>JAHRHJ020003435.1:0-169319 GCA_019776745.2 Taxus chinensis | reverse complement strand
CCCTCTCAGTGACTGGCCACCTGTCTTCTTCTCCTTGTTCTTTTCTCTTCTTCCCTTTCTTTTTCTGTTTTCTTTGTAAGAAGTTAAGGCGTTACGATTGGCGGTCCTTAACTATTCTCGGTTAAAGAAGCGGTTACAAAGAATAACTGATTTGTAAGCTATATAATGGCCTCTCCACGCCATTCCAAAAGGAGGAAGAACTTGGCATATTTTCCGAAAGTGTAAATAGATCGTAAAGAAATCAATACAGAAGGGCTTTCGATTCTTTGTCTATCTGATCTCTGTTATCTCTAAGCTTTCATTTAATTTTGTGAAGATCATTTGTCTCTAGTTCGTTAGTCTCACTGGTTGCATATTTTCAAATATTGCGAGTATAGTGATCTTGTATAACCAAGAAGGAACTTTGTGTCCTTGATTAATGAATCTGAAGAAGGTTATTTACAGAACTTTGTGTCTTTAAATTTCATCTTATTCATATGATGCAAATGATCTTGTTTCAATTCACTGTAACTTCGCATACATAAAGAATTATTCTGTTATCTATAATTCTGCATGTTGCCTTTCTGCTCATTCTCGTATTCTCATTCCTCAGTCCTTTTGTAATTGATGATCTTTATAGAAAACACTTTCGTAATATCCAAGTTCAACCAGAAAATCATGTTTTGTATATTTGTAAATAGGTTCGTTTCTGAATAAGGGAACCTCTCCCATTAAAGAGGAGGGACTTCTTGTCCCCTAACTGTTGCTCTTCTTAAAGTCCTATTTGACGACCAACAGTTTTTTCCGACTCCGTTAGGGAAAATCATATTCCAGTTCTGTAATTTTTGATCATCCTTTGATCTGGCGAATTCTCCGCGTTTTACTCGAGGGAGAAGGGCCCTTGGTATTGAAGATTCTCAGTTTCAGCTTTTGGAGCAGCAGGGTTTTCCTTTCCCTTCAACAAGAAATAGAAAGACTCGTTCGATAAGCACTCCACCTGTTCAAGATAGAATTCCTACGGGTCGTATTCCTTCAGAGCCAGCTAGTCCTAATCTTCGAGCTTTGTTTCTTATTGGTGTAGCAGTTCCTCTTCAAGCCATTTTTCCAAGAATGGCAGCACCATTGCCCTGGGGTCATCGTGTCGGGCCCCTTGCCCTTCCTCAGCCTTTGCATGAGTTACCCAGAGGTAACCGGAAGAACTTCCCTAAAATTCAAAGGTGATGGCAAAGTGCATCCTGATGAACACATCACAGCCTTCATAGTTGCATGTGGAGTTCTGGGAGTTGAACATGAAGACGTCTCCGTGAGACTGTTCGTTGAGACTTTACAAGATAATGCTGCTGATTGGTTCTATCACCTTCCGGCTAGTGCTATCACTAGCTGGGACACCATGAGAACTAGGTTTGAAAACCGTTTCAAACCAGCAGAAGATGTGCATGCCTTGCTAGCCCAAATCTCTCAGATAAAGAAAGATTCACCCTAGAGCCCATGAGAGAATTTGTGGCCCGATTCAACAGGTTGATTAATAAAATTCCACTCCAAATACTCGACCTGTTGATCAAATCCAAAAATGTTTCTTTCTAAATGCCCAATCGCCTATTCAAGTTAGTTATGCACTGAGAAGGGCTAATATTGCGACATTGGTCAAGGATCAAACTCTTGCTTTAGTTAAAAGAAGATGATTACATGTCAGGGAAGTGATTTGTAGAGACCCTTCCATATCTATGGTCCTGTTTCTTCCTCCTTTTGGACCTAAGACCGATCCATTATTTCAGAAAGTGTAAATAAATCATAACTGAGAAATCAATACAGAAGCAATTGGCTCGGCATGCTCCTTATTCATGTTCCAAGGAGGAATTTCCAGCCCAGAAATCTTTTCTATTCCCAAACAAGACTAGCACTTGAAGGGTTCCTCCCGGTTAAAGTTCCCTCGAATGCAACCTGTGAAGTTGAAGAACCTGATAGATGATCATTTGCTTGCGAGGAGTATGTTGAAGAAGTTTGATGATGAAGCAGAAGAACTTGAGTGATCTCGAGCAGAATGTTCTTTCTACCAGACGGCAACTGATGTGATGAACTTGATTCCATCTTATTTATGAATAGCGAAAATGATCTTGTTTCAATGACTCGTGAGACTTCGCATAATCAGAAAGAAGGTGACTCAGCCCATATCTATAATTCTAAGGAGCAGTTCGGCAACTATCCCTGTAATTCAATTCCTCAGTCCTTTTGTAATTGATGATCCTTATAGAAAAGAGTTTCTTAATATACTCCTAAAGTTCAACCAGAAATCTCATGTTTCCACTTCTATATTTGTACATTGCATAGTTTCAACTTTTACTCGAAGGGAGAAGGGCCCTTGGTATTGAAGATTCTCAGTTTCAGCTTTTGGAGCAGCAGGGTTTTCCTTTCCCTTCAACAAGAAATAGAAAGACTCGTTCGACACAAGCACTCCACCTGTTCAAGATAGAATCCCTACGGGTGGTATTCCTTCAGAGTCAATAGTCCTAATCTTTGAGCTTTGATTCTTACTGGTGTTGCAGTTCCTCTTCCAAGCCATTTTTCCAAGAATGGCGGTACCATTGCCCTGGGGTCATCGTGTCGGGCCCCTTGCCCTTCCTCAGCCTTTGCATGAGTTACCCAGAGGTAACCGAAGAACTTCCCTAAATTCAAAGGTGATGGTAAAGTGCATCCTGATGAACACATCGCAGCCTTCATAGTTACATGTGGAGTTCTGGGAGTTGAACATGAAGATGTCTCCGTGAGACTGTTCGTTGAGACTTTACAAGATAATGCTGCTGATTGGTTCTATCACCTTCCGGCTGGTGCTATCACTAGCTGGGACACAATGAGAACTAGGTTTGAAAACCGTTTCAAACCAGCAGAAGATGTGCATGCCTTGCTAGCCCAAATCTCTCAGATAAAGAAAGATTCACAAGAGCCCATGAGAGAATTTGTGGCCCGATTCAACAGGTTGATTAATAAAATTCCACCAAATACTCGACCTGTTGATCAAATTCAAAAATGTTTCTTCCTAAATGCCCAATCGCCTGAAGTTAGTTATGCACTGAGAAGGGCTAATCTCGCAACATTGGTTGAGGATCAAACTCTTGCTGTTAGTGTCGAAGATGATTTAATCATGTCAGGGAAGTTGAGGAGAGACCCTTCCAAATCTAAGTCTGCTTCTTCCTCCTCTTCCACCCCTGGACCTAATACTGATCCATTGGTTCAAAAACTTGCGAATGATCTCATTGCCATAAAGAAACAATTGGCTCAGCATGCTCCCTATGCAGACGTTCCAAGGAGGAATTTTCAGCCCAGAAATCATTTTCCTGCTTCTCAAACAAGATTAGCACTTGAAGGACCTCCTATTAAAGTTCCTGTCAATGCAACCTGTGAAGTTGAGGAACCAGATGATGATGAGGATAATGAAGCTTGCGAGGAATTTGTGGAAGAAGTTGATGATGAAGCAGATGAACTTGAGGGATCTCGAGTTAATTTCTTCACCACTGAGGGCATTGATGATGGAGATGATTATGATGAAGTAGTAGCAGATATGAATAGCGAATCATACGCTATCATGACTCGAGAGCAGACAAATCAGAGGGAGAAAGTGACGCAGCCCACCAAGAAATCTAAGGAGCAGCCGACAACTATCCCCGTAATTGCAAAAAGAGGATCTCCTATCCCCATTTCATCTACACCAAAGGTGAGTCCTGTCAATTCCTGCTACTAAAAGTTACTTCTTTTTCCCCTAAAATTGATAAACCTAGGACCTCAAGTGATGATGGCCCGTCCACTTCTGGGTCTTTTGATATTATTGATCACCTGAAAAAGACTAAGGTTCAAATCTCAGAGGCTGAGTATTATCAAACCCATCCCAAGGCTTTTGCTAAAATGATTCACTTTGTCAATTCCCATTCTAAAACCACCTCTAAAGGCCTTTTACCCACTCCTTCTTCTGCACCACAGCCTAGTCTGGTAGCCGCTGTCACCTCACCCAATGACAAAATCAAACCATTTTATGTAACACTTCTTATAGCTGGCCATAGGCTCAGTAATTGTGTCATAGACTCAGGAGCCTCAGACAATGTGATGCCTGCTAAAGTAGCTCATGCCTTAGGCTTGACCCTCACACGCACTTATGGATCTTGTTACTCTATGGAGAGTAAGGAAGTGCCCCTGGTCGGAAGAATTAAAGATGCACAAGTGGCTTTTGCTGCTTTTCCTGAGAAGAAAGTTTTGGCTACCATCTTAGTAGCAGATATTCCTCCTTCATACGGGATGTTGCTAAGTAGGAGCTTCTGTAAGGATGTGGGTGGAGAAATTCAAATGGATTGGTCACATGCACTCGTACCTGTTAATGGGCAAATGAAGAAGTTGCTGCCTGAGAAGCAATCTGAGTATATTGTACAAAAAATGGATGATCCTAAAGCACAAATACTCTATGAGGATATGGGGCATGGTAACTACATGATTATGTCTCCTGATGAAATCCAACTCCCCAAAGTGTCACCTAAAGATCCTAATGGTGTTTGGATTTTAGAGTTTGATGGAAGTTGTTCCTCAGCTGGTTCTAGAGCTAGTGTTCTACTGGTGTCACCTGAAGGAAGCCTTCATCCTTTTTCATTCAAGTTGCAGTTTGAAAATACTAATAATACAGCAGAGTATGAGGCTCTCATTCTTGGACTACAAGTGGCCAAATAACAAGGTGTAAAGAATCTTCTGGCTCGTGGTGATGCAGAATTGATTGTAAAGCAAGTTAGAAACCTTTTCCAGGTAAAAAATGGAAGGTTGAAACATTACCGGAATCAGGTTTGGGATTCCATTGAATTTCTTGATGCTTTCTCCATCGAAGCAATACCTAGGGAGAAGAACACCAGGGCTGATTCACTAGCAGTCTCAGGGTCACTACTGATTCCTCATCCTGACTTCTCTCAAGATAAGTTCACCATTGAGATGATCCATCGACCTAGTGTACCTGATAATACAAATAACTGGCAAGTTTTCAATGATGATCAACACTTGCTTTCTTTCTTAGAACTCAAGGATAATTTTGAATAGCTGTACTTTGAAGGAAGTGATAACCTGCCTCGTGAAAGTGTGCCCTTTGAAAAAGCAGTCACCCAAGGAGAAGAAACGGATCAGGATGGATGCATCAAACTCAAGGGAAACAAGATTCCTAAAGGATTGGTGAGTTTAGAGGAACTATTTGATAAACACGACAGGTATGTAAAGTCTAGAGCTTCTACTGGACCTCAACAATCAGCTGAGTATGACAAAATTAATATTGGGAGTTCTACTGACCCTAAGCTCGTGAACATTGGAAAATGTTGCACAGCAGATGAGAGGAAGAAAGCAATTGATCTTTTAAAGAGGTATAAGGATGTTCTTTCTTACTCTTATGAAGATTTAAAAGCTTTCAAACCAAAAGATATGCAGCATTTCATTCCTCTCAAACCTGGAATCAAGCCTTTTAAGCAGAAACAGAGGCAATACAATCCCAAAATAGCTGACACCATTTTTCAAGAAATACAGAAGTTGTTGAAGGCCAAAATCATTTTTCCTATCCACCATTCAACATGGATTGCCAATATTGTGCCTGTTAGGAAGAAAAATGGTGAGATCCGCATCTGTGTTGACTTTCAGGAATCTGAATCAAGCTTCCTTGAAAGATAATTATCCTTTGCCTATGATGGATCAGGTCTTGCAAGCAGTAACAGGATCTGAAATGTTGTCTATGCTTGATGGATTCTCAGGATATAATCAGGTAGAAGTTAATACTGCAGATCAACACAAAACAACTTTCACTACTCCTTGGGGTACCTTTGCTTACAAGAGAATGCCTTTTGGGCTCATTAATGCTGGTGCCACTTTTCAGAGAGCTATGGATCTAGCCTTTGGAAGTTTGAAAGGGAAGTGTATTGTCATATACCTTGATGACTTGACTGTGTTTTCTAAAACAAGGGCGGATCATTTTCAGCACCTGGAGACAGTTCTGCTAAGATGTAGAGAACATGGGATCTCTTTGAATCCTAAAAAATATGTCTTTTGTGTCACAGAGGGGAAATTATTAGGGCACATCGTCTCCAAAGATGGTATTAAGATTGATCCTGAGCGAGTTCAAGCTATCCAGCAAATTCCTCTCCCAACCAGCAAAAAGGGCGTGCACTCTTTCTTTGGTAAGATCAATTTTTTAAGAAGGTTCATCCCTGATTTTGTAGAGTTAACTTTGAATATTTCCCAAATGATGAAAGGAAAACAAACGTTTGGTTGGTATTCTGAAGGAAAAGAATCCTTTGAAGGTATTAAAAGAGCTATTGCTAAAACTCCTGTTTTAGCATGTCCTGATTTCAGCAAAGATTTTATTATCTACTGCTACGCCACAGATAATACCTTGGCTGCTGTTTTGACTCAAGAAGATTCTAATGAGCATGAACTCCCAATTGCATTCATGAGCTATATTCTGAAAGATCATGAGTTAAAATACACCATGATGGAAAAACATGCTTTTGCAGTGGTTAAAGCTGTTAAGCAGTTTCGTTTTTACATTCTCAACTCTCATTCCATGGTGTTGGTTCCAGATACAACTGTTAAGTCAATTCTCACACAACAGGAATTTGGATCCAAGAGAGGGAACTGGGTTGCTAAGGTCCAAGAATATGATATTGACATCAAACCGACCAAGCTCGTTTGTGGAAAAGGCCTTTGTGAGCTCATTGCTGAAGGAGCTAGACATGAGTTACTGGAGGATAAAGTTGGCCTTCCTACCGTTCTGTTTCTTAGCTCAGTTGATGAATGGTATGCTGATATCACCCATTTTCTCACCTATGGAGAATGCCCCTCTCATTTGACTGCCAAAGAAAAGAGGACTGTTAAACTAAGGTCAGTGCAATATGTGTTGTGGGAAAACGCCTTGTTCAAACGTGGGTTAGATGGAAGGTTTTTGAAATGTGTGGACAAGGAACAGCAGAAAAAGCTGCTCTCAGCTTTTCATGATCAGGCATGTGGAGGGCACTATTCATCAACGGTCACTGCTCATAAGATACTTCGCGGAGGATATTACTGGCCTACCTTGTTCAGAGATGCATCCAAGTGGGTTGATAAATGTGAGGCTTGTCAGACTTTCGTGGGTAGACCCAAATTGGCCTCTTTGCCTCTTAAGCCAGTTGTAATTGAAGAACCTTTTCAACAGTGGGGTTTGGACTTCATTGGAACACTTAATCCCTCTTCTAGTGTGGTCATACAAATGTATTAACTGCCACAGATTATTTCACCAAATGGGTAGAAGCTATTCCAGTAAAGAGTACTACTTCTGAAGTGGTGTGCAGCTTCATCAAAGAGAACATCTTGGTAAGGTATGGTGTACCTAACAAGATTGTGACAGATAATGCTTCGAATTTCTCTTCAACTGAGATAATGGATTTTTGCTATGGGTATGGCATCTCTTTGGCTCACTCCTCAGATTACTATCCTCAGGGAAATGGGCAAGCAGAATCCACTAATAAAAATTTGGTGACTATTATAAGGAAATTAGTCAATGAGTCTCAACGAAACTGGCACAAGAAGCTCTATGATGCTCTTTGGGCAGACAGGATCACACCAAAGAGAGCTATTGGAATGTCTCCTTTTCAAGTGGTATATGGAGTAGAAGCTCAATTGCCAGTAACAGTGGAGCTGCCAGCCTTGCATCTAATGAAGGCCATTGAAGATACCAGTTTCAGTGATGCTTTGGATAAGAGAATTATGTACCTTCACAAATTGAATGAGGACAGATTGGAGGTTGCTGATAGGATATCTGTTCACCAGCAGAAGGTAAAGGTCCTGTTTGATAAGAAAGCCAGGTTCAGAGATTTCCAAGTTGGAGACACTGTTTTGTTATGGGATAAAAGGCATGAACCTCGTGGCAGCCATGGCAAGTTTGATTCCCTTTGGCTCGGACCTTTCAAGATCAGACACTTTGCTGGTAAGAATTCTTTTACCTTGATTACATGGATGGTTCTCCTCTCCCACTTCCTTATAGTGGGCAGTACCTGAAATTGTTCAAGTCATAGGTGATTAGGGAGTCCTTTGTATATTCTGTACAGCGTTTTGTTTTTCTTTCCTTTTTGTTTTGGTGTGTTGTCCTCTGTATTGGTTTGCTTTTTGACTCCGTGGCCCAATGGATAAGGTACTGGTCTACTTCCCCGAGTTTGTCTAAGTTCTTACCTTGTCTCATTCCTTGAATTTATGCCAAGTCATCCCCAGAAGGAGCCAGCTGTTGTCCACTCAAAATTCCCCTGCTCTTAAGAAAGTGAAAATTTAAAATTTTGAGTTTAAGTGTCTTCTCTGTTGTACTGATAATGTTAAAAGTCGAGAAATTGAGAAAATCTACGTTTTTGGGTCATTTTGTGTGTTTTTCGGGCCTGTCGGACATTTTTGTCCCGCGTGTCCCAAGTTCAATTGGGCCCTCTGTTCCCCGATCGGCCGGTTTCCCCGAAGTTTGTCTTTTTCGGGCCCGTCGGAACTTTTTGTCCCAAATGTCCCAAGTTCAATCCGGACAAGTTGTTCCATTTTCGGCCGAATCACCCGAACCGCGTACTTCGCGCTTTCATGTCCCAAATGTCCCAAGTTCAATTTGACCCGTTGTCACCATTTTCGGCCGATTCACCCGATCTTCGCGCGTCGTACTTCCGAGTCGCGTACTTCGCGCACTTTTGTCCCGCATGTCCCAAAAGGCATTTGTGCGTCTTTTCCCCGCTTCGCCCGAATCGGCCGAGCCGCGTGCTTCGTGCATTCGCGTCCCACATGTCCCAAATGAACCAAGTGCCATTCGTGCTATTTTTCCCGCTCTACCCGAATATCTTAGTTATTCAAATTGGTAGGTATGTATTAAATGCGCATTCATTACCTTTCTCTCTCCTAAACGGCTATATAACGAGCAAACCCCCTATGCATTTTTCACACTGCTTCCATGCTATCCTTTGCTCGAACCCTTGCAATCTAAATTCCTGCGCGTGTATCCCTTCCCTCTGTAATTCCTTCCCGAGTCTAGCTTGCGGCTCTGCCCTCCGAATTACTATCAACATGAAGATCAAATTTCAGGGACAGGAACAAATCTCACCACTAGAGTCTGCCGTTCCCAATATTGGGGAAAGTGAAGCTCGTCATCTTGACTTTGGTGATTTTTGGTCAAGGATGGCAGATGCAAACCCTACACCAATGGCACAGATGATTCACGACAGCGGTTTGGCTTTCGCTGGAGGTTTCCCAATCTCGGTGCAATGTGCTGATACAGTGCTTTCATGCGGAGCTCACTTCGACCCTGATTCGAGTGAATTGACCAACATACACGGGGAACTCATCGCCAAACTGGACGCTGCCGCCATTAGCACTGCACTGAGGATTCCAGAAATGGATAATGCCATAGTTGTTTCCCAGAATCAAGCACAGGCCCTGTTCAATCAAGACAGTGACAAATACAAGGCGCGGGTGGCGAAGTCCTGGCTTAAAAACCCTAAGAAGGGAGCATCTCGTCTATCCAAGACTCTTTTCCGGGCTGATTTCAATGAAGAATTGTCAGATTTCATAATCCTACTGGCTCGGGTTATGGGCTTACCCTCTACTAACGAGTTCCATTTCTGGATGTGCCCGCTCATCAACATGGTGTGCGAGGGAACTCAAAATATCAACTGGGCAGAAATCATCAGCATGAACTTGGCGGAGCAGCTGTCCAATGTACAGCAAACGAAGAAATTCTACATGACTTCGTACCTGATGTATACTCTGGCGGCATCAAGGCAATGGTTTGGTTTTTCTTACATTGATGCCCACAAGGATGATCCTGTATATGCCTACTGCCCGCAGTTCACCCTAGAGACCAGCAATCGCAATTTCAGAAGGGTAAATGATGCTTTCACCATGTACGTGGTCAGGCTTCTTGAAGGTGACACTGCTAGAAGGTTTTCTGATGAAGCCATGAACCTGATATCGCACTACGGTGCCTATTTTATCCAATTCAGAAAATTCTCCTATATCAGGCTTGCTGGCTATGAGAGCACCCCTCTGAGGCTTCCCATGTTCTGCAGTGATAAGATGGCTTTGATAGAAGTATGCAGGCAATTAGACAAATTGCACAGAACCTGCAGAGACAAGAAGATTACTGGTTTGCACTTTCCCATCTCTTTGGGAAACTACACTTGTAAAACAGCCCTGGACGCACAGAATATAGAAAGAGCCCTGGTTCCCATCACTGTTCATTTCTTCAAGCCAAGAACTTGCTTCGACTTGAAGAAGTTCATTGAGCAGAACATCAAGATAATCTATCATCATAGGGCAGATACAGAAGACTATTGGGCTGACTGTGCCGATGATTTTGAGGCTAGGAGGCATTATGGTAGGTTCTCTCTACAATTGATCCAAGAACTCGGCTTGTACCAAGTTCCTGAAGGACTCCAGGATGACAACTCTAATCTATACTCATATGAGTATGACAATGTGGTTAAGCACACTCCCTTGGAGGACTTGGATTGGTTCAAGAAAGAGAAAGATGATCTGGCCGAGATCCTGGCTCCAGTCTTAGTCAGGACTAAGATCTGGTTTGATAAGAAAGTTCGAGAGCTTAGGAGGCACTCAGGAGAATCCTCCTCTAAGGATGTTTCAACACCAAGGAGGGAAGCATCGACTCCAAGATCAGACACACCTGTGCAAACCCCTCCTGCCTCATCAACACAAGAACCTGCAGCTTCTACCCCTTCTTCATCCACCCAAGTATACCAGAAGAAACTCAAAGAGGTTAAGAAGGAGCCTGTGGAAGAAGATCCTCAGAGAAAGCAGGTAGAAGTGCCTTTGGGACCAGAGAACATCATTGTTCTCAGTGAAAGTGAAGAGAGTGAAGTGCCAGCTCCTACAAATGCTCCTGAAGCTCCAACGGATAAAGATAAGGAAGTCCAGAGCACTGAACTTCCAAGTGCTATTGATTCCTCTGCAGCAATTGTCTCAAGCGCCCCACTCATGTCTCAACTTGAGACAACAGCTGTGCAAACCTTGAGCGCCATGAGCTCTCTGTCTCTTGGTCCTCTTGCCCCTCCTGCTGCTTCCTCTTCCTCTTTTGCATGGGTGCAACCTTTTGTTGACAGTAGGAAGAGGAAATCTTCCTCTCGGAGCTCAGGGCCAAATTTTGATGCTGTGGCAGCCTTGTTAGGCACTACTCCTTCTCGTGCCAAAAAAGCCAGAATCACCTCCAGGATAGTGTCTGATGCTCAGGGTCAGCAATTCCTGGAGATTGCTAAGCCTACAGTAGACAAATCAGAGCAGGACTTGCAGGCATCTGACCTAGAACTCTCAAGGATTCCTATGGGAGAGTCTACCCCTGAAGGTGAGATCCACAACCTCCAGGAAACGGTCACAAGAGTCATTGGGAGGGTAGAGAAAGGGCAGCAAACTATTGAACAGTTGGAGGAACAAGCCCAGATTCTCACAGGTTTTATCAAATCTCTTTTGTCTAAGGACAAAGTTTTGGACCCTACCCCATTGACTACTCTTCCACCACCTGTAATTTTGAGCCAAGATGAAGTACAGAGTATCAAAGACATGCACAAGTATTCCATCTATGGCAGAGCTATGGAGGCCATGGTGGAAGATATGCTTGTTGCAGGATTGAACTTCATCGATGAAGCTTTCAAACTCCACGGAAAGGTGAACAACTTGCAACAGAAGCTCTCCTCCACTATCGGGATCATAGATAAAGAGCTCAAACTCTGGAGCAGTTGCATAGTAGACCTCCCTCATGGGACAGACAGATGAGAACATTTTATTGGCGAGTAAGGTTTTTGATGATGCAAAGGATAATCTGTCAAAGTCCTGGGTTTACAGCGTGGAGTGGAAGATCAAAGTCTTGGAGGAGGCTTTGGGAGAACTGAAGAATAGCTGGCAGAAGGGTGAGGCTTTCAAGACACTGGTTGTATCTGCTTTCAAAGATATACATTGTCATCTTCAGGATGAAACTTCTGGTGTGCCTCTTTCCTTGCAAGAAATCAAAGCTCAATTCAGAGCTTTTGTCAAAGATAATCTATTCAAGGAAAGCTCCATTTCCAAAGAGAAAATGAAGGAGATCTGCTCTCTTCAATCTGCCATTGAAGAAGCAAATAAAGACTATCATACTCATGTCGAGTTTGATAAGGAAATGGAGAAGTGCCTCGGATTTTGGACTCAGTCTACAGCCAACACGTCAGTCCCTTGTGGCAGAGACATAGCCGAGGTATTGAAGAGATTCAGGCAGCGGATTTTGAAGTCAGTGGGTCCCTCCCAGTCATAACCACCTGTCTTCTTCTCCTTATTCTTCTCTTCTCTTCCAATTCTTTTTCTCGGATTTATTGTAATAAGTTGAGGTATTGCGATTGGCAATCCTTAACTAATCTTTAGTTAAAAGAAGTAGTTACCAAGAGTAACTGATTTGTAAGCTATATAATGGCCTCTCCTCGCCATTTTGAAAAGGGAGGAAGAACTTGGCTTATTTTCTGAAAGTGTAAATAGATCATAAAGAAATCAATACAGAAGGGCTTTTCATTCTTTGTCTATCTGATCTCTTTTATCCCCAAGCTTTTCATTTAATTTTGTGAAGATCATTTGTCTGTGTTATGTAAGAAACTTTGTGTTCTTGCAGATGTTATTTACAGAACTTTGTGTCTTTAAATTCCATCTTATTTATATGATACAAATGATCTTGTTTCAATTCACTGTAACTTCGCATACATAAAGAATTACTCTGTTATCTATAATTCTGATGTTGCCTTTCTGCTCATTCTCGTATTCTCATTCCTCAGTCCTTTTGTAATTGATGATCTTTATAGAAAACACTTTCGTAATATCCAAGTTCAACCAGAAAATCATGTTTTGTATATTTGTAAATAGGTTCGTTTCTGAATAAGGGAACCTCTCCCATTAAAGAGGAGGGACTTCTTGTCCCCTGACTGTTGGATATATTTATGTATGTCAATTGTGTCCTGCTTAATTGACTATTTTGCTAAGGATGTGCTTTAGCATCTTATTGGATGGTTCGGATTAGCCATTGCCTTGTGGATAATAGGGGGTGGAAAATTTGAGCTTGATGTGAGAATTTTTTTCGCAAATTTCATGGATGTCTTGATTTTTTAAGGATTTACCATTATCTCTTGATTAGTGTGGATGGAACTCCGTAATGGAAGATGATATGGTCAAGGATGAATTTGGATATTTTCTTTCCTTTGACATAAGTGAGTGGCATGGCTTCAACCCACTTTGTGAAGTATTATGTAGCTATGAGAATGAATTTTTGACCATCAGACAAAGTGGGATTTCATTTTCCCATGAGATCTAGACCCTAGGTAGAAAAGGGTCATTGAGTTATAATGGGTTGTAAGACTTGTGATGGTGCATGTATGAGGTTAGCATGCTTTTGACAAGGGAAACATTTACGGACATAGGAGCATGCATATTTTTCCATGTTTGGCCAATAATATCTAGTGTGCAGAATTTTTTTGGTGAGGGCTAGACCACTGGTGTGGGCACCGCAAGTCCCTGCGTAGACTTCCTAGAGTGTTGATTTGGCCTCTTGGGAATTTTGGAAATGGAGGAGAGTTCCATCAAATATTCTATGATAGAGGGTATCTCCGAGGATGGCGAAATGGGAGGCTCGTTTAATAAATGATTTGTGATGACTATGAGGGAGATTGGATAGAAGGGTATGGTCATGTAGGTAGGTGTAGATGTCATGGTACCAAGGGGAATTAGGACCAATGATTTCACAAACCATCTCTAACTCAGGAGTATCATAGGTGGGGATAGTTAATTTCTTGATTAGAAATTTTGAATTAGATGCTTCTGGAGGCATGTCTAGTAATGAGGAAATGGTAGCCATAACATTTGTTGATTTTTTACTTGTGCGAGGGACCTGCTTCAAATTGAATATGCTGGAAAGTATGATTTGAAACTGTCAACCATTATTTTATAAGGAATCAATTTATCATCTTTGGTGGCATATTCATCATTGACTTTTTTAATGATTATTTGTGAATCACCAAAGACATTGAGATGCTTAATATTCCACTGAATAGCCATTTTTAAACCAGCAAGAAGTGCTTCATATTCAGTAATATTATTGGTACAAGGAAAAGCAAGCTGGAAATATTTAGGAATTAGGTATCCTTGAGGAGTAATAAACAAGATACCTACTCCTGAACCATGATGTGTAAACAAGCCATCAAATTACAATTTCCATATATCTAATTATGTAATTGTACATATGGATTCATTTGGGAACCATGTGGTGAGTGGTGTAGAATCTGAAACTGGAGCTTCCGCCAGCTAGTCGGATAATACTTGTCCTTTGATAGCTTTACTGATTAACATATTCAATGTAAAATTCACTTAGAAGCATGATCCATTTAGCCATCCGTTCCTATGAGAGATGATTTGGAAAGTAGATATGTAAGTGGATCTACTTTAGCTATGATCTTAGTAGTATTATTGAGCATGTAATGTCGTAGCTTTTGAGAGGCAAAGACCATAATAAGACATGATTTTTCCATAGGGGTATAGTTGAGCTCATATGCAATTAATGTTCAGCTTAAATAATAGATGGCTTGTTCCTTTCCTTGACTATCATGTTGTGCTAGAAGGGCTCCCAAGGCATGTTGCGTAGCTGATATATAAAGTAGAAGAGGTACTCCTGGAGTGGGAGGTACCAAAACAGGAGGATTCATCAAATATTCCTTAAGATTATCAAAAGAGGCTTGACATTCCTTGTTCCAGTGAAATTTTGTGCCCTTTTTTAGCAGATGGTAGAATGGATGACATTTGTCACCCAACTATGATATGAATCTCCTGATAGCTTGACTATTTCCTTATAGACTTCGTAAATGCTTGAGATTTTTAGGTGGAGGCATTTTAATTACATCTTTAACTTTATCTAGATCAATTTCAATTCCATGTCTAGAGACAATGAAACCTAGGAGCTTGTCAGATGTGATGCCGAAAACACATTTCTTAGGATTTAGACGTACTTTATATTCTCGAAGTCACTCAAAGATTCAACGTAGGACTGCATAAGTTTTAGATTTTCCCAGAATGTTCATCGACATAGTCTTCAACTATATCATGCATCATATCATGAAAAATGACAGTCATGACACATTCGTAGGTGGCTCCAACGTTCTTGAGTCTAAAGGGCATGACTCGATAATAATACGTGCCCCAAGGTGTAGTAAAAGTTGTCTTGTGTTGATCTTCTTCAATTTTGATCTGATTATAACCAAAGAAGCCATCCATGAGGGATAGCATCTTGTGCCTAGCTATAGACTCAATGATCATATCAATATTTGGTAGTGGGAAATCATCTTTAGGGAAACATTTATTGATGTCATGGAAGTCATTACAGATAAAAATGCCCCCAGTATTCTTTCCTACTGGGATGATATTGGAGATCCATTCAGAATAACTGGTAGGCCCGATGAACCCAACATCAAGTAGCCTTTGTAGTTCCTCTTTGACAAGCAACGCAACTTTTGGATGCATTTTTCAAAGTTTCTGTTTAACTGGCCTTGCATCTTTACGTACTACAAGATTATGGACCATAAGAGAAGGATCCAAACCAGGCATATCTGTGTAGGACCATGAATATATCTAAAAATTATTTGAGGAGTGTCATAAAGATGTCTTGTTCTTCTGTAGACAAAGATGCCCCCAGTTTGAGAATCTTTGGGTTCTTCTTCCATGCCAATGTTGATATCTATGGTTTCTTTGATTACAGATGTTGAACCATCTTTTAGAGATTCAGGAACTGGGAGAAGTTGATCAATGACTAGATCATCTTCGAGATTTGGAGATTCTTGGAAGAATTAAGCGAGGGGATCTTCCTTGTCAGGGTGACAAGAGAAGGTGGGATGAGGGATATTAGAGTGGGATGGAAGGGAAATGGGATGCTCCTGTGCTCCAAAGTAGGCATTCAACATTTAGACATACTTGGAAACCCTTTTTATGATCCCTAGTAGGTAGATTATCACAAGTTCCCATGAACTCAAGAATTGCTTCATCATTTTGAAATGAGTCAAGAGGAGGATGTTCTGATCATTGGTCCCATTCAATGAGTTGTGGGTAAGTGAGGGCGATGTCAATGGTGAGAACAGTGATGTCGAGGAAGAGGTTAGTGTTGGCGAGGTCTTCATATTGGCTATAGACGAAAACTCGTATCAATTTGTCAATGACCTCCTCAGTGTACTAGAAGTGTCACTCAATTCATCACAAGATGCTTTCACTAGGTGGTTGGTATCCTAGTCCATGTCCATCAAGGTTGGGGATAATGGTGGGGGGTTCAGGGATGCCTTGCTCATAGCGACGTAGTCCTTGTTCAGAGTATCCCATATGGGTCATTATCCTTCTAGGAATTAGATACTTATTATCTTGAACAAGAAGAAGGTATAAAATCATCAATAAGCCATGAGGAATCAGATGGCTAAAGGTACTCATCAGAAAGATACCCAAATTAAATAAAATTGGATGAGCCCAATACATATATTTTTCATTTTTGTTTAAACAGAACATTCGGGCCTACCAAGTTGTTTGGATGATGGCGGTAGACGGTCAATGTTGAATGTTTGGTATTCTCCACGCCATGTCATTTTTATCTTGAGTGGTGGTGTGGGTAGAAGGGGAGTAGATATGGGTGGAGTAGGTAAAAGAGGAGTGGATGATGAGGAGGCATAGTGAGATGGAGATGGGAGACTATTAGGTGAGACATACAAAGTGGTGGATGATGAAGGTGAGGTTGTTGGTGCAAGTTCAATGATAGGACAATAAGGTTCCCGATAATGTTCAACCTCCAATGCTTGACAATACTAGAAGGGATGGGGGTCACCGTGGATAGTAATTTTTGTACTGGCATGTTCAAATTTTAGACATTGATGGAGTGTGAATGGTATAGCATCCATTTCATGAATCCAAGGCCAACCAAGCAAGAGGTTATGCAGGAACTGGATATCTATCACATGGACAAGAGTGGGGAGCATGACAAGCCCAATGTTGATAGGTAAATAGATATTGCCCACTGATCTACGCTCCATGTTGTCATAAGATTTAATAGTAATTATATCTTGTTTCAGATCCAAGTCATTGTACCCTAATCGATGAATGAGATTTAGAGTACAAAGATTAAGGGTCGATCCATTGTCTATTAGCACTCTTTTAACACGAACACTGTCAATAAGGACTTCAATGTAAAGAGGAAGGTTGTGGGTAGGGTAGTGTGGTGGCAAGTCTTGTTGAGTAAAAGTGAGTGGGATTGTTGGATATGGATAGAGATTAGCAACAAGGGCTTGAAATTGTGTAGGATCGATATCGGTGGGAACACGTGCTTCTTGGAGGGCACAGTATAAAATGTCTTTGTGGATGGATGAAGTTTTGAGAAGGTCCATGATGGATATTTACGCAGGAGTCTTCTCAAGTTGTTCGATGATATTATATTGTGCTTACGGTGTTGGATTGGAAGATGATGGAGTGGCTCCTTGAACCACCACACGGTTCCTGCGAGTAGTGACAACACACTGGGGGTTCTGTGAAGGGCCTTTTATTTTAATGGTGGCTACTTGATGGGGAGAATGGTGAATATTGACCAACAAGTGATGTATAAGGAGGGGGTACATGATGGTAATTAATATGGTTAGAGCGATGAGTTGAGGATTTGGTTTTACTTCCAAACTTCTTCTGTCCTTGATTAGAGGCATGGTTCTAACCATGATTAGGAAGGGGATTTTGATATACTCCCAACTTCAGATTTTGGGAGGAGGTGGAAGCATTATCCTCTATTTCAATCTCACCTCGGTCGATAAGGTCTTGAATATAATTCTTCAATTTCATACACCGATGTGTGGCGTGACCCTTGATTTTATGGAACTTGCAATATTCATTTTCTTTGAACCATGAAGGTTTGGGTTGGGACTCATCGATGGGTTGAGTTTGAGGAAAAATAACCATATTGGCGGTAATTAATTTATCAAGGATTGCTTCCATGGATTCACCAAGGGGGGTATATGTTTGCTACCTTGTATCTTGAGTAAACTGTGGGTGTCCTTTAGGGACCAATATAACGGCTGTGGTATGGACGTGTTGGACATTTTTGGTGTCTTGTTACTCTGTCATCGACAACATTCTTATTCTTATTAAAGTACTTAGGTTTTTCAGATGTAGAGGGTTGGTTGGATTGGTTGTGATTGTCATGGGAATATATCTTAATAAGGCCTTTTGTGACAAGGGATTTCTCAATTTGCATTCCCTTTTCAATGATGTCATCAAATGTGTTTGCACAATGGACTTACAGATGGAAAGCTAGTTCCTGATTAAGGTTGGACACAAAGATGGTAACTAGTTGTTTCTCAGGTATGGGCCATGGAATATGGCTAGCAAGGGCTCGCCATCATTGTAGGAATGATGAGAAACTTTCACCATTTCGTTGTTTAGTATTGCACAAATCAATCATCGTGACATCATGTTCTACATTGTAGGAAAAGTGTTTTACAAATTTTTTGATAAGTCGGTGAATGTTGTAACAGAACCTTTAGGTAACCGAAGGAACCATTCTAAAGCTATACCAACTTCTAGAGAATATTCTTAACAAATAGGAGTCATTGTAGGTAACTTCTTGACAAAGCATATATAACTCCTTAACATGTTCATGGGGATCTCCTTTTCCCTTGTATTTTTCAAATTTAGGTGGTTCGAAATATGGTGGAAAAGGGACTCGTAATATGTCATGGTCAAAAGGATAAGGAAAAAGTTCCTCGAATTTATATTGACGTCCTTGAGTGCCGAGTTGTAACCCTTGAAGCGTTTCCTTCATAGACTTCACTTCTTGCTCCAAGGTTGGTTCTGGAGGATTAGGAGGTGGTGGTTTGAAATTGGGTTGGGAATGATGGGATCCATGATCATTGGATGGTTGTGGTTCGATTTGAGAGGCTAATTGGGTGATTTGATTGCTCATTTGTTGTAATTGAGACAATACGACTTCTTTGGATATATGGGTGTTGTTCTCTCTGTCATCCCATCCATGTACAATGCGATGGTGATTTGGATTTGGTCAGTGTGTGGAAGGTGGTCTTTGGCCGATGTCATCATTGTCATCTGGGAGAAGACTATGGAGTTGGTCATGAGTGTAATCAGAAGGAAGTTTTTCCCCCATGTGATATAATTGGAGCAAAAGGGCATCCTTATTCTTTTCAATGAAGTGATTTAACATTTCTCTTCATCTTCCTTCTGTGAAGTAGATACTAGAGTCATCGTCACTACTAGTGTTAACCATAGTCTCTTCATCTTCTCCTCTTGGTCAATTTTCTTCTTTATTGGCATCATAATAATTGTGGTTGAATAGATCATTTTCCATGTTGTGGTTATTATTTTCATCTTCATTTCCAAATTGGGATCTGGTTATTATCCATCTAGGTGCCATTAGATTCTAATGTTGGTGGGATGTGTAAGATGAAAGTGTTCTTGAAGTGAAGGATGTATGGATGAAAGGGGAGATTATGATTCCTTGATGATCTTGACATTTAACCTTAATAATCTAGTCTTGCTTATAGGATTGGAATAAATTTAAGGGGGGAAGTAGAAGAAGGATGTGCCTCGTTAGTAGAGGGCTTGGGATGTGCCTTGTTACAAGGGCTTAGAAGAATAGGATAAAGATTAAGGATATTTGGCCTATTAGCAAAATGTTGATTAATAAGATTAGATTGTTTGTATCAAGAAGGGATCGTGAATAGGGTGTTTAGGATGGATATGATGATATAAGGTCGTGAATAGATTTAGGATGGATGAATTATATGATTGGTATGAGTTTTAAAACCTTATGGACCTAGATTGATTTGGGATACCAATAGGAATTGTCAAGCGATTAATGGGATGAGTTCGTGGGTGATATGTGTTTTGTTTTGAAAGTGGAAAGGTC
This sequence comes from Taxus chinensis, assembly GCA_019776745.2. Lineage (NCBI taxonomy): Eukaryota > Viridiplantae > Streptophyta > Pinopsida > Cupressales > Taxaceae > Taxus > Taxus chinensis. The sequence continues at coordinate 149,392 of JAHRHJ020003435.1, read as the reverse complement.
TGGTTGTGTTTAGTGAAAGATGAATGAATGTGGGATTATGGAATTTATTCAATGAGATGGGAGTGTTAATTTTATATTAATTTTTTTTGGATTTTTTTTTTTTTTGTTTTTGTATTAACGTAAGGAGTTTGATGCATAAATATTTATATGATGGTAAAGTATGTTTAAGGTTTTATAATAAAAATTTGATTTATTATTTACAAAATGTGGGTGTAATGTTAGGGGAATGTGATTAATGTAATGGGAGAGGGATTATATGGTGAAAAGGATGGGGTTAATTATGATGTTGTATGTTTTGAAAATTGAGGTCAAAGATTATGGTTAAAAATTGGTGGGTGATAAGTGTGTGATTTATTTACAAGGATTGGCATGAGGGTTATTTTACTGGTTTCGAAAAAACACTCAAACAAGTACACTCATGCATGCACAATCCTAACTAGTCAAGTGGGAGTACAATCAAGCTATAGCCCACTTTCAATACCACATACGACAATGGCGCTCACTGAGCTGGCCCACCTTTACGTCGATATGTGATCGGCTAGCGAGTAATCTTCGGTGGTTCCTTCCCCTGCACTATAGCTTGGTTGCGGCCAAATGAATACCTAGGCTAGGATAAATGAGCTCTCTAGGGGCATCCCCTATATACCTTACGATATGTGGGGCCCAAATTCATGTGCCTAGGATGTTATCTTAGGCCTGGGTATTGGGACGTGGAAGCCCCTCACTTCACGTCACACTTAAAACATGTAGACACTTAGCCAATAACGACAATTGTCCTTGAATTTATATACCCCGCCAGAACACGGGGTGTGTCTACGTGCGTGGAGATGAAGCCCATGGTCACGAGACCCCTAGGACTATGGTAAGTGCATGGATGTCACTTCCACGTCATGTTACCCCCTACAAAAGAAAAAGGGAAGGAAGGTTAACCACTTTTGATCCTCAAGATCATCCTAGGACGCGAGAGGAGAGCATACATGACATCACCTTCAGGTTTAAACAAACAAGCACACAAAGTACAAAAAGGACAACACACAAATTTAATTAAAATTAGTTATTGAAATGGGGGTCTTCGACTAGGGAAATCATCAAAAGAAAAAGGTTAGTAGTTTTAATGAAAAACCCCAATACTTGGACTGATTCGGGCTGCAAACAAAGGGTTAGTAGTCTTAGTTTTTTAATATCCTGCAACCACAAACATTAGGTAATATATGTATTATTTTGATCAAATGGAAAAACTAACAGAGTTTCCCCTTGTTTTTGTGATTTTCCTGCAAAAACAAAATGTTAGATTCTAAAAAATGTTGTAAAATACAAAAATATGCAAGTTAATATTTAATACAAAGATAAAAAGGCTCTCTGTTATAAACGCATTGATTACAGAGGAAAAACGTGCTAAAACAGGGAATACACGCTAAAGTACAAAATCTACAAAAAAAGGTGTAGTTATCTGCAAACGCTATTACAGGGAGTATATGCGCTAAAACATCCAAATACACTAATAAGTAACTAAACATCTAAACCCTGCAAAAACAAAGGCGTTAGTATCAAATGCTAAAACTAAAAATGTGTCATAGGCATTAGTTATTCCAAATCTAAACACAAACACAAGTTAGGGTATATACGCGCTAGAACAGGATAAATGCACTAAAATGTGATATGAAAGGGTCCACTCTTGTAACACAGATGTTAGAGACATAAACATGCTAAAATAAACACGTATACAGATGAAAACATTTGTAAACATGTTGAAATATCACAAACATGCTAAACATTTTTCCTGCAAACACAGAGTCAAAAAAAGACTCGTAAATGTGCTAACACAGGTGATGAACGTGCTGAAATAGGGCGTACGTGCTAATACATCACAGAAGACATGAAAAATTCAAATTTTGAGCTTAAATCTCACTAAAAATTTCTGAAATTTTGGGAATTTGTTCTTAGTTAGTAATGTGAACTATTCCAATGAAAAATTAGGGGGGTAAGCCCCATGGTGGGCACCAAAATGTAGAGGAAAATTTGTGCTAGTGTGCAAACATGATATGATTATGCAATCAAACCAACACAAAATATAACACAACTAATCCACTACCTCTGATTGAGCAAGATGAAAAGAAGGGGAAAACAATTTACCTGTACTTACCTACAAGTAGAATTCTCCTCCTTTGTTGCCTTGGATTTTCTCCTTTGATTTTGCTTGCTTGGATAAATGCAATGGATGCTTCAGATTCTTGGACAAATTTTGGCAGCACCTCCCTTTGATCAATGGCTTGATTGAGCTCACTAGATTGCTTTGATGATTGCTTGGATTGCTAGAAAATTGGGCAACATATACTTGCAAATTTCTAAGGTGCTTGCCATGGAGGGTGGCACCTCTATTTATAGTTGGAGGAGTAGAAATGGATGGTTGAGATTTTTCCATGGTGGATTAGATCAATGGTTGAAAATGGATGAGAGGGGAGGGTGTAGAAAATTCTAGATTTCCTTAGAATCCTCTATTGAATTTAAAATTCAATAGAATAGTGTATTTTTAATTTGAATATTTGAAAAAAGAGGGAAGAATGGAGAGGCTTCTAGAATTAGAAGCCTCTAGATTTGGGGGCTCATTTAAGTGGGGATTAGGTGAGATTAATTGTATTTAGTGGAGTGATTAGATGGAGAGGCTAGGCATAGAATAGGTATAGGGTAGGTGGTAGGTGGTGAGTATTTTTAAATTGGTGGAAAATAGTTAATGAAGGTTATTTAGTGTAATGAATGAAATATTAATAATGTATTAATATTGTGTGCTGGAATGAAGCAGACTGTTGTGCATATTAGACAAGTTGTGACTAAGTGGCTTTGAGAAGGGCAAGAACTGAAGATTTGACTATACTGGGGCACCTAGGAGGATATTGGGGCGTGTTGGTCTGTGATCTGGGCATTGTAGACTGCCAAAAAAATCTCAAGACCTGAGTTCGACAGTGTCGTAATGTCTCTGTAATACCTTTGTCTTTGTTGCACGGGTGTTGTAGTATTGTCGCCTATGACATTGTAAATGCAATATGAAGATCCACCTACAAAACCCTATTCAAAGCATCAATTCCTAAAAAATAAAATGCATATGAATAGTTTAGATTGACCTTAGCTGCCACAATGGTGGACTTACAACTAAGCACTGCACTACATTCCTTCCCACATGTAGTTATGTGTGTGTAATTTTGTACCTAGGGTGCCCTAGTGCCAATGACATAGAAGTAGGGGCAATAACTAGATGTAAAAATGCAAATGGTGGATGGAATAGAAAGAATACAACCCTTTCCCCCTATGCTTGTGTGATGTAGATGTAGAAGATGCCTAAATGTAGTCTCTTGCCTTAGTAGATAGCTTCTCTTGATAGTAAGATGTTCGCCCATAATGTAGTGAGTATGCTATGTTTATATATAGATCTCTTGTTCAAATTTTGACACTAGTGACCCAAAAATACTAACTAAAACCTAGGGGAATGCATGGGGTAACAAAAAAGACTGACTTTGAACAAATGAATTAGAACCACAAATTACGAAAACTAGGGCACCTAAAATCATGGATTGGGGTGCCCCAGTGGAAACTTAGGCACCCTAGTGTAGTACTGGAGATGACAACTGAGAAAATTATGACACTTGAGACCTTATAAAATTCACCCAAAATTGTATAGACATGTGACGATTGAACTAGACAAATAAAAGTGATGATTGACCAACTAACAACAAGACAAAAGGATGGGTCGCTAGTGGATACTTTTATTACGCAAGATTCATATATAAAATAACATACTCAGCGGTATAAATTTAATAGTAAGTATGTGATTTTGTGACTACACTTATATCTGTCACATTGCTACATAGCCTGGTTGCGCTCCTGATCCATCACATCAAACCCCTAGTGTTCAGTGTCTTACTCCTACTGAGTTGCATCTAGCTCCGCATACAACTGAGCTATCTCCGCCACCACACCTCCATCTCCTCCTATAGGCATTGCCACGTCTCCTCATGTAAGCACTGTCATATATCCTCCTAGATGTGTCTCCTCCTCAGTGGCCTTGGTTACCCAATAATGTGTCATCCACTCCACAAAAGCCTCCCACAACTCCCACACCATCCTCATCAATATCATACGAATATTCCTCCTCCTCTAATGGGTGCAACATCATAGGAATAGGCAAGTCCCTCTTCATCTCATCCTGCATGTATCTAATTGGTGCCATAGGAATAGCTTATACCAAACCAAACTGCCTCATCACCCATGGAATTTGTATTGGTTGCACCATCTCCGACCTTCACCCCTACACCCATCTAACTCTCCTCATGCTTGTAAGTTAGATATCTATGCCCGACCATGCATAAAACTCTATGTATGACCTCCATGTGACATCATCCACATTCAAACTCCCCAATCTCTTTTTATACCAATCATCACCTCTCTCACCCTTGTCTCCATGAGCCTGGTCAACTCTCCATCTCATAAACCCCACTTTCAACTCAATATGATCACCTATGATCAATGGAAGAACCTAACATCATCACCACAACTATGTTCTCATATAAACCAATAGTATAGCAAGAAGCCTACATCCACACCCAACCTTCTTCTTGAACCGTATATCCACAATTTATAGTGCACATCTGGTAGTAAATCTAACCTAAATGTAAAAATTGTTTGATGCTCAACTATGTCCTCCACCACCATTATTAAAGCCTATGAAAATTTGGCCCCACCTAAATTTGACAATGCATAGCAATATATAACTATATTAATCAATCATATTAGTCAGTTCCCCAATGTTTTAGGCTAATATCAGGTTTTAATATGAAATAACCTAGATACAAATGCAATATGTGGGGGCCTCTGATCCAAAATGTCATCTTAGTGCATCCATCCTACCCTTAAACTTTAATCGGCATGATATTTATTCCCGTTGAATTGAAAATCTCAAAATATGATACATATCCTCTAACGCGATCGTCATCTCTTCAGTCCAGAATCGAAAGGTACTAGTCCTTGGGTCCCATTTGTCTATTAATAAAATAACGAGCTCTGTGTTTCGGGGCACCCATTGATAGTGGTAGAATCCATCTAATCCGACTGCCTCCAAATTATCCCACTCCTCATCTGTGACATCCACCCTGATCATCCCCAACATAGATAGGACTCTATCTCTCAAGTACAAGGTGTCTCTGGCATACAAAAATCAACCAACAAGCACCCATCAGTCTCCAAATCATAAAAATCCTCCTTTTTCATCTAAATAATCAATAAAGTCTAATATCCTATTCAATAAACATTGATCATATCCAGGTCAATGCCAATTTACCCTAAATTGATGATGACCCACCCAGTCACCGCCGACCACCCCTTGGCACCCATCAAAAATTCAAAAAAAAGAAAAAAAATCACAAAAATAAAAAAAACCAACTAAAAATCAAAAACAAAGCTAGGTTTTTGGCACTTACCGCTCTTCAAGACCTCTAACACTTCCTTCTTCCTTCATTGGCTCCCATTTCACTCAAATATCAAATTTATATATGTCAAAACTCTCAATTGTCAAATTTGTGTCATTTAAATGAGCCTTGTCGGTCGTCTTCGTCGCTTATATAGGCATACCGACCCAGTCATCATCAACCTAAGCCAAATCACCGTCGACCCACCTAGTTGTTGTCGACCCAACCCTACTTTTCATCTTTTATCCCATCTCATCCAATATCCTTATAAAATTATCCTTTCTTCCACTTCAGGCTTGTGTGTCACCTATAACACACCTTGGCTTGTCTTGTATAGCTCATTTTTCCATCCTTTTTCTTATCTACTTATCTCTTCACACATATTTAATCCTATCCAACAAATTGATCTGTGGCCATTTGTGTGTTCCCTCTCGAGGCATCATATCTCCTCTTAAGCCCACCATGGTGGCCATCTTTTTTATCTTTGTCCCACTAGGACACATATTTACTTGTTTCATATGAAGGATAGCGCATGCTCTTTTGCCCCCAGTATATTTGTGAGACCATTGTTTCAATCATCCTTGCATTATTGTGCATAACATTGATGTATGCCTTTGGATCATTGGTCTCACGACTTGCACATCTAGTTAAGAGGATTCCCATTGGATTCCATTCATCTTGCAATGATCTTTTCCGACTCATAGGTCTGTATAACATTAACGTCATCTCTGTTGAGGCCATGCTATGTTCCCTACCATAGTTTTTCTAGGGTTCCTACCATATTTATTTCATCCATCTGAGTGGCTTCTGATTTGATTCCCTCCATATGGCTATGATCTTTGTCGACTCACAGGTCCATAGGACATTAACATTGTCTTCGTTGAGGTGGTGCTATCTTCCCTACTGAATTGATTCCAAAGATTGCCGCCATATTTATTTTGTTTTTGTTTTTATCCTATCCTTCTCACAACAGTCATCCCTCTCCACTTAGGGCATCATTTCTCTTCTTTTCTCATCAGCCACCCTCTTTCCTCTTTTCCTTCATCTATTTGTTTCAACCTAGTAATTTATTTTTCTTCAGATCATCAATCCCTAGTTTGAAGCGGAACACCTCAACCACCATCTTTTATCACGTGGAAAGATGGGTGCGGTGGTGAATGTTTTTTGATGAATGGGAAGATGGCGCAGAAGCTTCTACAACGGGAAGATCTTAGGGAGAGGGTATACCTCCACGGAGGATCCCATATAGAAGGGGTTATTAAGAAATATTGTCAAGCGGGAAGCAAAAGAGTGAAAGGAAAGATTAAAAATGGGTGAGAGGGGACATAAATGGTGAGAAGAGTAATTATGGGGATAAGTGGCAGAGGAGTAGAAATGAGGAGCGGGATGAATGGATCAAATATATGGTAATCATGGTGGGGGAGGAGGAGCTGCTGGATAGTGAATGCTACTTGAGAAATATCTTCAAGTAGGATTTGAAAACTGAAACAATGATCAAGTAGGATTCCCAAACTGGGGAATGCATTAGTACGGGTGAATGGATGGGGTGCAAAGTAAGATTTTGATCATGCAGAAAGATACTCACGTGATGAAAATCATCTTAATTTTGATATAGCACATAACACGATGCATCGTGATATAAAAGATCATGATGACTAGACTGTAATATGAATGATAACATAGAAAGGGGCCATCAAAATTTTTTAATGCCCCAGTACGATATGTAAGTGGAAGAGAGCATAGATATAGGCCATCAAGAAAGTATGATGCCCTAATACGATATGCAATCATATAACATAAGTGTATTAGAGAGAACACCAGGATACATAAAATCAAGATGCCCCCTATAATATATCAAGATACAAGAAAGAAATTAATAACTTGTAACTAATAATGCAACACAAGAACCAATAAAAATGTCGCTAACATGTTCCATAGTGAGGATTGATTGGATGTGACCCCAAGCAGGGGTATAAGGACATAAAAAGGATTGGGTAATTTTCCTCAAAAAAGAAACAATGAGAGACAGATTTTCCCCAAGCGAGGATTCACGCGAGGAGAAGTGGTTTGAATTTTATAGTCATAAGGTGATTGGATCATTCGTTGGGGATAATAGTTCAAAGGATGAATTGTGTTGATTATTTTAGAGTTTTTTGTGATTTTGTGGAGTTTATAATTTTTTTATATTTTTTTTCGCTTTTGTGGATGTTTGTGGAATTTTGAAAAGTTTTCAAATGTTTTTGACATTTTGGATATTTTCTAATATTTTGGGGGATTTTGTTGATGTTTATATTGTTTTTGACGATTTTAAGATTTTCTAATTTTTTTTGGATATTTGCATGTTTTTGGGGATTTTTTAATTTTTCTAATGTTTTTGTATTTTGGAGATTTTTAATGTTTTTGGGAATTTTGTTGATTTTTATAATATTTTCGATGATTTCTAATGATTTTTAATTTTTTTGAGATTTTCTGCATGTTTTGGGGGATTTTTGGATTTTTCTAATGTTTTTGTATTTTTTTTTATGTTTATACTATATTTAGTTGGCAATTTATGGACTAGAATGCAAACTTCTTTTAAGAGGTGATAAACCAGGATATCGTCTGTATGTACCATGTTCTTCGTGGTAACTCATGCTTCGAATAATACAAAAATTATCAATCCATTGGCAGGATATGTTGGTGATGATATGATGGAAAGAATTCCATCTCCATTCTTGACTCCACACAACTAGTAAGATGTGAGGGCTCATCACCGAGAATCAAGAAGGATGTGGGATGTAGATAAGTGAATATAGAGACAAGTGCTAATAACAATCCCTTTGGGAAATTGTGACCTCCATTCTTCTTAAGGTTATTGAACCATTTTCAAAATGACTTTCGTTTTATGGGTCACATGCTAGACTTAGATAGTTACGTGGCCTGGTGATTGGTAAGATATGAGGTGAAGGGATAGTTCTCTTTTCACTTAGGCATCTAAATTACTTCTTTGGGGATTTTATAATTATAAGCACTTTCAAATTGATAAGATGTTGTATTTATTATAATGAATCCATATGCCTTGCCCCATGCTACTAGTAAGAAGCAAGGGCTCATCACCAAAGGAACAAACATAGGCTAGTAAATTCGTTTTTTAATTTTTTTATTGAATGTTTTTTTTTGTTTTTTTGAATGTGTTAGCATATTTTTATGTTTTGTGAATGACCCTCTATGCTTTTCCCCATGCCACCAGTAAGAGGCAAGGGTTTATCACCAAAGACAAGATATGTAGATGAGTAAGGACACCTTCCCTCCATTCCCAGTCTCACACTACCAGTAAGAAGTGTGGACTCAACACCAAGAAATTGTGAAGAATGAAAGGTGTGACAATGAATTATTCATAATTTATTGAATTGATTGAATTTTACAATAGTGCTTTATATTTGGGAAGGAACATTTTCCCCCAATCTCAGCCCCACATGACTAGTAGGATGCGAGGGTTCAACACCGAAGACTGAGATGGACGATCAAACGAATCAGGTACATAATTTTAGAGCTTTGTTATGAAAGAGAGAATTTCTTTGAAGGGAATATATTACCATCAGTAAGCTTCTAGGTATGACCATAGGTGAAAGCGACTGAAAATGGGAGATATTATAAGAATTATGATACTCACAAACTTAATAGGATCTATATTAGCACCTGTCTCATGATGATAAATATGAAGATGTGATTTTGATAATGAAAATATTTGCCAATGGAAATGAATAACTTTAAATTATTCGGAGATAAGTTAGACAGAAGGAACAATGTACAAGTCGTTGTCTCCCGGAATAGTGAACGCCTCAAGGATAAAAATTTCTTTAGATGTACTGCATTCATTGGTTCATCAAGTTCTTGACCATCTTCAGTGGCCAACTTATAGGCTCTAGAGCCAAATTTGGTTGTAATTACATAGGGTCCTAACCAATTAGGCTCAAATTTTCCTTGTTTTTCTCACTCTTTAGTGGTATTCTTTTGATTTTCTTTTAAAATAAGGTCGTCAATCTCTAACTCTTTGGGTCTTACCTTTTTTATGATAATTGTGTTGCATTCGGTTTTGATAGACTTGAAGATGGGTGAGGGCATTAAGTCATTTTTCATCGAGAAGCTCAAGCTCTTGAAGCCTGTGACTGTCGGTATTCATCCTCGTTAATTACATCTTTAAGGGAGATTATCAAGGATGGGAGTTCTATCTCAATAGGTAAAATGACTTCACAACCATAAATGAGGGAAAATGGGGTGGCTCTAGTAGGTGTGCGGTAAGATGTACGGTAAGCCCAAAGAGCGGGGTAAATTTGAGTATGTCAATTACATCCATGTGTGTTGCCGATTTTTTCCATGATGGATTTTAGAATCTTGTTGGTTACTTTTGATTGACCGTCACCCTAAGGGTAGTATGGAGTGGACCACTTAAGTTTGATGCGAAAATGTTTGGTGAGGTCTTTTACATCTTGGTTTTTAAATGATTTTCCATTATCTGTGACAAGAGCGGATGGAATACCAAATCGACAGATGATATTATTAAAAATGAACTTCGATATTTGGCTACCGGTAACATAGGTGAGAGGCATATCTTCCACCCATTTAGTGAAGTAATCAGTAGCGGTAATGATGAACTTATGTCTGTCAGATGATGTTGGTCTGATTTTACCAATGAGGTCAAGTCCCCATTGAGAGAAGGGCCATGGTGTGGTTATTGATTGCAATGCTTGGGAAGGTGTGTGGATAAGATTGCCATGCTTTTGACATGCTTGACATCGTTTGACAAAATGGCATGCGTCACTTTCCATGGTGGGCCAATAATATCCAACTCGCAAGATTTTCTTGGCTAAGGCTATACCGTTTGTGTGCACTCCACAGATACCATAATGGACTTTAGTTAGGAAACTCGAGGCTTCTTCCTGATTAAGACATCGGAGCAGGGTGCCATCATATCCTCATTTATAAAGAGTGTCAACTAAAATGATGTAACAAGAGGCACGTTGTGCTAAAGCACATTTATGCATTGGTTTCATGTCGGTAGGAAATGTTTTATCACAGATGAAGGTGTAAAGATCATGGTACCAAGGGTTATTTGGACCCACGATTTCACATACCATAGTGTTTTTAGGAAGATCATAGGCAGGCATTAAGAGATGTTCTACGAGAAAATGTGTCTGGGGTTGATTAGATGTGATTTCTAACAGGGATCCAATAGTTTCCATAGCGTCGGTAGATTTATTATGAATTCTAGGGATTTGATCAAAGCTAATTAATCGAAAATAGCTTTGAAGGCTATCCACCATGCACTTATATGGGATAAGTTTTTTCATCCTTGACCTGGTATTCATCAGTAACTTGTTTGATGATAAGTAAAGAATCACCAAATACAACTAACTCTATAAGATTCCAAGATATAGCTAGTTTTAATCATGCGATTAGAGCTTCATATTCTGTGATATTGTTGGTACATGGGAATGCTAATTGAAATGATTTGGGGATGACATGTCCGCTAGGTGTGATAAGCAAAATACCAGCTCCTGATCCATGGAGATTACAAGATCCATCAAAAAATAGAGTCCAAGCTGGCACGATGTCTATGTGCAGAAGATCTTCATCAGGAAATGCAAAATGGAGTGGTTATATGCTAGGAAGGGGTGCCTCAACAAGTTGGTCTACAAGGTCCTGTCCTTTAATTGTTCTCTGCGAAAAAAACTCAACATCAACTTCACTAAGTATTACAACCCAACTAGACATTCTTCCTGTGAGAATGGGTCAGACAAGAGATACTTGAGGGGATCAATCTTGGCGATCAACTTAGTTGTGTGATTGAGCAAGTAATGACGTAACTTATGGAATGCAAAGGTGACCGCCAAGCATAATTTTTCAATTTGGGAATATCATACTTCATGCTCAATAAGTGTTCGACTAAGGTAGTATACAACCTGTTCTTTTGCTTCATCCTTGTGTTATGCTAACAGAGCTCCTATGGCATGTTCAGTGGCAGATGTATAAAGTAGCATGGGTTTATCTACAACTGGTGACATAAGAACAGGTGGGCTAGAGAGGTATTCTTTTAACTTAGCAAAAGAGTCTTGACAATCATTGTTCTAGTGGAATTGTTCATCTTTCTTGAGTAATTGGTTGAAGTGATGGTACTTATCAGCCAACTGTGATATGAAGCATTTAATAGATTAGATTTTTCCCTAAAGACTGCATAATTGTTTTAGGTTTTGAGGAGGAGGAATTTCCATAATGGCTTTGACTATTTCAGGATCCACTTCTATACCTCTCCGTGAGACAATAAACCCTAACAATTTACCAGAGGTCACCCCGAACACAAATTTCATTGGATTAAGACGAACCTTATACTCACGCAATATATCAAAAATGTGTCTCAACACACCTGGATGTCCTATTCGTGTTTTTTATTTTTCTAATATATCATCAACATAATCTTCCATGATATCATGTAACAAATCATGAAATATGACTATCATTGCTCGTTGATAGGTGGTACCAGCATTTTTCAAGATGAAAGGCATGACCTCATAACAGAAGGTCCCCTATGGTGTAGTAAATGTCATTTTATGTTGATCCCCTTCAGCAATACGTATTTGATTGTAACCAGAAAATCCATCCATTAAGGAGAGCATTTCATGGCCTGCCGTAGAATCGACAATCATGTCTATGTTTGGAAAGGGAAAGTCATCCTTGGGACAAGCCTTGTTAATGTCTCGGAAGTTTGTGCATATCCTGATGTCGGGGGTTTTCTTGGCTATGGGAACTATGTTAGATATCCATGCTGAATAATCAATAGGTCAGATAAAGTCAGCTTCCAAGAGTTTCTCGAGTTCAGCTTTGACAAGCAATGCTACTTGGGGATGCATTTTGCGTAGTTTTTGTTTCACAAGGATTTGCATCCGGATGCACCACAAGGTGGTGTACTACAAGAGATGGATCTAGGCCTAGCATGTCCTTATAGGTCCATGCAAATATATCTTGGAATTCAATAAGGAGTGTTGTGAATTCTATGCATTCTTGGTCAGACAGACTAATGCCAAGTTGTAAAATTTTTAGTTGTTCGAATGGTTCCAATGTTTATGTCTTTAGTTTCTTCTACAAGCATTTTAGATGTATCCTTTTCAGAAAATGATGTTAATGGTTGATGTAAGTCATCAGTGTTAGGTGATTTGGGGGAGTTGGCACAAGATTTTTGTGTGTGATGTTGAGACTTTTTATTGACATGTTTGTTTGATAGGGTGGCGATGAGATTTTGACTATGGGAAATTTTTTGTTTGCGCTTCTGATCCAAATTTTCTGAAGGTAAAGGATCTGAATATTCTATTTCTTCACCAAAATAGGTTGATTCATCTAGATTGATTTCAAATCCTTTTCTATGGTCGGAAGTAGGGATTTGATCACGAGTTCCAAGGAATTATTTGATGGCTTCATCATTTTGGAACATGTCCATGGCCACATGATGTGATTGGCCATGGTCTATGAGATTTAGATGCATAGGCTCAAAATTGATGACGTAAATGGATAAATGTTCAAAGTAAAGATATGTTTCAGCGAGGTCTTTGAAAAGGCTATGTGTAGACCTGGTGTCACTATCAAAGATGGTGTCGTTGTTATCACTTGAAATTAATACAGGAGCAACATCGAATACCTTGAAACCCAAACCATTTTTACGTGATATTGTGTGTAATTGATTGGGTCTAAACGACCTTGTTCATTTGGACCGAGTCCTTTACCCTTCCATCACATGTTTTTCATTATTCGATGAGCTTTGGTAAATTGAGGGGACTCATAACAGGGAGAAAAGTCATCATTATATAACCAAGATCCTGAAGAACTTGGAATATGTTCATTGTCAAGGTAACTGAATTTTTTCTAAATTGACTGTCCCATTTGGTAAGTGGGATGGATTCTCAGATGAAAAGTGTTGGGTTTTCCATAGTTCTATGTGGATTTGTTGATGTAAAAGGAGTCTTTCACCTTTTGAAATTGATATTCACCTTGTCAATAATTTTGAATGTGTGGGAGGAGGGACCAGTAGGTACCTCACATGGTAGGGAAGTTAGTTTGGTAGTTCTGAAAAATGAAGAAAATTGGTTATAGGAAGAGGGGGTGGATTAGAAGATGAAGTTTGGTTAATCAAAGGAGACGGTATCTTAATATAAGAGGTATGGTTAGATGAAGAAGGTTGACTAGGTGAGGAAGAAGATGGTGTGGTGGAAGAGTGATTGTTGTTGGAAGAAGAAGCTTGATTAGTGGAAGAAGATGATTGATTAGTGGGAGGAGGACTGGTTGAAGATTGTTGATTAGTGGAAGAGAATGGATTGGAAAATGTGGTTTGGTTAGAAGGTGATGGTTTCAGATCATATTTAGGGAGTGTATCCGGATCGACGCATGTTTCGTTAGGGATTACGCGAGGTGGAGCATACTTATCTGTTGATGGACAATAGTGATCATGTCTATACCATCCTTTAAGGAATCTACAATACTCAAAGGGTTGGGGATCCACACGCAGTGTAAATTCTTTTCCAAATGAGGAAATTTAATACATTGGTGGAACGTTGATGGGATGGATTTCATGGCATGAATCCATGGTCGGCCGATGAGAATGTTATATGCAACTTCTACATCCACCACATGACATATCATTTCTAAGGTGATGGGTCCAACTTGGAGAGGTAACGTGATTGTGCCTTCAGACTTTCTTTCACTATTATCATACCCACGAATGGTTATGATGTTGTTTTGTAAATCATTTTTGGTGTAACCTAGGCAACGTAAGAGTTTCATGGAACAAATATTCAATGTGGATCCATTGTCGATTAATACACGCTTGATCTTACGATGAGTTATATAACCCTCGACGTATAAAGAATGATTATTAGCAATGTTGGGATTAAGAAGGTCAGTGGGACCAAAGGATAAAATAGGATTGGGTACCACTAGATGTGCGATTAAAGCCTGGAATTGTTGTGAATTGATGTCCTCTGGGACACAAGCATTATTCAATGTTTGCATAAGGATGCGTTGTAGTGCAGGAGAAGAATTAAGTAATTCCATGATGGAAATTTGTGTTGTAGTCTTCTCCAATTGTTTGACAATATTGAATGATGGCACAGGTTGTGGAGTGGAATTGGTGGTGGAATTAGATGGTGGATTAGGAGGTGGTGTGGGAGACGAAGTAGTAGATTTTTTTTGTTGTAGGGACCCACATTTTTTTCTTTCAGGTCATGATCACACAGTCGGTTTTGATCTTTATGGTTACCACTAAGTATTGGTCATAGTCTGTGGTCGAGATGACTAATTCATACTCAACGTTGCTTGATGATTGGCCCTTATCCTTTGAATTATCATCATGGTTAGGGAAGGGGTTTTTGAACATGTTAAGTTTTTCATTGGGTGTTTTTGTCTCAAAAGTATTTTCAACTTCTATGTCTCCACATTCAATCAAATCTTGGACGTAATGGTGGAGTTGCATGCATCGATCTGTAGAGTGCCCCTTTTATGTGATGGTAATCACAATATTCATTGTATTTATACCAATTTGGTTTAGGTTGTCCTTCTTTGAAGGGTTTGACGATGGAGTACGTAATCATGTTGGCATTTTCTAAGTGACGAAAGACACTAGATAGGCTTTCTCTAAGTGGAGTGAACTGTGTTCGCCTGTCAAGAGAAGGAGCTTCCTTTCTAGGGATTATGATTGGTTATTTTTTGGATTTAATTGTGTTGAGTGGATTGTTTTGAATGTTTCAGACATGGCAAGAATCAATAACATCATCGTTGACTATATTTTGGTTTCGGTTAAAGAATTTGGATTTTTCCTGGTTCTGAGGGGCGTCTCTATGAGGTTGGTCCCTAAAGGGTGTTTTAAGTAAGCCCTTAGAAATGAGGGATTTTTTGATCTGTGTTCCCTTTTCAATGACTTCTTCAAAATTACTTAGACAGTGCATTTGCATGTGGAATGATAATTCAGCATTGAGATTTGGAACAAAAATGCTAACCAATTGTCTTTCAGGTATTGAGAAGGGAAATCTGCTTGTAATTCCTCGCCATCGTTGTAAAAAGGAGGTGGAGTTTTTTTGGGCCTTTGTCTAGTGTTACAGAGATCGAGCATGGTTATTTCTGAGTCTAAGTTGAAGGAAAAATGTTTGATGAATTTTTCTGATAAGTCTGTGAATGTCGTGATTGACCCTTTGGGAAGATGGAGAAACCAGTCTAAAGCCTGTCCTCCTAAACTTTGAGGGAATAATCATAAAAGATATGTGTCATGATAAGTAACTTCCTGACATTGCATGTAAAATTCCTTGACATGTTCATGGGGGTCACCTTTGCTTTTGTATTTATCAAATTTTGGGATTTCGAAGGATGATGGAAATGGTAAGCGTAATATTTCCGTATCAAATGGGTAAGGACATAGTTCTTCAAAGTTGAATTGTTTCGATTGTTTTTGTAGTCCCTGGATGGTGTCTTTCATATGTTTCCATTCTTGTGTGAATGGAGAGGCAGGGGATGGGTTATCAAGAATTTCGTGAGTATTGGGGTCTGGATTGGAGTCTTTTAACCTTTCAGCTCTAGCAGTTGCTTCCTCAAGTTTCTTTGTTAAGTCTTGGATTTTGGTGAATAACTCATCAGTCGAAGAGCTATTTGGGTTGTTTGGTATTTCATTGTGGTAACTTGATTCACCATTGTTGATAAGTTTGTTTAAATTTTCAGTCACGAAGTCAGGGGGTAGTTTTGCCCCCATGGCTAGGATGCGCAATAGATATTCATTCTTGTTTTGTTCTATCACCCTATTTACTTGTTCTTGTTCTTCATTGGTGAGTTCTGGTTGCGTGACTTCTTCATCATCATTTTCATGATTGTGACTATGTGTGAATACCATGATGAGATAGGTGTGTGCTTGATTAAGCTGTAAAAGCAGTTATGAATTTTGAGCAGACATGATTAAATGAGAACTTTATTGCTTTGGATTTGGCTTGAATAAGCTTGTGATTACTGATAAGGAGAGTAACTCAAACAAGTTATCTCAATATGATTGTGATATAACTCAAGATGAGCTATTAGGGAATTTGTGTCACGTTGTGTAGATTTGGCTTGAACAAGCTCTGGATTGTTGACGGGGAGAGTAACTCAAACAAGTTAATCTCAATATGATTGTGATATAACTCAAAACGAGTTATGAAGGGATTTGTGTCAGATGTGATTTTGATAAACTCGATAGTTGAAAAAATAAGGAGTGAACTCAAACAAGTCTCCTAATGTCAGTTTTTGATATAGCTTGAAAACACGCTATGGAGGATTGGCTGAAGCAAGCTAATGAAATCGGTGTGATGTTTTGGTCTTCATTGTTGGATTACTTCAACATTTTTCTTGGTATTGAATCGGTCCAGAAATGGTTTTGTGGAACACGACTAGGATTGGAACTTTTACAATGAACACATTGATATCAACCAAGTTTTATGATAAAAATAATGCTAAACTATTTTGTTGACAAACAGTAAGCAGTCATGTGTATCAAATTGTTTTGGCTCAAGAGGTAAATTCTTTGGGAATGATCATTGTTTCATGCAATCATACAAGTATGTTGTGGAATGATGGATGCAGGCTCTTATCACTCCAAAAATATGTGTCCTCTGATATACCCTAGTCCTGATATACCTAATTCTGTATGGGGACAAAATTGGTACTGGGAGCCCTTAGAGCACTGGAGGAGACTCACCAATTCTTACTTGCCTGCTTCGGAGTGAATCACCACGTCCAAGGTAGGTTTTGTGAAAAGGTGGAAGGTGATGGGGGGATGAATGTGTATGGTGTCCTTATAACTCCCCAAATATTTATAGGGATGATGCCCAGGCTTCGTTGTTACAACTATTTAGGCGCGACTCGCATGCTCCACATGACAACATTACCTGTAAGTGAAGAGAAGGGGCGAGGTAGATACCGAATGTTGTGATGAGATGATGTCTCAAAGTGCAATGTAGATGCAAATGTTGTTGGTGTGTGGTAGTCAAGTCCACGTCACCAGTGTAGCATCGGTGGTGATGAAATCCACCTCTACTACGTGCAAAAACAAAATGATGATGTGATTATACGCAAGGTTCTTTCCAACTTGAAATAAATCACTAGCAGAAAATGACAGCGTACCTGAGCGTGCTAAAAAAATTGTTTTTGGTTTCAACAATTTTCTTTGAATGGTGGTACTTTTGAGGGATTTTTTTTGTTGTGTTTTTTATAACATTCTAGCGATGTGGTCCTACAAAAAAAATTAGTAGTTATCCTGCAGACAAAATGTTAGAAAAAAAATGTGGTTGTTTTTTATTTTCCAGATCACTCGAAGGCACAGGAAAAGAGCATACACAACCAACAATCAAAAACAAATATTAATAATGACGAAAAAATAAAATTGATTGAGATGATAGTTAGAAAATAAAATAATAAGGAAATGGATCCTGTAATGTTAGAACAAGAAACTAAACAATCACAACCATTTTTTATTTTCCAGATCACTCAAGGCACAGGAAAAGAGCATACATGGATACAATTGAAATAATTTTGTTAAAAATGTTAATAATTATTGTAATTAATCATGATTGCAAAATAGCGATAACGATTATCTTCACAAAAAAGAAAAATGACGAAAGAAAAGTTTTAAAATGTTACCAGAAGTGTCGTCATGGAAAGTTGGAATGTAAGGAAAAAAAATTTTTTTTGCGGAGCTAGGTGGGGCCTCCAGTGTGCAAAAGATGACTGGGAATGCAAATATGATAATTTTCGCGAGATAGGTGTGAAAAGGTCCTGTATTGTCAAAAAAGGTCCTACAAGAAAAATATTAGTAGTTTTTACCTGCAAACAATGTTAGGAGAATGATTACTGAAAAAAATTTAATTAAAATCATGAAGTTTTAAAAACCACAACATCAAGTTGATAAAAGAAAATGTGGAGATTGTGAATGAGGACGCAAAAATTACAAAACATGATTAAGAATGATCTTGAAAAAGAATCTCGAAAAATTGATAAATATCATAAAAGTTGTAAAATGGGTGATTGTCTCACTATGAAAAAAAGTAGTGTCCAAAAAAACTGAAAATGGTAAGTTGCAAAAAGGTCCTAAAAGTCTCATAAAAACAAACCAAAAATTATTTGCATGTGGTGAAAAACAATAAAAAAATTAAATCATTGTGAAAAACACACAAAAGGTACAAATTTGAAAAATCAAATTGTGAAAATTTGTGAAATGATTTGGTACAGAGTGAGAAAAAGCAACGAAAAATGAGTAATGATGAAAGACTTAATTAAATAAGAGTGTTATTAAAATCGTGATAAAGAGAAAATAATTGGAATAAAAATAACTAAAATCTGTAACTTAATGGGAGTGTGAATGTGGATGGGTTTGAATAAGCTCTTATATAACAATTGAAAAAATGTGAAGATGAAAACTAATTTAATGAAAATATGTGAATTATACGTATGGGAAGAATGTGGACCAATATGATGAAAAGGTGGACTTAGAGAAATACAAATGTGATTTGAATTAAAAATTAGAAATGGGAAAACGTAATGGAAACTTTTAAGGAATTAGTAGTGAAATATGTAATGGAAGAGGGTAGGTGATAAAGGTAGATATTGAATGGATAAGATGTCTATTAATGATTATTTGAGAAGTCAAAATAACTATTCAAATCTATATTCAGTGGGTAATGTTGTTGTGAACATCGAGAATAAGAATTTGGCTAAAGGGAAACGATAGTAATATTAAAAATCTCAAAGCCAATTCAAAGTATATCATTTGCTAATGGTAGGATCGATCAGGATTTGTTTGGTTAGTGATATAATGTGATGGGAATGGACTCAGAAAAAGGGTTCGTGGGTGAGACGTTGGGCTAGAACTAATAGGATTTGACATAAATGATATGGGTGGGATGTGTCTGGCCGTGAGTCAAAAGTGAGGACAACACTTGGGTGCTGAAAGTAATTTGGGATTAGTAGGGTTGTGAATGGAGGAATTATTGGGAGGGAGGATGTAAATAGGATTACTGTGTTGATAATGAAGGTGCAGAGGGAAGGAAAATTTGTGTCAGGTCAATTGGTAAGGGAGCCCAATGTAGGTGGATGTGGAGCTGGGAGAAGGGGTTGGGGAGGGAAGTTGGGGATGGCTTAGGAGGATAGTATTTAAGGGGGAAAAATGGGTTTTAGGAAATGGATGTCAGTTGGAGTTGAGATGGATGGGAAATGATGTAAATGGGATGGGGTGAGATGGGGGATTGTGGGGAGAAATAGTTGCTCATGGTTGGAGGTGTGGGGAGGGATTCATGGATTGGAATCAGGGAATGGGAAGTAGGGATGTGAGTGTGGGAAGTTGGGAGATGGTCGACGTGGAAGGGAGAATGTGGGGTGGTTGGAGTGGAAATGGGGAGGAGGGATGAAGTGGGGATGGAAGTTAGGTGAAGTGGGGAGGAAGTGAGAGGGGATAAGGGTTATAAGGAGCTTGGTCAAGTGGGTAGATGGATGGAGGAATTGTTTTTGGAAGTGTGGGAAGGATGGGAACAGGTGGTAGACTTTTATACGATTAGAGGAAGGGATGGGTGATGGGTTTGGTGTTGGGAGATTGAGTATAGAAAATGGCTAAGCAACTGTGGATAGGTTGGGCACATGGGTAGAGGGAGGGATATTTGTAGGTTTAAATAAAATTTATGTGAGAGGATATATACTGTTGATCGCAGATAGAAGAAATGAAAATTTATATAGATTTGAGGGTGGAAAAATAGATAGGGTAAGATAGCATAGGATAGGGTTTATAATTTTTTTTATTATGATTTATTTAATAATTTTTTTGTGTGTTTTGTTTCACTGTTTTAAAAGATCTAACAAACTAAAGTAAATTAAACTAGGAAAATAGAAAGAATATTAAATTAGTATTAATAAGACTATGACTAAATTTTTAGTATCAAATTAAATGTAAATACGAACTCAAACTATTTCTGGATTGGTTTCCCATAACAATAAACAAAAATGAATTTTTTCATGTTGTTTCAATTACAAAATACATTTTGAATACTGACTTCCCATGAATAAGTATTGAAAAGATCAAAATGCAATTTTTTTGGAAATCAAGATCTATATTGGTTAAAAAAAATGATGACGAAAATTTGCCTTTTTAAAAGCCAAAAATTGGAGACCAAATGTAAATGTAACCTCTTTAAGGCATCATAGATTGAATATTTTTTTCACCATGATCCATAAGTATCTAGATCTGGTGATGAATGTTTATTCTGCTAAACACCAAGCACCAAAGAGATAAAAGACATGATGAGCATCGTACGTTCATTGTTACTTATACCCTATATATGTACCACAAGATACCACACAACATGATCACTTCCCATAGCATGAAGGTTAACCAAAGAAGGCCATAAGGTACAAAAAGGAAATAATAGCAAACAATAATAAACAAAGAATGGATAAAACCACTAATTGGGAAATCAATGGTAACAGATCAAAAGCCACCCAACGTGCCCAAATGTGATCTAGGAAAAATACATTGATAAATAAGAAAGTAAAACACTAACAATAATACCTCCTCCTTCGTGATTCTGTAGCAAACCTCAGAATGGGCAAGGAAACATGGATGAGCCCTGATTGCATGATATGTAGGTGCTTTTCTCAAAATGGAGCAAGGCCTTCCTGCAACAAGATCTACTTACTTTTCACCAAATGGATAAAAGGATTATGGATTTGGGGTGCTTCAAGATGAGGCTATTTGGGCATTAGGACGAGGTGGAGGGATGTTCTTTACTCAAAGGATGCAAGAACTTAGACAGGGCATTCAAGCTTATTCTCCGTGTCTTAGAGGGGAGGGGTAAGGTTGTATTTATAGCTTGGGGGAGTGATTAACTTAGAGTAATTTAAGTAATCATGGTTTGAAAATGTGGGCAAGATTAGGTGAGTGGGGACCACGAAGAATGGGTGAGGATTTGAATTGGTTTTTTAATTCATAAGTGGAGGATTTTAGGTGAGTGGGGACCACGAAGAGTGGGTGAGGATTTGATTTTGAATTTTTAATTCAATAGTAGAAAAACATGGAGAATAATGACATGTGGTAAGGATTAGGTTATTTTTAGATTTGAAAGGGATAATTAATCAAATTATATTTGATTAATTCGAAGTGTATTTTTGTGGGAAATGAGGTAGGGGAATTAATTGATTTAAGACAGATGTGAAATTAGGGTGGGAAATCCTTGATAGAGAATGAAACAGGTCTTAAGCTAAAATTTCTTAGGTCACATAATGGAGGGGAGTATTGCAACAATGAGTTTTATGATTATAGTTCTAAGAATGGAATTTGCAGGAAAAATACGGTTCCAGGAACTCCGCAATAGAATGGGGTGTCAGAAAGGATGAACAAGACAATAATGGAACGAGCTAGGAGCATGAGGTTACATACAGGACTACCTCTTTCTTTTTGGGTAGAAGTGGTGAGCATATTTGTGTACTTGATAAATAGAGGACCCTCAAGTGCCTTGGATAGAGGCATACCTAAGGAGTCTTGGGCTGGTAAGAAAGTTGATTACTCATTTCTTAGAGTCTTTGGATGTGAGGTGTTTGTTCATATTGACAAGGATGATAGGACCAAGCTAGAGGCTAAATTAGAAAAATTCACTTTCATTGGTTATGGTGGTGATGAATTTGGATATAAATGTTAGAGTATTAAGGACAAGAAAATCATTCGATCTAGGGATGTGGTCTTTAATGAGAAAGTTATGTATAAGCAACAGTTGCAGGAAAATAGGGAAGAATCCAAGAAAGAATATGCAGTGGTAGAGGATCTTCCAAATGGGAAAGTGACACATGAATCAGTTTAGGAACCCCAAACTCCTATATTGAGGAGGTATTCTAGGGTAAGAAGAGAACCTAAACGTTTTTTTCATTCTCTTTATTATTTATTACTCACTGACAGGGGAGAGCCAGAGAGATTTTGATGAAGTCAATGTAGGTAGATGCCAGGAAGAAGTGGGAATAAGCCATGGATGAGGAGCATCACTCTCTCATGGAGAACCAGACTTGGGATTTGGTGAAGCTACCCGAAGGTAAAAGAGCATTACAAAACAAGTGGGTGTACAGATTAAAGAGGAAGAAGGAGGAAAGAGAAGATACAAGGCCATGTTGGTGGTCAAGGGGTTTGCACAGAAAAAAGGTATAGATTTTGATGAGATTTTTTCTCCTGTAGTAAAAATGACTTCTATTAGAATTGTTCTTGGAATAGTTGCAACAAAAGACTTGCACTTAGAGAAGATAGATGTAAAGATTGCATTTCTCCATGGTGATTTAGAGGAGGATCTATATATTCAACAAAGAGGCTATGAGGTCAAAGGTAAAGAGGAGATGGTGTGCAAACTAAAGAAGAGCTTGTATGCCCTGAAACAATATCCATGTCAATGTTATAAGAAATTTGATATCCTCATGATGGAGCAAGGTTATATTAGATCCCATTCTGAGCATTGTGTGTATATAAAGAAAATTTAGGATGGCAGTTATATTATCATGTGCTTTGTATGTGGATGACATGTTGGTTATAGGAAAAAACATGTAGGAAATAAAAGTACTCAAAAAGCAGCTAAGTGACTCCTTTTCTATGAAGGATTTGGGGAAGAAAAACAAATCCTTGGTATGAGGATATCTTAGGGATAGGAAGGAATGGAAGATGACTTTATCTTAGGAAGAGTACATTAATAAGGTCTTGGAGAGGTTTAATATGTAGGATGCTAAACCGAGGTTGGGACTTCCTTTGGTAGGCCATTTCAAGTTATCAAAGGAGTATGTGTCCCAAGACAGAGCAGGAGAGAAACCAGATGTCCAAGGTACCTTACTCGTCAATGGTTGGTAGTTTGATGTATGCGATGGTGTGCAATAGGCCTAATATTTTCCATGGAGTGGGAGTGGTGAGTAGATTTATGAGTGATCCAAGTAAAGATCAATGACAGGTAGTAAAGTGGATCCTTCAGTACTTGAGAGGGACCATGGGGAAAGTTTTGTGTTACAGTGGATCAGACACCACTTTGCGTGGTTATGTAGATTCATGATATGGCTGGAGATGTAGACAGGAGGAGGAGCACAACAAGTTATATTTTCACTGTAGGTGGGACAACAGTGAGCTGGATTTCAATGTAACTACAAAAGCTTGTGTCTTTGTCAACCATGGAGGCTGAGTATGTTGTTGCCATAGAGGCAATCAAAGAGATGATTTGGTTACAAGAAATTTCTTGAGGAGTTGGGGCATAAGCAGGAGGAAGGAAAGATGCATAGTGATAGTAAGATTGTTATACACCTAACTAAGAAGTCTGCTTTCCACTCTAGGATGAAAACATATACAGTTAAGGTACCATTTCATTAGGACAACTTTGGAGGAAGAGAAGTTAAAGTTGGAGAAGATTCATACCAGTCAAATCTTGCAGACATGATGACCAAGGTTGTTACAAGGGAGAAACTTAAGTTGTGTTCATCTTTGGTTGGTCTTCATGGACAACAGTGAAGAGTTGAGAAGGTTTCTCAGAGGAAAAATAGTCTCCAAGTGGAAGATTGTTATGTTGTGGAGCATTTTTAATGTGTGGAAGTGTTGAAGACTATACACTATAATTAAGTATTACACTATCCATAGTTTTCTCTTTGAGATTTGGGGGTGCAGCCCTTGACAAACATTTTTCAGGCCTCAAAAAATGTGCTCGATATCTCGAGAAACATGTTCTTCTCATATGGGTGGGATTTTTGATCCATAGGTTTATGGGGTGGTTTTGTCCCATGGTTTTTGTATACCCACTATATTGTAAAAATGTTTAAGTAGTTTCCTATTTATGTGATTTTTTGCATATGGTAGGGTTGATGTAACATTGTAGATGTGTGTGAATTCAAGAGAGTTTGTTAAGCATAGCTCCAAACATATATGGGTACTGTATTGAGAGATAGAGGTGGCTTGTAATAAAAATATAAGCAAGTGATTCTTGGTGGATGTATCCCAAATTGGGTGAACCCCGTTAAATATTGTCTTTGTGTTGTGTTATTTTGTTTTCTACACTTTTATTTCAGATCTGTGATATTATTCTAAATATTAGTTTCTACTATTGTGATTCTGTGTGGGATTGTTCTGTATATTTTATCCCTTATTTTCTAACAGTCTTTGGTGTACCAACCTTGGCATTTATATTTTTTTATGCTCTAACTGTCCCTTATTTTCCACCTCAATTGTATTTACTATGAGGTCTTTCTGTTTGCTCACACACATCTTGTAAAACACTATTATATCCCTTGTAATGTAACCTTTTGGCATTGTACTATACACTTGGCATCATGTTGATATTATTGCTTAAAAATTTGGTTCAATGATTTATATCCAGTGCACTCTTTCAGTGTCTGTGTGTGTGTGTGTGTGTGTGTGTAAACCAAACTGTGTGTAAAGCACTGGTTTCGTGTGTCCTGTGTGTGTGTGTGTGCAGAGAGAGAGATAAGAGAGAGAACTAGAGAGATTGACAATGTATGGTTACTCACCTTTATATGTGTCTCTATCTTACACTTTGTACTCATCTTCCACCTACATGGCATGGTACAATTCATATTTTACTTTTGAGAGGAATGACACTCGATAGGATATATCCCTCTTTGGGCTGAAAACCAGGACATTTACTAGGCTTATCACATAAACTTTGGACTATATTATAAAATAAGGTACATCCAATACAATGAACTTGTATATTACCAGTATATCAATTAGATTATTCAACAATTTCATCATGTAGAATTTCAAAGATGGAAAAAACCTTCAAACATGAACAATGTCATCTTTTAATTATTGTCTACTATAATTTGCCATTGTCAATTTCATAATTTTCCAAAATATACATTAAAGTATCGTGATTTTAGAAAATCAATTAGGTAGAGTGATACAAACCTTTTATATGGCTACACTACATTTTGTTTACAAATGTATGGATGTGATCCTTTAGTCCATGTTCCACTTCAATATACAATATGGTTCCTGGATATTCTATGGCATATTTTGTTTCCTTTTTTGATTATGTGAAAATTAAATTTTATGCATATATGAGGGTAAGTGAATATTTTGTCCCTACCGAAGGGAACAATTCTATGCATCTTTTCTCTCGAATTATTGTGAGTATGGTGGGGGCTTGGAGTATACCTCATTCCAGGTTACTTTTTTATCATGTAAACTTTGAATACATAGATTCACTTACAACTACAAAACTCTCATCTAGAATGGGTAATGTAAAGTAGGATTAGCGATGACCCATCGACATTGACATCATTCCTAGAAAATCTATGGTGCTTCCCCCCCCATTCCGAAGCGGTACATTGCGTATTTTCCTCAATATTCCATTATTTATCCTGGGCCTATTTCATAGATCCTAATATCATTACTAATTTTGGTTATACAGTTAGTCACACTGATCACCCCCAATTATCCATTACAAGGAAAAAATTTCCTTCTCCACATGCTCAACTTTCCAAGTAAAATCTACTTCAAATTGCTTCACTAGAAATCCTCAATATTTGTACAAGGCAATTTATTTTCCACAATATAAGGGGTACATCTTTTAAGCTTACTCTTTATTTCAATTGAATATATTTCATCCTTTAGATTTAAAGTTTCAAAAATTTCATAACATGGACTCTAATTTTAACTCAAATTTTACAAGTTTTTCTTTGGACACCTCTTGAGTAACTCAAATGTTCAAGCATTCAAAAAGTTTCAGTTTTCGAGTGTGTCTACACATTTAGGTGCATGATCCTTCCAGTAGGACAATAACTAGATATTCTTGGAATCAACTCAAGATTAACAAGGGGCAGATTTAGAAACCCAAATTTGGTCATTGATTAAATAATCTCTTAAATGGTTTGAGCCAATATCCCTCATATGACTTTTAACATAAATGCTAGATCAATCTCACTCTGTCATATCTTATCCTAAGTATTGTAATCCCCCACTCTCATACTTACTGTCACCTCACTGATAGAAACACTCACCACATCAATAAAAATTCCTTATACATCTTGTAAAATATCTCCATATCATTTTCTCATTGCACTCAACCCTACGCAACAAAACTGTTGGCTTGCAATAGGTCACATGATTGCTTATCATCTTGTCCCCTATTAATTGATTTTTTAAAATTGTTATAATTGTCATATTTTAAAATTAAATTCATTTTGTGATTCAAAAATCTTCCCCATTTAGGTTGGCCTTATTGTGAAACATTACCTTTGATTCAATATAAGTACAAGTCAAATCTCACTCATTTACTGATTGGTATTTACTTGGCATACCACCTAGCACTTATCAAGAAACTTGCCCTAGTGTTCCCTATTCTAAGAGCATATACTAGTAGCAACCCATAAGAAGGTTTGAAGAACACTAAATGACAAGTCAAATAATTCCAAGAAAAGACCCTAAATAAAGCATTATCACTCTTGTATTACAGAGACAAATTTCAATTCATACATATAGTTGAAATAAGAACAATTGTACTTCCAAAAGGTGGGACAACTACATTTTTGTTTTATCTCCACATAGGGGGCATAATGTAGTGCTCCCCACATCAATGATTAATGGGGGTCTCTTCAACTGGGTCCAATGCTAAAGATACCCTGAACGATCTATTGCCACCATCCATTTTTGCCATTCAAGTGCTTGTATAATAAATCTAGTATTTTTTACCCTATAAGAACATGCCCACATATTTGGAGAGATCAAAAGTTAAAAATGGTAGAGAATACTAACATGAAGACAACATGGATTTTTTTAGTGGTGAATATTCGTAATATGATAAAAATTCCATTTTAGGAAATTTTAAAAAGGTGAATTTTTTCGAGCAAGTCAGTGTTTGGTTTGCCTAAAATTTACAGTATATTTTTTTTAGGGTTCAGCTTCACCTACATTATAAAACATCTCCTATAAAAACCTAGGTGATTAGTCGGGTAGTATACTACTACATTACTACTAGTTGAGCTACAGGCATATAAAATACCATGAAATTGCATACTCTAAGCAATATGTGTGAAATCTGTTTACTGTTTAGAAGTTTGCAGTCAGAAAAGGTGATATTTTTTGATGTGCGGACTAATAATATTTGTTGACGTACATATAAAGTTATATTTCTGTGGATGGGCGACAAGGAGATTCAACTGATGTGCAACAAGGGTTTGGTGGTTGATAACTGACACTACTATTGTTGATGCATGAAAACACTCTTCTTGACGCATGATAGTACTCTTGTTGAAACATGACACAGTACTTCTTCTGACACGTGACAATGATATTTGTTGACGCGTGACTTATTATATTTGTTGATGTGCGAAAATATTTTCTATGGACACGTGACAAGGAGATTCAGCTGATACGCGATAGGGGTTATGTTATTGATGCCCGACACAACTATTGTTGATGCACGACAATTTTCCTATTGATGCACGACATAGTACTTCTCTGACAAGAGACAAAGATATATGTTGACGCATAATAAGGTTATTCTGCTGACACGTGACAAGGTATAAGTTGTTGACACGACTGTGTTGTTGTTGACACAATGCACTTTTATTGTTGACATACGAACTAGTGTTGCTAACGCTACTTGGTAGAGTTTTAACGTAGCCACTCAGAACAATGGAAGGTGTTGGTGCACATAATGTGAAGACCCAAAAAGTAACAAAAAAATCTCAGAAGTGCTTGTTCAAGTATTTTGGAAACTCTGCTACTACAGATACTGCAACCACCAGCATGCATACAGCTGCCACTAGAATGAATCAGAGTACAAACTTTTTGCAAGGTAATATTGAAGTGGACATGCATTCTACACAGTATCAACCAAATGACTCCTATGATGAGATGCCCGAGCTTGAAGATATTCCTGTTGAGGTGCAACCAGGAGTACATCAAGATATCACACATACAAATACTCAGCAAAATGGAACACAAAAATCAAATGCAAATTCTAGTTCATGAAAGAGGAAGGCAAGTGATTCTGATAATGCTCAAAATTCTACTCATAAAAGTAAAATATTGAAAACACACAAAAATATGTGGACACTCTGGAGGACATACAATTTTGATTAGGCTACCAAATTTCCATTTATCAAACATGTACAACCAGCTAATTTAGAATATATCCCATCTGAATGTACATGTACAATATGTACGTGGAAATTGAGAAAGAAAAAAAAAATGCAACTGAAGCTGGACACTATAGAAAAACACTATGGAAAACAATATTTGACTGTAACGGGGGAGGATGGCCAGAAAATCAAAAACATAGGTGGAAAACAAAAAAAGAATGCATGCATGTTAAATACGTATCAAAGTATGAAGCAGAGCAGAAAAGACACAGACATCTCATGGAAAAGGGAGGAACGATCACATCGCAAATTGGTAAGATGAATCAATCAAATTTGCATGCAAAACTCATACATTTCTCTACTTTATTTCACATACTTAAGAAAGGAAGATCGATTTCAGATTTCCTTGATTTCAAAGTTTTGTATCAATATAATGGAACGTTGAATGTTCCTCGGTCTCATTGGTCAGATAGTAGTGCATGGGAAATGGAAAAATGCCTTTCAATGATAGAGAAGGAAGATTTGAAAGAGAATGTAAAAAATGCTAAGTTTATCTCTCTTTCAATTGATGAAGTGACAACATTCGACAACACTGCATGGGTATGTATCCACGTCTATACTTTAGAAAATCATATAAGGACACCGCATCTGTTGGGTGTTATGAAAATGGTTGAAAATTGTAATGCTGAAAACCTACATAAAATAGTTGTTTCTCATTTGAAAGATATTGTTGGAATGACTGATTATGAAATTGCTACGAAGTTGGTATGCGTTAGAGCAGATGGTGCATCAGTCATGCAGGGTCACCAAACAGGGTTGTGTGTTAGATTGCAAACAATTGTGGCCCCTTATATGCTAGCAATTCACTGTATGGCTCACAGAATGAATTTAGCGTATAAAATGGTAAGCAACTATGAAAATGTTGCTAAAGTAGAAGACCTTATAAGAGAACTTCATGCCTATATGCAAAGCAACCCAAAGCGATTTCTTGAGTTCCAGAAATTTTCAATTGGAATTACAGATGGCAAAAAACTTCTGAAGGATGTTGAGACGAGATGGATTTCTTTGTATGAACCTGCATGCAGAGTTCGTGAGGAGTATCCTTCATTGGTTGGTTTCATGCACAAATATCATCATGAAGTTGACAGGGTGAGGGACTTGTTGTTCCGTTTAACTAATTTGGAGACATTGCTTACATTGGTTGGTATTCTTCCAATGTTGCAGGAGATCAATACACTGATGAAGCATGCACAGGGGAGATTAATCTATATTGTGGATTTTATACAGATGAGAAAAATGGTATGTCAAAATCTTGATGTCTTGTACACTTCCCAAGATAGTTTTGATACACCTATTTTTGATAATTGGAAAGATTTATTAGATATTAAGAATCCCAATAACTATTTGAGATTTAATATCCATGATCAACTCTGTATACATGTTAATGGGAGGGACATACCACTACACATTTTGCAAAAATGTCAAGATATTACAGGATCGGAAAGAGAAGAAGTTCCTGTGACACATAATCTCTTTGATTCTGTTACAGTTGAAACAAGAATAAAGCTTAGAAAAATTTCAGAATCCTTATCATCAGAAATTAGAGAACGTTTCTGCAAAGATAAAATTCTTGAAGCAATGGGTGTGATGAATCCTAATTTTTGGAATACTGAAGGTGCTCATGCAGACTTTGTAAGAAAGCATTTCCATAAATCCATGGGTACAATAATGGAACATTTCACCAAGACTTCAGAGGTCAAGGGTATGGAAATCAAAGGTATACTGAATGTTGATTTATTAAAGTCTCAATCAACACATTTTGCAACAACAATGAGGAACCAATATAAAATGTTAGACGAACCTTCTGAGAGTGGTGCTATTACAAGGCTCTAACGAGGAATCTATCAAAGTACTATGTTACAAGAAGACATCAGTGAATATTTCAGATTATATGAGTTATGCCAAACAATGATTTTGGGGTCTGTGGAGGATGAAAGGGTTTTCAGTGCTTTATCATTTATAAAATCAAAACTGAGAAACAGGTTGGATAAAACTATGGAAAGTTGCATGAGGTGTTATGTTTCTCGCTACTCCTTGGAAACCTTTCCTTTCGACAGAGAAATTGCGCATTGGAATTCCCTTTCCGAAAGAAGAGGTGTAAATAATACAGCTACAAGTACAATTGTTCCCAACAATGAGACTGGAATTGGTGCATCGTCACACTCTGTAGAAGAGAATATCGACTTTGAAGAAGCTATTGATAATGGATTGTTTCATCTTTAAATAGGTATCTCCTTGACCTTACTTTTATTGTTTGTCACCTTACATTTTAACTGTGGTTATTTATTCAATTTCATATTAACAGATTCAAATATAATAGTTTGTAGTTAGACGTAACAGTGAACACAATTGTAACTCTACATATGCAAATATTGACTGAGGAGGCTTTTTAACATATTTTGTTTCAGCTCTTGTTATCATTAAAGATGTTACAGGTATATATATTTACATTTATTTAGATACAATTATTTATAAAAAATATGTTTTATATAATTACTATTTTGGATTTATCGAATAGTAATTTGCAAGGCCTTCAAAGTTCAGATCTGCATATTCTTCCACTGTTATACTCTTCTAGACTTCTAACTTCCATTGTCCAGACATGCATTCTCATTTGTGTATTTGTTCTCATTTGCATTTTCTTTAATCTTTTTGTTTCTTCCTTAATCTTCTCAATCATTATTTCAAATTTTCTTTATCAAAAACATGGGTTGACATCCATCCGAGGAAGCTCTCACTTCTCGGGACTGACAATGTCAAACAACTCACCCATGTATATACTAGTCCATTTTTCGTGATGAGTTTTCTTGAATCAAAGGTTGTCTAGCTCGCTGCGAAGGATGATTTCTCATTTTCCTTCCATATGCTTTGTCACACCCATCTAGAATACAATAGGTACCTAAGTTTGTTTTAATTTTGTTTAATCTTTTTTTTTTTTCCTTCATCTACTCAATCAATATTTCATCTTTTCTTTCTTGAAAACATGGGTTGACATCCATCTAAGGAAGCTCTCACTTCTCAGGACTGACATTGTCAGGCAACTCCCAAATCTATATACTAATCCATTTTTCATGTTGAGTTCTCTAGAATCGAAGGTCGTCTAGCTCGCTGCGAAGGATGATAATTGATTTGTCATTTTCCATCCATATGCTTTGTCACAACCATCTAGAAGACAAGAGGTACCTTAAACCCTATTATATGACATAGCTGGAGTTTTTACAATCATGTTTAATTTATTTTGGTATTTGCAAAATGCTTTGATGTAGTGTTTGAACTTTGTGGCATGAATATCAAATTACATGTAAAAATTGATCTTCTCAAAAAACATTGCATTTACAAGTAGAGAGAAGAAGATTTTGAGTAGTTTTAAATGTGAAAAACCCTGATACAGAGTTCAAATTTTACAAGTAGAGAGAGGAATATTTTTCTGTATTAAGATGTTTCTGTCATACCACATTCCAAATTTTCTTAAAACAATTATCCATTATCATCATCCATGATTGTGCTTGAAGCTAAATATATGTCCACATACATTCATCATCTTCCATATATATTCTAATGTCATCATCCACATCTAAGGTCATCATATCATTACAAGTGCAGAGAAGAAGATTTTGAGAAGGTTTAAATGTGAAGAAACTTGATACAGAGTTTGAATTTTACAAGTAGAGAGAAGAATATTTTACTGTATTAAGATGTCTCTGTCATACCACATTCCATATTTTCTTAAAACAATTATCCATTATCATCATCCATGATCGTGCTTGAAGCTAAATCTATGTTCACATACAATTCATGATTCATCATCATCCATATCTATTCTAATGTCATCATCCACATCGAATGTCATCATATCATTACAAGTAGAGAGAAGATGATTTTGAGAAGGTTTAAATGTGAAGAAACTTGAGGCAGAGTTCAAATTTTACAAGTAGAGAGAAGAAGATTTTACTGTATTAAGATGTCTCTATCCTACCACATTCCAAATTTTCTTAAAACAATTATCCATTATCATCATCCATGATCGTGCTTGAAGCTAAATCTATGTTCACATACAATTCATCATCATCCATATCTATTCTAATGTCATCATCCACATCTAATGTCATCATATCATTACAAGTAGAGAGAAGAAGATTTTGAGAAGGTTTAAATGTGAAGAAACCTGATACAGAGTTTGAATTTTACAAGTAGAGAGAAGAAGATTTTACTGTATTAAGATGTCTCTTCCTACCACATTCCAAATTTTCTTAAAACAATTATCCATTATCATCATCCATGATCGTGCTTGAAGCTAAATCTATGTTCACATACAATTCATGATTCATCATCCATATCTATTCTAATGTCATCATCCACATCGAATGTCATCATATCATTACAAGTAGAGAGAAGAAGATTTTGAGAAGGTTAAATGTGAAGAAACCTGATACATAGTTTGAATTTTACAAGTAGAGAGAAGAAAATTTTATTGTATTAAGATGTCTCTATCCTACCACATTCCAAACTTTCTTAAAAAAATTATCCATTATCATCATTCATGATCGTTCTTGAAGCTAAATCTATGTCCACATACAATTCATCATCATCCATATCTATTCTAATGTCATCATCCACATCTAATGTCATCATATCATTACAAGTAGAGAGAAGAAGATTTTGAGAATGTTTAAATGTCTCTGTCATACCACATTCCAAATTTTCTTAAAACAATTATCCATTATCATCATCCATGATCATGATTAAAGCTAAATCTACGTCCACATACAATTCATCATCATCCATATCGATTCTAATGTCATCATCCACATCTAATTTCATCATCATTACAAGTAGAGAGAAGATTCTGAGAAGGTTTAAATGTGAAGAAACCTGATATAGAGTTTGAATTTTACAAGTAGAGAGAAGAAGATTTAACTCTATTAAGATGTCTTTGTCATACCACATTCCAAATTTTCTTAAAACAATTATCCATTATCATAACGCCATCACATTCATATCAAACATAAACACCATATACAATCTAGAAATTCTATATATAATATATAACAAGATATAAAAATCTAGATTGCAACATACTTAAAATAAAATACATGTTCATGTTTCATTCTTCAATATATAAAGTATTTCAAATTTTCAAATTTCAAGTTTCAATTTTTCAAGCCTCAATCATTAAATTTTTCCCCAGACAAACTGGCACTTTCCTTTTGAATTTTTGTAGCATCTTTTGTGCCCCTTTCCCCAATGGCTTGCTCTCCTATATTCTTTGCTTGAATAATCCCATAACTAATTAGATCCTCTGCAGCAATGTCTAGATTCTTTATGATTGTTTCTTCTTCCTTTGTTGCATCTCCATGGGATGCCAAACTAGGATATGCAACTGCCTTTTCTTTGAACAAAATCTCAGGGTTGAAGCCATTCTCTTTAATTATCCACTTAAGTGTATTGTTTTTTTTGTTTGTTAACCAAAACAATATTTTCTTTCATCTTCATTGTTGCGGATAAAATGTTCTCAGCGGTTTCCAAGTGAACTTGGAACACCTTTTCTTGAATCTTCAAATTTTCATATTTCAATTGCAAAAAAAATAATGAGCTCAATTTAACATATTACTAAAATAAGAAAATTTCAAATTAATAAAAAATATTGTTTCAAATTGATAATACTTACAACCGTTCTATCTCTTTCAGCATTTGTAATTGCCACCAGATCCTTGTCCTTCGACCATTTGTTGAAATAGGCATGGGCTTCAACACTAATATTTTCCAATATATTTAATGCTTCATCTAAAATATTATATTTATAATAATTGTTATACGTGACAGTCCCACCTTTTGCTTGGATGAGTAAGGCATCCATCTTCACATGTTGATTTTGGACTGCAACGTATAAATTGTCCCTTTGCCAATGATTTTCATAATGACTTATTATCTCATTGATTAGTACTTTTTCCCTTCTCTCCCATTCTATGAGCTCACTGATATGAGGTACAATAAACTCTTGGACATGGGATTGACAATCATAACCAATCAAGTTCTCCAAAGGAAATGATGGCAAATTTTCACCATCTCTATCTGAAGAGGATGATGCCAATGGAGAGGTATGGGGGCTTTCGGGTCGAGCATCGTCTGCTAACTCTTTTTGCCTTTGGGTGGCCTGATCCTATTTGCCATAAAATAAATCAATATTCAAATATTGAAATTGAAAGTGAAATGTAAAAAAATTTAAATAAATTATGTTGAAATGGAAATATACTTGTTGGCCTTGAATCATATCACGTGTGTTGAAAAATATTGTTGGGTCATTGCTATCAATGCCCAAGTAATCTTCATCTAAATTTATATTATTTAAAACTGATATGCTGGTTTCGCAGGGCCAACCACCGAGAGAGAGGGTTGGAATTAGAAATGTAGAGGCAATGTTTAGTGTCCCACTAGGGGCTGAAGGAATTGGCATGTGTTTACCAATGGTATTTTTATTTGAACCTCTTGTGGGCATTTTGAATCGTAATGGTGGAGGATGTGGTGGTGTCATTGTTTGTACAGATAGAAGGACTGTATGTACTGCAAACTCTAAGAAAAATCAACAAAATCATTACTAAATTATATGATTTTTTTTTAAAAACTATTCAAAAGCTATGAAATTATATGAAAAACTATTCAAAACTTGTACAAAAGCAATAAAATTATACCTTGTTGTTGAGGGGTAACTTTCTATTGTACCGGAGGCGGTCGTGTTGGAGTAGCCATAGGAATTGGTTGTGTTGGATCGGTGTCAGTCTATGGCTGAGATGGTGGAGTAGGGTGTTGAGAATTGATAATTACACGCGATTGGATAGAGTGAGTTGGTGATGCCTGTTGAGAAGCACACGTATAGTCCACAGTCCCTGCAAGTGCAGCAACAGTCAATTGCATGTCAATTCAATATGGTAAATGGTAAATTGTAAATAGTAAATAGTAAATGTTAAGGGTATTACGTCTCTATCATTTAACTAATGCAAACACTTGGGGGTTCGGGGATGAGTGAACTTCCATTTCAAATTACGAATCTCCCGATGCCTCAACATTTTGTTGGTCTCTTCCTCTTGATGCCACTTTTTTTTCACAGAAGGGCCTCCAAAAATATTCTCTGCATACGGTCAGGATTCAATCAAAAGTACATAATGTTAGTATTGCATAAAGATTCAATCATAAGTACATAATCAAGACAATAACCATACTAAAATCTAATGTCGAAATATAAACTATATACTTGTTGTTCTTCAAATGGAATTGACAAATTCTTCATTGTCTCGTTCGTGCAAGTAGGAGTTGGTTTGTCTTTTAAATTAAAAAAAACCTCATAATAAAGACCAAGGAGATAGTTTGTGGAGTGAATAACTGGTTTTTCATAAAGTGATGCATTTGTAATGTCATCTTTTATCTTATTCGATAAAAATGTGCACCAATCAAATTTTAGCTTTCCGATTGTTGCAAGAATGTATGCAATAGTCCAGTTTGGAATATCCATTTTCTGACCCTACAAAACAATTCTGGCTTGAAATAAAGAAATCATAGCAGCAAGAAAGTGGTGTGTAATTCCTTACGTATCCACACCTCATCTTGATTTGTTCACGTGAGCTGCAAAAAGTCATTGGAATTAATATGAATTTGAATTATATCAAAATTAAAAAAATTCAAATGAAAACAGATTACATGTACAATCAACATGGAAACCAAAAGTAGATTCAAGGTAGATCTTATCATTTTCAGTGAGGGTTGCTTTCATTGTTACTATGTGCGAATTTTTAAATGGAAGGCCTGTCAACTGATGGATATCAGCTAGATCGACACTGAATTTGAATGTACGACCATCGTTCACAGTAACAGTAAAATTACCATCTTCTGTATTATACGAGGAGAGAAGGTAGTTTAGAACATCATGATCAATCTCGAACTAGGGCATGTTAACGAGACCATTAAAATCAAATGCTTCTACAAAATCCTTGTAATTTGCATTCATTTGTAAAATTGTATTACTGTGGAGGCACATCAAGTTCCTGAATTAAATCTTGCCCTTGGGTGGGGCTCCTGCTTGGGGGGTGACCAATGCCTAGTTAGCTTGATTTTTGATTAGATCTTAGTACTGAGATTGATCAATAGTAGCCATGAGTGTTTGATCTTGATTGGAGTCTTGAGACCATAGACGTAGAGTTTATTTTGTTTGGTTGGATGGTTGTTGTGTTGACATATGATTCCTGTAGTAGTTAGCAATGGGAGAACAACGAAAAAATTGGGAGTCAGAACTGTAAATGTTAAAATGAGGGCGGTGGGGTATTTATAGGAAAAAATTAGGGTTTCTCGAGCCTTGGGCACATGACAACAAGACATTTTTGACGTACGACAACAACATTTATTGATGCACGACAACAACTTTTGTTGTCGCGTGTCAACAATTTTTTTTGACGCGTGACAGCAACACTTGCTTTCGTGTGTCAACAAAGTTTGTTGACACACGACAATAAATGTTGTTGTCATGCATCAACAATTATTGTTGTCACCTAAAAATAAGTGTTGCTGACGCACGAAAACAACTCTTGTTGTTGTGCAACAACAAATCTTGTTGATGTGTGTCAACAATCTTTGTTGTCACACGACAGCAAGAGTTGTTATCATGCGTCAACAACACTTGTTATTGAGAAACAAATATACGTCCACATTGAAAAATGCATGTTTTTCTACTTCTGCATAATAAAAATTCCTCAAGGCCCACACTCTCACACAATTAAATATTCAGAGAAAATTTAGTTCTTAAAAAATGGAAAATTCACCTTTCTGCGAAAATGGTTCCAGGTATATTCGTCAGGGATTTTCTACCTCCATATTACCAAAGGCTTGTTAAAATGAACCATCGAAGACAAAAAGCCTAATACACATTAACTTAGAACATATGGAAAAAAAAATTCTACAAGGACGTGAATTACTAGTCGATTTTGTCCATTCTGGTCATTTTTTCCATGGTAGAGAGAAACCCAGTTTCTAAAAAGAATCATCTACATCAATATTCTTGCATGTTCTCCTAGTTTCAAGCTTATACTGGTCGCTTAAGTATAGAGACAACTAAGTGCACTATCATCTTATGATTTTACTATATTTACCATATGCCCTTATTAATCAAACATCTTGCTATTTATTATATGTTTAGCTATGTATATGAATGCTAATTTAATAATTTGAATGCACATCCTTTCTAGATTTCAGTCATAATTAGGGTTTAACATTTATTTCAAAACCACATGAGTTTTAGGGTGTGATCAATTAAACAATAAAGGTATTTTACCAAATGTAATGGAATATGATTATTTGAGTAAGATGATACGTAACAAACCCATTGATATATAAATAGTATTCGAAATTGTCAACGGATATTAATTCTAGAAAGAACCATAAGTAAGATAAAATATTTCTCAAGTAAAATATTATTCAGAGTATAATAAGCCTAATTAATGTGTAACATGAAATTAGTGGTTGAAGAAGCAAGTGATCTTCTTGATTTATGATTTCCTCTCTCCCATCTTCTTCTTCTATAGATGTAATTCAAATTTTAATTAAAAAAAAAAGCATTTCTTGAATATAGGGTTGTGTTTCCCTTTTGTGCGCCCAATTATTCTGAGTTGTTGAATTTTTTGTTCGTCTTGTACAATACATTCAATGCCTTCCCCATTATTGTAATAGATTTTGCATACTCTAATCAATGGTATCTTTTCATTGTAGTGATCCTTTTGTTATTTAAATTATGTTATTGATTAACTAAAAATGGACTATTTATGTAGTGCTAAGGTAGTTAATGTAAGCTATACACAGCTATACTAAATAAAATAAATGTAGTAAAGAAATATTTTAATGATCTAAGCAAATATAAAAAATGAAATACTAAACCCTAATGTACAAGAGGGAAGAGGAAATAACTGAGCTGAATAACATAAGCTTTTCGAAATGTGTCGCAGTGATGAACAAAAAATCATAAAGTAGGAATGACTATGTCAAGGTCTCACAGAGGAAAGATCTAGGTGGTGTGGCTGGACTGGAGCACCTAGGAGAGGACTGGGGTGCCCACGGGTGCTCTGGTAAGC
Organism: Taxus chinensis; assembly: GCA_019776745.2. Taxonomy (NCBI): domain Eukaryota; kingdom Viridiplantae; phylum Streptophyta; class Pinopsida; order Cupressales; family Taxaceae; genus Taxus; species Taxus chinensis. The sequence goes on along the minus strand of JAHRHJ020003435.1, from coordinate 110,634 downwards.
AAAATAGGCACCCTGGTCTAGGAAAAAGGTCTGGAACTGGTCTTCACGGGTCTAGGGGATGACTGTTATCCTTCGTTTCTTGTCACATTAATTTCTTTGTACTGCGTTGAATGCTCCAAATATTCCAAGAGGAAGAACAACGTGCGAAAGACCCAAAAGGAAGCATCAAAACCCTAAAAAAGAAATATGCAAATGAATGGGTCAGACTGACCTTAGCTGTCACAATAGTGGGCTTACTAAACTAAGCATTTCACTACATTTCGGACCTGTTGTCCACTTGAAATTCCCCTAAGTTGAAAATTAAAAAATTTTGAGGTTAAGTGTCTTTTTTTCTGTTGTCCTGGTGATGTGAAAAGTCAAAAAATTGGGAAAATCTACGTTTTTTTGGGTCATTTTTTGTGTTTTTCAGGCCTGTCGGACATTTTTGTCTCGTGTGTCCCAGGTTCATTTGGGCTCTCTGTTCCCCGATCGGCCGATTTACCCGAAGTCTGTTCTTTTCGGGCCCGTCGGAACTTTTTGTCCCAAATGTCCCAAGTTCGCCCGGACCCATTGTTCCCTTTTCGTCCGATTTGGCCGAATCGTGTATTCCGCGTACTTTCATCCCGCATGTCCCAAGAACATTTGTGCGTCTCTTCCCCGCATCACCCGAATCGGCCAAACCGCGTACTTCATGCTTTCACGTCCCTCGTGTCCCAAATTAACCAAGTGCCATTTGTGCTAATTTTTCCCACTCTACTCGAATATCTTGCTTTTCAATTTGGTAGATGTGTATTTAATGCAAATTTATTGTCTTTTTCTCTCTCCTAAACGGCTATATAATGAACTGCCCCCTATGCATTTTTACACACTGCTTTCATGTTATCTATTGCTCGAACCCTTGCAACCAAAATTTCTGCATGTGTATCCATTTCCCTTGCGATTCCATCCCAAGTCCTACCTGCAACTCTGTTCTCCAAGTTACTATCAACATGAAGATTAAATTCCAGGGGCAGGAACAAGTTTCACCACTCGAGTCTATCGTTCCCGATATCGGGGACAGTGAAGTTTGCCATCTTGATTTTGGGGATTTTGGGCAAGGATGATAGATGCAAACACTTCAGCTATGGCACAGATGATTCATGACAGTGGCTTGGTGTTCGTTGGTGGCTTCCCAATTTCAGTACAATGCGCAGACACAGTACTCACTTGCGGAGCTCATTTCAGTCCCGACTCAAGCGAACTAACGAACGTGCATGGAGAACTCATTGCTAAGTTATATGCCACCACCATTAGCACTACCCTAAGGATTCCTGAGATGGACAATGCTATAGTTATCTCCCAAAATCAAGCACAGGTCCTTTTCGATCAAGACAGTGATAACTATAAGGCGCGGGTGGTGAAGTCCTGGCTAAAAAACCCTAAGAAGGGGGCATCTCGTCTGTCCAAGACTCTTTTCCGTGTGGATTTCAATGAAGAATTGTCGTATTTTATAATCCTACTGGCTCGGGTCATGGGTTTACCCTCTACAAATGAGTTCCATTTCTGGATGTGCCCGCTTATCAATATGGTGTGTGAGGGAACTCAGAATATCAACTGGGCAGAGATCATTAGTATGAACCTAACAGAGCAACTGTCAAATGTGCAGCAAACTAAGAAATTTTATATGACTTCATACCTGATGTATACTCTGGTAGCATTGAGGCAATGATTCGGTTTCTCATACATCGATGCTCACAAGGATGACCTCGTGTATGCCTACTGCCCGCAGTTCACCCTGGAAACCAGCAATCGCAATTTCCAAAGGGTGAATGATGCTTTCACCATGTACATTGTCAGGCTACTAGAGAGCGACACCGCAAGGAGATTTTCTGATGAAGCTATGAATCTGATATCGCACTACGGTGCCTACTTTATTAAATTTAGAAAATTTTCCTATATCAGGCTTGCTAGCTATGAGAGCACTCCCCTCAAGCTTCCTATGTTCTGTAATGACAAAATGGCCTTGATAGAAGTGTGCAGGAAATTGGACAAATTACATAGAACCTGCAGGGATAAGAAAATTACTGGCTTGCATTTCCCCATCTCTTTGGGAAACTACACTTGCAAAACAGCCCTGGACGCACAAAATATAGAAAGAGCCCTAGCTCCCATCACTATCCATTTCTTCAAGCCAAGAACTTGTTTTGACTTGAAGAAGTTTATTGAGCAGAACATCAAGATCACCTATCATCATAGGGCAGACACAGAGGACTATTGGGCTAACTGTGCTGATGATTTTGAAGCCAGAAGGAGGCATTATGGCAGGTTTTCCCTCCAATTAATCCAAGAGCTTAACCTGTACCAAGTTCCTGAAGGGCTCCAGGATGACAACTCTGACCTATACTAATACAAGTATGACAACGTGGTCAAACATACTCCCTTAGAGGACTTGGATTGGTTCAAAAAGGAGAAGGATGATTTGGCTAAAATCCTAGCTCCTGTCTTAGTCAGGACCAAGATCTGGTTTCATAGGAAAGTCCGTGAGCTTAGGAGGCACTCAGGGGAATCCTCCTCCAAGGATGCTTCAACACCAAGAAGGGAAGCATCGACACCCAGATCAGAAGCATCTATGTAAACCCCTCCTGCCTCATCAACTCAAGGACCTGCAGTCTCTACTCCTTCCTCATCCACCCAGGTGTATCAGAAGAAATTCAAAGAAGTTAAAAAGGAGCCTGTGGAAGAAGACCCCCTGAGGAAGCATGCAGAATTACCTACGGGACCAGAGAACATTATTGTTCTCAGTGAAAGTGAAGAGAGTGAAGTGCCAGCTCTTGCAAGTGCCCCTGAAGCCCCAATGGATAAGGACAAAGAAGTCCAAAGCGCCAAACTTCCAAGCACTGTTGATCCCTTTGCACCAGGAGCCTCAAGTGCTCCACTCATATCTCAACTCGAGGCAACAGCAGTGCAAATCTTGGGCGCCATGAGTTCTCTGTCTCTTGGTCCTCTTGCCCCACCTGCTTCTTCCTCCTCCTCTTTTGCATGGGTGCAGCCTCTTGTCGATAGTAGGAAGAGAAAGTCTTCCTCCCGGATCTCAGGACCAAATTTTGATGCTGTGGCAGCCTTGTTAGAAACTACTCCTCCTCCTTCTCGCGTCAAAAAAAAAAATCCAGAACTACCTCCAAGATAGTGTCTGATGCTCAGGGCCAGCAATTTCTGGAGATAGCCAAGCCTAAGGTAGACAAACCTGAGCAGGATTTGCAGGCATCCGACCTTGAACTCTCAAGAATTTCCATGGGAGAGTCCACCCCTGAAGGTGAGATCCACAATCTTCAGGAAACAGTCACCAGAGTCATTGGGAGGGTAGAGAGAGGGCAGCAAACCATTGAACAGTTGGAGGAACAAACCCAGATTCTTACGAGTTTCATCAAGTCCTTGTTGTCCAAGGATAAAGTTTTGGATCCTACCCCCATTGACTACTCTTCCACCACCTGTAATTCTGAGCCAGGATGAAGTGCAGAGTATCAAAGACATGCACAAGTATTCTATATATGGAAGGGCTATGGAGACCATGGTGGATGACATGCTGGTTGTAGGATTAAACTTCATTGATGAAGCCTTCAAACTCCACGGGAAGGTGAGTAATTTGTAACAGAAGCTCTCCTCCACTATTGGGAGCATTGATAAAGAACTTAAACTTTGGAGCAGTTGCATAGTAGACCTTCGCCTCATGGGACAACCAGATGAAAACATTTTATTGGAAAGCAAGGTCTTTGAAGATACAAAGGATAATTTGTCAAATCTTGGGTCTACAGCGTGGAATGGAAGATCAAGGTCCTGGAGGAGGCTTTGGGAGAATTGAGAAATAGCTAGCAGAAGGGTGAGGCCTTCAAAACACTAGTTATATCTACCTTCAAAGATATACATTGCCATCTTCATGATGAGACTTCTGGTGTGCCTCTCTCCTTACAAGAAATCAAAGCTCAATTTAGAGCTTTCGTCAAAGGTGATCTATTTAAGGAGAGTTCCATTTCTAAGGAAAAAATGAAGGAGATCTGCTCTCTTCAATCGGCTATAGAAGAAGCGAACAAGGATTATCATACTCATGTCGAATTTGACAAATAAATGGAGAAGTGCCTCAGATTTTGGACTCAATCTACTACCAACACATCGGTCCCACGTGGCAGAGACATAGCAGAGGCGTTGAAGAGATTCAGACAACGGATCCTTAAATCAGTGGGTCCCTCCCAATCTTGAACACTTGTCTTCTTCTCCTGATTCTTCTCCTTCTTCTCTTCTTCATCATGAATTTATTGTATTTAGTTGGGGTATTGTGATTTACAGCCCTTTAACTAATCATTAGTTAAAAGAAGTAGTTACCAGGAGTAACTAATTTGTAAACTATATAATGGCCTCTCCTCGCCATTTTGGAGGGAGAAGGAACTTGGCTTATTTCTAAAAGTGTAAATAAATCATAAAGAAATCAATACAGAAGGATTTTTCATTCTTTGTCTATCTAGTTTCCTTTATTTTCAAGCTATTCGTTTAATCTTGTTAGATCATTTGTCTGTATTATGCTAAGAGAAGCTTTGTATTCCTGTAGATGTTATTTACAGAACTTTGTGTCTTTTCAAATTTCATCTTATTAATGTGATACAAATGATCTTGTTCCAATTCGCTATACCCTCACATGCATAAGGAATTACTCTGTCATCTATAATTCTGAATGGTGCCTTTCTACTTGTTCTCGCATTTTCATTCTTCAGTCCTTTTGTGATTGATGATCTTTTTAGAAAATACTTTCATAATATCCAAGTTCCACATTAAAATCATGCTTTGTAATTGTGTAAATAGGTTTGTTTCTAAATAAGGGAACCTCTACCATCAAAGAGGAGGGACTTCTTGTCCCCTGACTGTTGCTCTTCTTGAAGTCCTATTTGACAACCAACAGGACCCAAATGTAGTTCTAGTGAGTGCGTGCATGTCCTGCCCTAGGTGCTCTTATGGTAGTCACACTTTGTGAAATAGCGAGCTATAGCTAAATGTAGAAAATGTAATAGAATGTGTGCATGGAATAGAATAGAATCCCTCCCTGTATGAAGTGTGATGTAGATGTCCTAGCTTGTGCCTTGGTGATGGAGCTATGTGGATGCCAATGCAATAGATGGATGCAACTCTAGATGGAGCGATAGTAGTAAATGATGTTAGGTCCCTCATTATGGTCTCATAACTTTATATTTATAGGGTTTTCTTGTCCTAATTTCATAATTAACCCCGAAAAGGCTGACCACAAGAAAGATAAAGATGAAAACAAATAGAAGAGGCCCAAAAAGTGGCAAAAAAAATGCTAGAAGGATCGAGGCACCCCCAAGTGGGACCAGGGCTCCCATGTGCACCCCAGTACTAAATATGGGTGCCCCAGCTGAGGCTAAAATAATGCAAAATGCAAGAAAATCTCTAGGCATATCGGTGCAATAGGTCGTAAATTAAAAAATAAAATAAACAAGATGGCCAAAAAGGACAGGGGTTAATTAGTACTTTCTTCACTCGAAAACCTTCTGAATAGTAGTATGAGATTGGGATAAATAAATGTCTAAAATGCATGCTTTTGTAACTACATTTATTATGTTTGTTTCTTCCTATTCTATTATGACATGATGTGTGTGAGCTATATTTGCATGATTTCAATATTTTAAGTCATTTATCTAGAGAATCAGAGTTTTAAAGAATTACATATTTGAATGTAGCTTGTTTCTGCCCTCTTGGTTTTTCTTGTCCCTTTTATTCTTCATCTCAGGGAGAGAATTCACTTTTTTGTTTGGTGCATCACCTTATCTTTCATTCAGTGTTTCATTTTTATCAACCTTGGATTCTTGGAAATCTTAGCTTAGAACTAGTTAGTAGAAAATTATAACACTGGTTATATTATTTGCAGTGGATTGGAGTGGAATGAACAAATCTTTTCCCCTGGAGATTGATCTTGAATGAGTGATTGTCCCAATATTTGAAGGTGTTTTAATATTTCACCAAGGTGTTGAGCTCGGATTCATCTAGGGTGTAATATTAAGTTGTGCAGTAATTTTGTATGGTGCATTACATCAAGGAATGTTATGAACAAATCAATCTAAATATAAAGAATATCATTTCTTAAATGATGACCTTGAACTCTACTTTTCCATATCATAGTAGAATAACCTTTGAACACAAGCCACTCTCAACTTGCAATAAGTTTCAAAATGAAGTACGCTTTAGAAATCATATTAATAGATAATAAAAGCTCTGATAAAAATCCATTCCACTCTTTAGATTACTTACAAATGAATGAGAATATTGCATAAGAAAAAATGATCAAACTTGAATACTCATGAGCCGTATTTTAAATTTCCACTCAATAATATTATCACTATACAATACACAATCCACTCTCAACTTGCAATTGGTTTCACAATGGAAATATGCTTCATAAATCATATTAAGCGTTAATGAAAAGTTAAATAAAAATCCATTCCTAACTTGTAAATGATTGAGAAATCAAGCAATAATATATTGCACTTGGAAAAATGATCAAATTCGAACACTCATTAACCGCTTTTCAAATTCCCATTGTATGGTTTTATCACTATGCAATACACAAGCCACTATCAACTTACAATCAGTTTCACAATGGAAGTATGCTTCACAAATCGTATTTAATGATAATAATAAAAATAATGTAAAGCCACATCTCCCTCTTTCGAAAACATGTAGATGACTGATAAATGGTGCAATAATATATTGCATATGGAAAAATGATCGAAGTTTGAATACTTGCCAACCACACTTCAAATTACCATTGAATGGTCTTTCTCACGATGCACCATGTAACCAACACCCATATGGAAATGTGATGAATGTCTATAAGTTTAGGGAGATTATTGAGAAGAGTTGGTGGATTTTAATTGGAAAAGGGTAGGTTATATCATATGGATGACCTAAAATAGTAACAAAAAATAAAGTCTTTGATATAAACAAAGAAAAGGACATGCCAAATTGAGAGCTGCAAAATCATAGCGCACTAGTCAGGAATCAAACCCGGGTCTGTACCATGGTAGAGTACTATTCTACCAATAGACCACTGGTGCTGTGATTTGAGATATTCATTTGAGTTATTCCTTATTCATGTATGAAACAAGGAAATCAGTTTGCAATTCCTCTCCATCATTGAAGAAATTATGTGAATGTTTCATGATTCATTTTCTTAGTGTTGCAAAGGTCCATCATAGTGATTTTAGAATGTAGATTGAAAGAGAAGTGTTTAACAATTATTTTTGATAAATCAATGAAGGCTTTCATTGAGCCTTTTGGAAGGTGTAAAAACCAATCTAAGGATTTTCCAAGATTTTTTGGGAAAATATGCAAGAGATAAATGTTTTTGTAGGCTACCTCTTGGCATGCCATGAAGAATTATTTAACATGTTCTCTTGGGTCATGCTTTTCTTTATACTTATCAAATTGTGTGGTTTTGAAGGATTGAGGAAATGGTATACATAACATTTATTTGTCAAATGGATAGGGGAAAATTTCTTCAATATTGAATTACTTTGTTTTCTTTTGCATTCCCATTATCATTTCTTTCATGCTTTTCCATTCTTGAGAAAATGGGGAGTTTGTGCGAGGGATGTCCACAGTTTTTTATGTTTCATGATTAGGTTGGGAATTTACTTCATTGTTTTTGACAACTTTAGATGTCATACTGGCAAGTTCACTAGTCATTTTTTAAATTTTGGCTAGTAAGGCTTATTATGATGTACTTGTTGAAGCACTAGATTTTTGTTTGTTTTGCTAGATTTGGTTTTATCTATGAGATGTTTTAAGTTCTCATCACCAAAATATGATGGTAGTTTAGCTCCCATTTCTAGGAGATGAAGAAGAAATTGATGTTTGTTTTGTCTTAGAAGGTCATCTATTTTCCCTTTTTCTTCTTTTGAGATCTTTGGTTGTCTAACTTCTTCCTCTTTGTCATAACTATATTTTTCAGAATGATATTTTTTAATATTGCTAAAGATATTATAGCCATCATTTTGTATTGAAAATGGTTACAAATTAAAGTAGGCGATGATTTGATATTTTGGATAAATCTAACATGATTTCATAGGATTGATTTTAATTTGAATTCAGATTTGATTTGATTGATTTTCTTATATTTGGATGTATTTATCTAAAATATAAGACTTTTGATTTGGAGTGGATATACTTATACTTGGATATGGGTATCCAAAATAAAAGAATTTGATTTGGATTTTGATTGAACAAACTCTGATTGGATTTGGAAAAAAATTGATTTTTGAATAGATGAGGATGTGAGTATTCAAGGGATTGGATTTTTTAGTTTTGATTTGGTTTTTTGGATTAGGCTAGATTTGATTGATATAATATGTGGAACAAAAACTGTTTTAATCTAAAAATTATAAACAATATAGAAAATTTGTTGGCCTCAGTTTGTTAGGCTTCCTAGGGATTTGGAATATTCTCTCACCAATGTTCATCTGAACAAGTACACGTACTAGAAAAAATATGGGCATGGACATTACCCCTTAATCAATAAAAATGGGGCCATTACCACAGACAATGTTTGGTTTTCCTCACATGTAAAACTACCCAATCAGGATGGGGCACTACCCTTTTCATTGGCCAGTCATCTCAATTTGATAGCTACTTTTGGCTTCCTGTGGTACTCCTCATAACGAGTTTTAGAGATTATGCCCAAGTACTTCCCACAGCTATGCAGATGGGTATTTACCCTTATCCGAACCTGCAATGCAAACATTTTTCGTGTTTTATTTAATAATTTTTTTATTGTCTTTAACCAAGGAAACTTGTGTGCAAGGTGTTAGTAGTTTTTTGCTTTATTTTGGGAATATTAAGACCATCTTAAGAGAAGTGGTCTTATATAAGAAATATTAGAAGTTTTCCTACAAACACAATATTAGAAGAAAAACAAAAAAAAGATCATGGTTGTTTTTGATTCTCAAGATCACTCAAGAGTGTAAGAGAAGAGCATACACGATATTTGATCAGAACAAAAGTAAAAAGAGATGAACAAAGACTTAGCAAGTTAGCATTGTTTTAAATTGTAAATCAGAGACAAAAATACATAGAAAACAAAAAAGGAATGAGGCTGAGAATTTTGAAAAATTGAAAGAAGAAATTAAAAATGAAAACAAAATGCAAGAACATCTGAAATTAATGTAAATGTGTTTTTCAATAATCGAAACACATTTGAAATTAGTGGAGATGCATATTAAATGTGATGCTAGCGTAGCCAGAGAAACGCTAGCACACGAAGATGAACGTAAGTGCAAGTATAGGTAACACAAATGTAAATTCCCTTCTGTCACATTAAGGTGGATAGAAATACAATAACACAGGTAATGATAGTGTAGATCAAACCACGATAGCATAAATCTGTAAAAAAAAAGAAAAACTAAATGAGAAATGATAATGCACAAATGACAAGGAAAACACACCTTTGGGCATGTTGACACAGGTATATGATCAGAGACGCACTTTACGTGCAACGCTAACACATAAAGATAAATAGAGACACATGTCACATGTAGCTGCATAAAATAAGTTAAAACATGACCAATTTGACTGGTTTTTTGAAACTGCTCATAATTTTCTCCATGATAAGCCTTAAAAATTGGTTAGTGATTTCTAAACAATAAAGAAGAAGACATAAATAAGGTTAATTCCACAAAAATGATGAAGAAATGAAAAGGATATGGATTTTTCCCACCAGGCATGTTAGATATGTATACAGAGAAATACTACACAATAGAAAGAAAATAACACAAAAGTGAAAACACGATCCTTCTTTGTATCTCCTGGAAACCTCAAATGAGACTGCTGAAGCTTATAATGAAGCACCAAGCTTGTTGAATCTCTTGATAAATGTTTTTTGGATGCTCCAATGATATTCTGAATGGAATTAGATTTTAGCTACAAGAAAATTTATTGATTGATTGACTTGAGTGTTGATTCATGATTAACTAGACAATGTAATGGTGTGTATAATTGAATAGCAATTTGACACAATAATGACGCAAATACCAAAGATTCTAAAGATGATAAATGGAGAGGAATGATTATTTATGTATAGATGAAGGAAGAAAATCCCAAATCCTCAATTTGTGTGATTGAATTATCTAATATGAAGCTAACTAAAGCATGATTATATTGTTTAGTTGAGTTTCTAACTTGATTAACAAGATAAGATGTTGTTTTGAGACTGATTGAATGAGTTATCATTGAGTTAGAAAAGGTGGCATGCCTTTTGAATATTTTTATCTTTTGTATTGAAATATTAAATTCATGTATTTTGTTTTATTCACCCAAAAAAGAGAAGTGAATTTTAGATTTGGGGAGATTTGATTCAATTTTGGGATGCCATGCTCTATGGGATATGTTTAGTCGACTCAAATGCATGATTTGATTTAGTCTAAACTTGTCATCTTGTATATATTTAATGATTTAATCTTTAATTGATTTGTTTATCTAGTTAACTTGAGATGTTAATTAGTGAAGTGAAAGTGAATAAAGGTGAGGTGGAAATAGATATATGTAGGATTTGTTAATTATTTTAATATGAAATTAGCTAATGGGATATGGGATGAATAATAAGAGTGATAGGATTAATTAATTAATCATAGGAATGGGGTATGAGTGCAATATGGTTCATAGTGTGAATATTTATTAATTTGATACCTATGTGTGATCGATAGGAATGATTAGGGGATTTGCAGGACAATGTTGTAAAATTTTGTAAAATAGCGGAATATATCAAAAGTGGTTGAAATTTTTTGAAAATAGTCGTAAGGTATTGTGAAGTAATTATGGGATGCTTTCAGAGGTTTAGAATGCATAATGTGATATTTTAGGGTGTCTACAACAAGCATGCATTACATCTAACAATGTTTCACATTGTTACAAAAAAGTACATAACACACAAGGAAACAATTTTGATTCCAATTATGGTTATAAAAAATATTGGGAAAATTTGAACAATATTATTGTAGATCATCAACAACTTCTCATTCTATCACTTACAGAAATTGTGAAGGCACCCCATGGGCCCATATATACAATTGGGTCAATGGTTAGTTATGTGTCTCTCTTCTCAAACTTTCAAATATTTCAAAAAAAAATCAAAAATCAAAAATTAAAAAACTAGGACTTCAACATGACTCAAGTTACTAGTTTCTACTTTAAATATGTTATTTATCCCATGATTTATAGATAGGATACTATGTTTTTCTATTCACATATTCATTTCGCATGGCGTTTGAGCATGATGTAGGTCGCACATGATCATATATGGCTTTCAGATGTAATACTTTCCCTCTTTCCAGTGGTCTTACCTTATTTGGGGCATACTTATATACAAATAATAATATACAAGGTTATATTTTTCTATACTATTTCACATTTCTTTCTATTTCTATCACATTTATTTCTCATGTTTATGGATTTCATTTTGGTATGTTTCTACCAAGATTTGATACTAATACATATAAAATGTATAAATTAGTGTCTATTAAGTTATCCACCTTTCGTTGATGTTTGCTTTCTTACACATCAAATGTGATATTATTTTTCTTTGGTGTATGACCTTGGCATTTGATTTTTTTTACGCTCATGTGTCCCTTCTTTACTGCCTTAGTAGTGTTTCCTATGTTGTATTTTGGTCTGTATGTTTTGTAAAACACTATTATATTCCTTGTATGCAACTTGTTGGCCTTCTACATTGAATTTTGTATGACTTGTGCATGTTGATATTACATACTTGTTATAATTTGGTGCCATGATTTATATCATGCACTCTTTCTTTGTGATGCGGTGTGTGTGTGTGTGTGTGTGTGTGTGTGTGTGTGTGTGTGTGTGTGTGTGTGTGTGTGTGTGTGAGAGAGAGAGAGAGAGAGAGAGAGATTGACAATGTATGGTTACTCACCACATGTGTGTCTTATCTTACACTATGTCATCTTCCTCTACATGACATGGTACAATTCATATTTCTTTTGAGACAAGTGATCTATAGTATATCTCCCTCACCTGAAAAGGAGGGAATTTACTGGGCTTATCACATAAAAAGTGGACAAAAAGATATAAAATAAGGTACATAATATAATGAACGAGTGTATATGTAGAGGATATAATATTATAAACAATTTCATATGTATAATTTCATGATGGGAAAAACCTTCAAACATGAACAATGTCAGCTTTTGATTTTGTCCAATACAATTTGGATTGTCAATTTCATAATTTTCCAAAAAATACATAAAGTATCGTGGTTCCGACAATGAGTTAGGTAAAGTGATACAAACTTTTTATATGGCTACACTACATGTTGTTACAAATGCATGGGTGTGATCTATTAGTTTGTGTTCCAATTCAATATACACATATGGTTTATGAATATTCTATGGCATATTCTATTCCCTTTATTGATTAAGTGAAATTGAATTTTATCATATATGATGGCATAAGAATATTTTGTCCCCTTTTTGAACATTATATGGTATCGATTTATTGTGAGTATGGTGGGGGCTTGAGTATACCTCATAACCTTTTTTATCATGTAAACTTGGAATATAGATTCACTTACAACGGTGGGGCTCAGCTAGAATGGGTAATGTATATTAGGTTTAGTGAGACCCATCAACATTGACATCATTCCTATAAAACCCATGGTGGTTCCCCCTTTTCAAATGGTACATTGCATATTTATCTTCAAATTATTATTTGTGGGCCTACTTTACCCCAATATCATTTCCTTTTTTTGCTTTTACAAATTAGGGACTGATCACCCCCAATTATCCATTGCAAGGAAAGAATATCCTTCTCCAGATGCCTCAACTATCGAGAAAAATCTACTTTGCATGCTTCACTAGGAAGCCTCAATATTCACAAGGCAATTTATTTTCCACACATATAATGGGTACTCTTTTCTTACTCTTTATTTAAATTTATATTTCATATTTAGATTTAAAGTTTCAATTTTCATAACATGGACTCTAACGAAACTCTCATTTTACAAGCTTTTCTTTCGACACCTCTTGATAACTCAAGTGTTCAAGCATTCAAGAAAAGGAAAAGTGTGTCTACACACTCATGTGCATGTTTTAGGACTACACCTAGATATTTAAATTTACTAGATTAAAAGGGGTAGATTTAGAAACCCAAATTTGGTCATTTGGCATTAAATAATATTGGTTTTAGCTTATATTCCATTATATATGACGTTTACACGTAAATAGAGCTCAAAGTCACTGTCATATCTAATCCTAAGTATTGTAATCCCCCACTTTCCTACTCAATCACCGATAGGAACACTCCTATCAATAAAAATTCCTTATACATCTTATACAAATCTCTTTGTATCATTTTCTCAGCACTCAGCCCTAAGAGACAAAACTATCCAATAGGGACATGATTGCATATTGATCTTGTCCCCTATTAATTGATTTTTTCCTTATCCTTATAATGAGTCATATTTGAAAATTAATTTCATTCTATGAGTCAATCTTCCCCATTTAGGTTGGCCTTATTGTGAAACATTACCTTTGGATTCATATAAATACAAGTCAATCTCAATCATTTACTGACTTGGTATTTACTTGGAATACCACCTAGCACTTATCAAGAAACCTGCTCTATTGTTCCCTATTTTCAAAGAATACACTAGTATAACCCATAAGAAGGTTTGAAGAACACTAATCCAAGTCAAATCATTCAAAGAAAATTCAAATAAAGCACTATCAAGTATTACAGAGACAAATTTCAATTGCATACATATAGTTGAAAGAAGAATAATTGTACTTCTAAAAGGTGCGAGAACTACATTTGTGTTTTATCTCCGCATGGGGGTAATGTAGTGCACCACATCAATGATCAGTGGGCATCTCCAAGGCCAATCCAACGTGAAATCCCCTTAATACTATTCCCCCCATCCATTTTCCATTCAAGTGCTTGTATAATAAAGCTAAGGTTTGCTATTATAAGAACATGCCCACATATTTGGAGGATCAAAAGTTAAAAAGGGTAGAGAATACTGGCATGAAGACACAAATCCTAATAAACAAGAACATGCTTGAAACTAAGACAAGAACATGCAATAAGTTTCAAAATATGTGTGGCATAGTTTGTGCATGTTCTCCTAGTTTCATGCTTTATGTCTACATCAATATTCTTGCATTTCTCCTAGTTTCAAGCTCATTCCGGTCACTTAAGTATAGAGATAACTAAGTGCACTATCATCTTATGATTTTATTAATTTTACCATATGCCCTAATTAATCAAACGTGTCACTATTTATTATATGTTTAACTATGTATATGGATGTTAATTTAATAATTTGAATGCACATCCTTTTTGGATTTCAATCATAATAAGGGTTTAACATTAATTTCAAAACAACTTGAATTTTAGGGTGTGATCAATTAAACAATAAAGGTGTTTTACAAAATGTAATGGAATGTGATCATTTGAGTAAGATGAAACGTAAAAAGGTCGTTGATATATAAATGGTATTTGACATTGTCAACATATAGTAATTCTAGCGAGAACCATTTAAGTATGATAAAAAAACATTCTCAAGTAAAAAAGTTATTGGGAGTATAATAAGCCTAATTAATGTGTAACATGAAATGTGGTAAGCCTGTTGAGATGTAGATGGTCATTTACATTGTCAACGGATATCAATTCTTGCAAGAAGAATAATTAGGATAAGGTCATTGACATAATGGATGAAATTTCTCGCAAGAAGACATAAGTGTGATAAGATTTTTATGGAGTAAAAAAAGTAATGCCAAAATTCAATCAATTTTTTACTCGTAGTTAAATGGCCCGCATGTACCAGTTGCAAATCGAACATAGGTATGTATCATGGTAAGGTTATAATCTACCACTAGACCATTGGTGGTATTGTTCTATGGTGCATTACGTAAGGAATGTTATGAACAAATCAATCTAAACTATAAAGAATATCATTTCGTAAACGATGACCTTGAACTCTACGTTTCCATATCATTTCGTAAACGATAACCTTTGAACACAAGTCACTCTCAACTTGCAATAAGTTTCAAAATGAAGTACGCTTTAGAAATGATATTAATAGATAATCAAAACTTTGATAAAAAGCCATTTTGTTCTTTAAGAAATTTGCAAATGAATGAGAATATTGTATAATGAAAAATGATCAAACTTGAATACTCGTAAGCCGTATTTTAAATTTCCATTCAATAATATTATCGTTATATAACACACAAGCCACTCTCAACTTGCAATTGGTTTCACAATGGAAATATGCTTCAAAAATCATATTAAGAGATAATGAAACGTTAAATAATAAGCCATTCCAAACTTGCAAATGATTGAGAAATTAAGCAATAATATATTGCACATGGAAAAATGATCAAATTCAAATACTCATTAACCTCTTTTCAAATTCCCATTGAATAGTTTTATCACCATGCAACACACAAGCCACTCTCAACTTGCAATTGGTTTCACAATGGAAGTACACTTCACAAGTCATATTAAACAATAATAATAAAAATAAATCTCCCTCTTTCGTAACAACTTGCAAATATGATCAAATCTTTGACATACTCGCATAACGCACACTTCAGATTCCCATTGAATAAAGTCTTTCTCAGGGTGCACCATGCAACCAACACCCATAAACAAAGAAAAGGACACGCCATATTGAGAGGCGCAAAATCGCAGTGCACCAGCCGGGAATCGAACCCGGGTCTGTACCGTGGCAGGGTACTATTCTACCACTAGACCACTGGTGCTGTTATTCGAAATTGTCGTTTGAGGTTTTAGTTAATCACGTATTGTATAAAACAAATTACAACACAGTTCGAAAAGGCGAAGAGACAAAAAACAAATGGAGATGCTGGGTATCGAACCCCGTACCTCTCGCATGCAAAGCGAGCGCTCTACCATGTGAGCTACATCCCCAATCGCTGTGGTATCCTGTCCACGCCATGGGATTCGATAAGTAGAAATGGAGCACTAATTCAACAGTGAAGTGGCGTGGGTAATTGCAAATTCCAGACGGCTTACTAATCATGTTATGAGCGGATGTGAGTTTCATGTTTATTTATCTAAGCTTTCACGGTGTCTTCAATCGCTCTGTTGGATGTATGTTTAAAGCTCGCCTCTCATGTTTGCCTCTATAGCTCAATGGTAGAGCGTCAGTCTTGTAAACTGAAGGTCCGTAGTTCGATCCTGCGTGGAGGCACCACCATCACTGGCAGAGGCACCATTAGAGATGCTTATTTGCTGGTGGCTGGCTTACATTTTAATAGAATTAAAATCCGTATTACTTTACTTAGGTAGCTCGTGTAGTGTGTGGACTCGCGATGGATGGAAGGAACCGAGTCACCACACGCGCTCTAGTGTATTTATTATTTATTAATCCCACATGCGCTGTACGTGGGTAATTATTAACGAGTAAGTATAGGGAAGTGCAGTACAGTTACATGAGCGTCTCTTCGTAGACATCTGATAAAATTGGAACGATACAGAGAAGATTAGCATGGCCCCTGAGCAAGGATGATACGCATAAATCGAGAAACGGTCCAAATTTTTTTTACTATTATTTCACATTTACAATTTCTAGCCTGCTTTAAAATCTAATTTACAGGAATAAAATGTAGATAAAACTCGCTCGCGTATTCATACAAATACAAACGTATGAGAAACACAATAAATCCAGAAAAATGACCCACTCTTGCCATTGATGAGGTATATCCTACTTGTATTTAGGGGTAGTAAGTTATGTTTTGTTTTGACCTTACTTTATTTGGCATCAACCCATTTTTATTTATTTATTTTTTGACAAAATCCAATTTTCAACTTAAATTTTGAATTTCAAAAGTTTGTTACATTAGAAATTAGACTAAGATTTAACGCCCATCTTGGAAATATTTGCATAAATTGTACATATTTGACACCTTTCCATGTCAATATCTAACCATCACCTATTACATTATTGTATTTGTTTTGTCAAATTTTCTTCGTTGAGGTTCAATTGGATCTACTCACACCCCCAATCAAAACCAATCAAGTTTTTGGATCAATCTAGCACACAATTTAGGTCGATCGAGAAATAACTCACATTATATTATTGCACTTTCTATGATAGAGCTTCATCGCCCCAATTGAACCAATCGAGTGATTGATTTATCTAAGCATGTAATTATGTCCAATAGAGCTCTAATCGACTTTGTTATGATGAAGTTTAATTGACCCACAATCTTGAATGTGATAGAACGAATCAAACATGCATGTGTGATTGGGGGAAAATTGAGCACATATTTATATCACGTTATTACCCTTTCTCTTATGCAATACTTATAACCCAAAATCTTGAAAATGTACAACCTTTGTTCGCAGTCTCAATGTTTATGTTTTCATTCACAAAAGATGATGATGGCACCAATTTAAAAACAATACCTTAAATCGAAAAATTACGGTTACCAACAAAATGCATAAAAACAAAATGAGTCTTGAAATTATTAAATGAATATATTATTATAGTGATCATATTGTAAGTTGGTGCGAAAACATTTGGGTTCACATGCAATCCTAGATCACCAAAAATAAATGAACAATTGAAGTTAGTTTGTGTTTGCATTTTGTGTTATTGGCGGGTTACATAGTGAAGAAGTACATTGTTGGAAATGCATACGTATAGTGTTGTATTATGTGGAGTGGACACGTCCATTGCACAATGTTTTTAGATTACGCAGTACCTGTGTGTAATGTCAAGTTTGTTGTGCAACTGTGTAAGTGCACAATTGTTCCGCACAATTGTTTATGCAAGTTTTGTAATCCTATTCAAGCCACACAAGTTTGTTTTGTTGTGCTTCAAGCATATATGGTTTGACCCAAGCCGCAAAATATTGTGAACTTGTTTTAGAAGCCACAAAGTACTACTAAAGGCACATAACACTGTTTAGATTTCCGGAACACTACAAGGTCATTCAAAACCATTAATCATTTATATTTGAATGTTTACATAAACAAGTTTCAGAATGTCTGGCAAGTTCTATATTGGGTCCTTTAGGATTTTACATTTGAATTATGTAAGTTTAGAAGTCTTATTGTGTGGCATTGGATGGATTTGTAAAAATAACCCAATTTTCTTAGGAAGATAACTTTTGGTACATTAGAAATATTAGTGTGTACATTAGAATATTATGTCAGTAAATATAACTATATTGTTTTCATAGTTATCATAACCATAGATTTAATATTTGGACTGGGTTAGGAGTTGTTTTAACAACTCATCTATGTTAAGGAATGTGGTTCTAGGAGATATAATAAGTCAGAAGGTAGAAGAGCATGAGAAAAGATGAAAACTTGTAACCCAAGACCTTGAATGCATGCGGTATTTGTGAAGCGGCTTAAAGTGGAAGGAAATAAGTGTGTGAAGGAGTGCATGTTGTTAAAAATAACTCACAAGGGTGGCTAGATTTTTCCCTCTTTTGTAATACGTTTCTAGCGTGACCCATAAACTAGAAATTCCTAATTAATATAATTTGATGAGATCCTTGTGCCATCACTCAAGTTGCAAATGAGAGTTACTTGGCCTGTCTCGTAAGATATCATATCCACCTCTTCTTAGCTCCCGCCCTCATCATATTGACATCCACATAACTATCACTCCTATCATTAGTGTGAATTATTCTCAAGGCACAAACCGAGCCTCTTTCACCCCATGCACACATTTCACACTCCTACCCCATCATGTGTAGGTTTATATTTGATTCCTTACTCTTTCGACTACCTTTTATGACCTCCCACAGTTGTGCATGTGACATTTCTCTCCTTAATGATATTTTTTGAGATCCTTATCTCCTTACTCAGTTGTTGTTTCAAATTGTCTCTTCTTGATTCACCACTCAATTCATCACCTATTTCTTATTATATCCTATCATCTTCTCTATTCTACAAAACCCAATCTAGATTTGTGTTTGCACTCAATGCTCTTACATTCCCCCGTCTCACCTAATACATCACAATAGTGAATTCACATGTTTTGATAGTGATTACCTTTTATAGTGACCTCTCCAATGATTTTCACCTTTTATAAACATTAGTATCACACTTTACTAATATATATATATATTCCCTTTCCTTAGTCAGACTCACAACTTACATCCAACACAAGTTCACTCCTATGACCATGTTGCACTTTACTCATTTCACACTTGGTCTTGTTGATAATTTGATTATCATGATTCATTTGAAAAACCCTTGATTTTATCTCCTTCACATATCTCACCATATCATGATATCATATTCAAATCTCCTTAGTTCTTGGTCATGCCTTCAACACACAATTACCACTTCCACCTTTGGCTCCATCAACCAACACATAGAAAAATTATGACAGTATTTATCCTAGTACCCTCGATTTTACCTTAGGCCTTCTTCATACTATAGCAATATCCAAAAAAAATCTCCACTAATATCTACTAGTTATACTCATGATTTTCTTCATCTCATCCCACTAAGATCACAAATATTGCAACCTCATTTCATCTCATTGATCTCACTCCCCCAACTCACTCACTATGCTGAGCTCACTGAGCATCTCTCACCATGAATATATGCCCTCACCTATTTCCAGTGTAACTTACTTGCACATTTTCCACGATTTTTCCATGTAAACTCTGACATTTCCATCATGACCGCACTCTCAAGTTTTACACTTTACACCCAACTTACATGCTCTACACACCACTTTCACGCTATGTACACCACTTTCATGCTCCACTTACAAGTTACACAATCCACTTCTAACTCACATGCTCTATCTACAATTCGCACACCCTACCTCCAAATTATGTACTCTACCTCATACTTTTGTTCTTTTCCTAACGCTCACAAAAACCTCCAAATTACGCCACTCACCTCCAAATTGTATGTTTTACCTCTAAATCATGTTCTTTGGCTCTCATTTGTGCATTTTTATTCCAAAACACACAATCCTCCCCCAACTTACATGCCCCACATAGTTATGAACTCTTGTATTCACCACACACTTAAGTCCCCACAAGCATGGTCCACTCACCACTTCTTACTAATCAGTCCATATGGATTATTTTCACCCCCATGCCTACTCCCAACCTAGCATGCTCCACGAACACCTCTTTTATCACGTCACCAAACTTGAATCCTGAATCTTGAAGGTTCACGCGCCTTACTTAACCTACCACCAAATTTGTAATAAATGGTGTCATTCTTCTCATATCCTCCTCATATGAAAAATTTACCTGCAATAAGGACCCCTAACAACACTTTCACCTCTTCCACTACACATGTCATCTCTTCAAACATGATGAAGTGTTCCTCTTGCACAACTTCCTTTTTTTTAAAAAACTAGCTGCACACTCAACTAGTTAGTACTCAAGTCTCTCGCCACATAGTCCTCATATTTTATTGTAACTTTCTGACACCTTAACTATTTATCCATTTATATTTATCCTAAATCCATCTTGTCCAACCTCTACATGTTTCAATAATATAAAAATGAACACATTATTTCCTTTGTTATACATTAGTGTACACTTTTTCACAATCTATCCTTCCCACTCACATAATATGAGTTTTTTGAACATTTTGTCAAAATTTGCATCTCCCACATATCACATCACCCCTAAATTCACCCTTTACACACTTTTAATGAATGCATGAATATGGATCAAGGTCTTGAGGATGCACCTTGGGAATCTTTTCAGCTTGATGATTCCTTTGGGTACTCCCCAACCTACTCTGCCACTAAACTCACATGTCTAGCATGTCATCCACTGCTATTCTTATCCCATTCCTTCTTCACCTCATCTCCAAACTCAATTTAAAGACTCCTTATTTCCTCACTAATCACCCTTGCATTCACACACTCCATTGTAAGAACCTTTGCATAAAAATCCCAACATTCATTCCTTTTAGAAACCTCTACACCATCCTTCCAAGGACTATAGATTTTTCCACTCTACATGAAAATTTATTTCCTTATTTTAAGCACTCTCCACTATCATCCATAAGTTGACCCTTTTCACCGGAAAGTCCTCTCAATGTGCCAGCTACTTTGGGGTTCATGTGGTACTCCTCACAATGAATTTTAGGGCTTATGCCCAATTACTTTCCACAGTTAGGAAGACGGATATTTACCCTTATCTGAACCTGTATTTATTGTGTATTCATTCCCAATTCTTTCCCTTAAGAATAATCAAGTATTTTAAATATTTTTGCAAAAACAAATTACGAAATAATCGCACTTACGACTATCCTACAACCAAATTGTTGGTATTTTCTAGTCGATAAAAAAATCACAACACAATCATAGTTATGACCATTTTTTTGTTTTTTAACAGACCTGCAAAACCAAGCGTTAGCTCTATAATAGAAACGTTAGGAAAAAAAAGTGCAGGACTAAAAAACCTTAAACAAAACAATATTAGATTCAAAACACAATAATTCATCCACAACCAAAATGGTCCCACTGTGGTTGCCAAAATATATGCCTAGATTTGTATCATCTGCAAGATGTATTAGTCAATATGAAATATCCAAATCAATGCTACTAAAAATAATGGGCTTACGCTGCCATTGAAAAAGTGAGGGACAATCATGGGTTCTTTAATGAATAAAGTGAGTAGAAAACTTATTGATTTGAATCAAAACCTATACACAAACACACTTGGAGAAATGTTAGTAGTTTTTGGTGGTTAGGGGACGTGCCTCGGTCAAATCCCTAACCATTTAAGGAGATAAAATACATTTTATTGAAGTAAACATGAAAAACAATGAATGCAAATGGAAAGTATACCTAACTCAGTCATAGGCCAATGACAGTTGCAATTCACTGAAAATCACACAAAGATTACAAGCCAATTGCAGTTGCGACTGACACATGTGTTGAAATTTCACTAAAATAGTGATGCAACAAGTTGCACCTATCCTTTGTGATCCGCTTTCACCTCTTCAAGACCTACAATACTGAAATATGTGAGCAAAGACGTAAAAACTCAAGTATGGGCTCAAGTGCACAAAGAGTCAGGGGGCTAAGAGGATGAATTGATGGGTGTGAGTGGTGTTTTATAGTTTTTGAGTGCATAGAAGAATGTGACACATATGAGTGTAATGTGAATAAATGGGTGGGATGATAAGGGTCCCCATGTGTATTGGGCATGCAAATGGGTAGGTGGGATGGACATAATTAAATGTGAGGGGGTGAGGGTTAGTAAATGGTGATGGGGTTGTCTTTTATCCCCATTGTGTGGTGTTTTATATTATTTAGTTGCTTTTATGGGATTATTTTTTTTGGGGATTATTGTGTTTTATGATGTTTTTGGAATTTTTTGAATAGGAGACCTTATGCACAAGGTGCATTTTCTAGTGTCTACACTTCATAAGGGATATATACGCATGAATGAAAGTGGAGTAGTGTAAGGATCACCTTCCACACACCACCATCCATCAATAAAATGTTTCAATCACTCCCATAAATTGTCTAGTATGACTTCACATATTTTCCTTCCCATATACACTTCAATCAATAATTAATATTCACATGCACACACATTGGATATCAATGATACATAAGACAAGTATATTGTTAGTGTTCTTTAGACCTTTCTCAAATTCTTATTTTAGTATACCTCTTTTCTTGTGCTACATCCCTTCTAGTTCATAGTTGTTCTTAACAACAATATTGTTTCAAACCATGTCAAAACACTTCACATCTAATTTTCTTCCACCATTACCACCATTTCACTTAATTACACGTTACAATTCACTTGAATAGTTTTTTTTGGGGAATCCAATACATTATGGAAAATTTTGCATAACCACCACTTCTCATCCATTTTAAATTTCAATAAATCACTATTGGGATGGTAGTATTGTTTCCATTCTCTCTAACTCACATCTAATTCTATACTTATCAATTTTTTCATATACATGGCTAGGAAATTATTGGTGTGAGGGTTTATTTTAGCCATCTATTATTTTATTTGGTTATTTCCACCTCACACATGGTGATTCATCTCACTTAGGTGAGTCATAGGTATTTTAGGAGTTGTACGACATATGATAGAGTCTGTCATAGAATCTTTCATACTTGTCAAATGTGTCATTGTTTTCATGTCATACAAGAGTTACATTCTATTTCTAAATTGTAACTCCTTTCTCCCTTATGGAGGTATTATGAATCTAGGCATGGGAGTTACACAACACTCCCAATATCTAATTTCTCCTTTTGATCTATGAGCATGAGTAGATGATTTTCATTTTACATTCACAAGTTCCTTGAGTTCATGTTTTCATTTCTAATTACTTGGGAAAATTTCATGTTACGTTCAAGTATAACTCTGTCGACGTGCGTGCTATTATGAGAGATATTCATGCCCTCTTTTATGGTATCAAATCTATGTCTCAGTAATCTTGTCACTCACATTACTAGTTGTTGATTATTCTTCATGTCATGTTCATTAATCTCTCATAGTGCAAGTTTGGACCTTATTGGAATACATACTATATTTACTTATTTTTGTTCATTTCAATATATTAGAAGGTATTGTGATTGGTTTTGTGTGTTTTGCATGTGTGCAGATCTGTAGGTACAACATGAAGATGTACAAGTTTTCATATCAAGGGTTTTGTGGTGAAATTTGGTTTTATGGGAACAACTTGGTCCTAGGTCGTCGAGCTGGGAACCGAGCTAGCTATTGTCACCTTGCCATTTGGATCTGTCTCCCTACCACCTCAAACTATCCATCAACTCCTACTAATATTTACTTTCACCTCCTCAATCCTATTTCTATCCCAACTTGACTGAGTTCCTGCTCTAGCAATGCCTGCCTCACCATTTGTTTTCTCGATCCCGACTCTGCTCTTGTTATCGTGGGACCCTTATCAAGCCAAATAAATAACAAGAAAA
This sequence comes from Taxus chinensis, assembly GCA_019776745.2. NCBI lineage: Eukaryota > Viridiplantae > Streptophyta > Pinopsida > Cupressales > Taxaceae > Taxus > Taxus chinensis. Next base: position 86,675 of record JAHRHJ020003435.1, on the reverse strand, counting down.
CTTATAGAAACTAATATATGATTGTATGCAAATACCTTTGGTTTCTTGTTTTGAGAAAATTTATTGTGGTAAAAATGGTTCTTTTATCTCTCTAGATATCTCTCTCCCTCTAGTTTGAAATGAAATGAAATGAAATATGTATCTCCAACTCTCTCCTTTTTGTGTGCTAAGTTTTGTAATCATGTGAATGGAAACTATGAAATCATGAATTGTGTTAGATTTTAGGTAGATGTCATGCCATCTTTTATGTTGACCATGTGGTGGTTGGAGGTACCGGGACAAGGAAAAAGTGAAGTGTTACTTGTGTTTTTCGTAATAACTTGTTATCTTGAAAACAATGTAATTATATATGATATATCATCAATATTGTTATAAATAAAAATGTTTTTTTTTTCTGTGATGAATATGAAATTGTTATCATATTATAAAGTGTACTATTTTTTACTTAGTTATACTTTTATATGTTTGACTAATTTCATACTTAGTCGTACATTTGTAGTTTGGGTTAAGTAAAAGGAGTTTATTATATCATGTTTAGGTTTCTAAGGCACATATTTTGGGTTTCTAAACACCATTAGGGATCTTAGAATTGTAGGAGGTCAATGGGGTTCTTAAGAGGTCAAGTTTTCCTTCATGAAAGAAAGAGAGAGCACTTTCCCTAAAAAATTCAATATTCAAATATTTGAATTTGTAATCTCTAGTTAAGATCCTTTAAGGCATATAAAAGGTTATAACACTTCTTGGTTAGGGTCATGGAGGTCATTGAATGTTGTTAACACCTTGGAAACCCTTGGTTAGAATTGCTAGGGGTAAAGTAGTTATTGGCATAGTTGATAGTTACAAGTGGGATATGTGGATAATGATGAGGGAGGTCAATCACTCAAGGAGGAGAGATTCAGTTAGATAGATCTCTCGACAAGAAAGAGAGAGAGAGGGCAGAGTAGAAGTGGAGGAAGCATGAAGACCCTTTGTTTTATATGAAGGATAATCGTAATGCTTTTGAATATGAAAAGATATAGTTTGTTTTGCAAGTTTGAAATCCTTGAATTCATGAGTTCATTCAAAAGAAGTGAGGTTTTATTAATGTTGTTTAAATATTATGAATAATCTCTTCATTCTGCTTAGGTTAGTTGATTTTAAGAAATGTTTGATACCTTGTGTTTGGCTTATAGAGAAAAATATTGATTGTGCATTGATGTGATATGATTGTACAAGCTTTTGCATTGGAATAATTAGTGAGTTGTTGAAAGATTCAAATGTATGAGGAAAGTACATCTTGGTTAAAGAAATTTTAGGAGGTCATGCAAGAAGATCTATTACTTTGTTTTTATATTGAGAAAGAGGCTAAAAAGTTGAAGCCATGTCATTACTAGGTCTGCATGGAAAGAAACATGCCATTCAATGTTGTTCCTATGGATGATTTAACCTAGTGGTCACTTAATCACATGCATGATCATGAAATTCATCCACAATGAGAATTTGGAGCCTTAGTAAATTATTATTTTTTTACATTTTTAGGTCATTTTTGGGTAATTATCTAGTCTCGATCATATACTACTATTCATATGATTCCTAATTAAGAAACGTACAAATTCACCCATATCTTTGGCCATCTTTATTTACTTTATGCTTTTGCTTTCAATCATTGCACTTACTTGCTCAGTCTATCTTTTCACCCTTCAACATTTGTCATTCTAGACACTAGCGCCCAGCCAGGACACCAGTTTCAGGTGCACCCCATCCCCTTTGGGTGCCCTTGTCCTCTTTGTAATTTGGTCACACTTTTTGGGTCCTTTCTAGCCATTTGAGCATCTTATATTTTTGGTAGTTGGCCTTTTTGAGGTTAATTACAAAATTCAAGCAAGGGAATCATATAAATATAAATTTATGTGATCATAATAAAGGACCAAACACTAAGCATTAGCTATCACCACCTAAGGTTGCATCCATCGAATATCTAAGAGCTCCATTTGCATCCATCTAGATCCATCCAAGGGATAAAGGTTGCTTCATTCTGCATACACTTCATAGGAGGGGAGTTCTATTCTATTCTATGCACACATCTATTTATATTCTTTACATCTAGCTACTTTTTGCTATTCAAGTGTGACACGCACAAGAGCCACCTAGGGCACAATTTTGCACACACCCAGAAAAATAAATTGGGTATGAGATGTAGTGCAACAATTAGTTTTAAGTCAACATTGTGGTGGCTGAGGACAATCTAACCCTCATTTTGCATCTTTCTTTTTTTAGGATTTGATTTCTATTTGAGGGTTTTGCAGGTGATTTCTTCATTGCAGGTTTACAGGACTTTGGCGATCTTGGTGCGACTTCAAGGTGATCAAAGGTAAACAAGTGCAAACATCTTGCAACACCTCAGAGGAGTTTTTCTAAGTATATACGCAAACCAAGGCACCCAAAAACAAGGTCCAGGGCACCCACAGGTTCCCCCATCCCTCTCTAGGCACCCCAGTCTAGCCAAATCCTTTCCAAGATTTTGTGTGACATTGTTCCATGCTTTATTCATTTGGTCACCATTGCGACACAGTCCAGTAACCTCTGCGAATTATCTAAGGCTCATTTAACCTTCTTTGTAATTAGGGTTTCATATTTTTATTACTTAGTTTACTTGTGTTAATTTTTGTACTTCATTGTTCATTTATTTACTATTGGTATAGCATCTAGATTAGGCTATTATATTACATTTTAAAATAATCATTTTTGTGAACCGAACAAACCCTTTCATGCTTAGTATCCTCTTCTTACTTATCAAGGGTCATGAAATTCCTCAATCTTCTTTATCTAATTTACTTTCTCATCCCAATTGCTAATTTCTGACATTTACAAAAATCCCTAGATTTCATCATGTATCTCCCTAAAGATATGTCATCACATGAAATAATTGGGTATGATCCTTCAATCAATTAGTAAATACTCAACCACTCAGTTTTCATGATCCTCCATCTAATTCCACCACCTATGGACTAAATTCAAGCTTTACTATTCTTTATTTCAGGGCTATGGAATCCATAATTACATTTCTTAAGAACACTGAAATCCAACATCTTAGGGATGCTTCTCAGACTCATTTTGTTCTTCTTCTACATCCCATCTTCGAGGCTGTATTCTACATGTGCTTATATCAAGTGAGCCTCAAGTCATACCATTCACCAGAGCCTCTCACCTTTTATCTCAATGTAGGTGATCTCAATGTTACACAACATGACATTCTCACTGAGCTCCTTATGACAATCCATTGATCGTTTGACCATCTACTTAAAGCTATCCTCCTTACCGACTCGCAAAATATAAAGGTTTCCCATATTTCAATTATCATCGAATCAATAGACATAACGACAATGGTTGTTATGCTTTACCATAAATATTCAAACATCTTGAGCATTAAGGATTTATCTCATTCATTGTACAACATTTTGTTGCATGCCCATCTACAATTTTTACATCCCAATGGGTTCCTAAATCTGATTTGTATATATCTAATGAGCAGCATTCCATCATTTCTAAGGTTCCTTCTACAAAGATTCAAAAACCACCTAAGCAACCGCCTCTCAAAATCAATATAGCACCCCCTCCTTTCAAGTCATCTTACGACATTACCATGTCAAAATATGTAACCGCATCTAAAAATCAGTTTTCCTTCTTCTACTATCAAGTCTTCTATAGCGTCATCAATCCCACCTAAGTTACCACCATTTAAAATTCCTCCCCATCTTGCTCCACTTGTGTTTCCAATTCATTTTTTCAAAGAAACTATCCCTTCTACTGGTGATCAGGACACATTTCAAAATTTTCCACCATCACATAGTCTTGTTCTTGCTTTTTTCACACATGCTCGCACTGCTTAACACCAACTTGGTATTTGGTAGGTGACTCTTGTCACCTTACCCCCTGATGACACACTTGTATACTTATGATTATTATATGACTGTTGAGGGATCTCTTCTAATAAAAACCTCATTCCATCACACAACATTTGTTCCAAACAAACATTCATCACATAACACATTTATCATCATCACTCTTTTTGCTCACACACATTGTGTATCATCCTTTACACTCATCACACACATAAATTTTCATCATCATTACCCAATGACGCAATTGTGTGCTTTAGTTCACACTTGACTATTAAGGGCATCATATACACATGAACCTCACACACCACACATTAAACACTAGACATTATGCATTATCCATCCTCACACATCCTTTATCTTTATACATACACATCATCTTACATCTTACATTCTACATTATACATTTTACATCTACCATGCATCATTCACACTTTGTGTTTTATACACCATACACATTCTACACACTACACTCTTTTACATTTTACACCACACACACTTCACACTACCATACTTATATCATCTACACATCTTGCATTACATAATACACATCCTACATTGCGTAGTACACATTTTAAGCATTACAAATCATTTCTTCATCACCGCGCATATCCTTATATGTGTTGCACTCATTACCCTATGACTCACTCTAGTCTCATGGTCCATACTAGATTGTTGAGGGTATACATTTCCAATAGACCACATCACATTCACACATTCAACCATTCAATCTATTTCTCATGTGACCATTCCTAGATTAGTGATATACGCTTTAGGCTAAATCATCACTTCTTCCATTATCTTGTTATGATTTATGCTTTAGGCTAAATCATCACACATTCTCACACCTCATCTTTATGTCACATATCATCACTACACATTCATCACATAAAATTACATACAACACATAGTTTGATCATTTCTTGATGACATATTCTCGTTTATGGTTCATTCATGACTGTTGAGGGGGCATAATTAAATGAACCTCACTGCATACATGATTCCATTCACTCGGTGGACACATTGCCCCTATCGTTCACCTACATTCCATTCCATCCATCCACAACGGGTTCATTTTAAGAAGACCCCTCTGAAAAATTACTTTCGAAACATTGGCGAATCTCAAAAATTGACTTTCGAATCATTGGCGAATATCTGAAAAAATGTTTCGTGGCAAAGGTGATTTCGCAGAGAGCATTTTTTCCTCATTTCGCAAAGTTGTTCAGGTAGGTTTCTCGGGAGTTTCCGTTGGGTGGGAAGTTGGTCAGATAGATTGGTAGGGGGTTGGGTGGGTGAGGGTTAGTTTGTTAGATGGCCAATGGTTGGGAGGGCGGGTTGGACGGGTGAGGGGTTGGGCGGCTATTGGACGGGTGGGGTTGAATGAGAGAGGGGTGGATGGCTGAGGGTTGGGTGGGGTTGGATGGGTAGGGGTTGGACTAAGGTGAGGGGTTGGATGGCTAAGGGTTGGATGGGCGGGTTGGATGGGTGGGTTGGATGGCAGGGGTTGGATGGCTAAGGGTTGGATGGGAGGGTTGGATGACCAAGGGTTGGATGGTGGGTTGGACGGGTGAGGGGTTGGACGGGTGAGGGTTGGACGGCTAAGGGTTGGATGGTGGGTTAGACAGGTGAGGGGTTGGATGACTAAGGGTTGGAGGGTTGATGGGGGTTGGACGGGTGAGGGTTGGACGGCTTTGGACGTGGTGAGGGGTTGGACGGGGGTTGGATGGCCAAGGGTTGGACAGGGTGGGGTGGGTTGGATGGGTGGGTGGTTGGATAGATGTTGGTTGGATGGCTGAGCGTTGGTTGTGTGGGTTGGTTGGACTAGGGGTTGGATGGTTAATGGTTGGGTGGGTGGGATGGATGGCAAAGCATTGGTCAGGCTAATGGTTGGATGGTATATGGTTGGACGCGTAAGGGTTCTGCGGGTGGGTTGGACGGTTAATGTTTGGTCACGTGGGTTGGGCGAGTAAGGGTTGGGCCACCACTGCTAGCCAATAGTTTTCTGCCACGTATCCTTTGAACCATACAGACCCCTATAAATACCCCTTCAAGGTTGAATTATTCACTTTTCTACAAAATTTCCAGTGCTCTGACTCTCTGAGCTCTCCAATCTTCAAACTTCTCCCAAATTTCAGCAATGGCCAGCACCACATCTATTCCTACACCCAAATTTCAATACAAAAACCTCATGTGCCCACAGATTGTAGCTCTACTAAGAGAAAAAGATGCACAAAAGGATTGGGTCAAAAACTCAGAATTTACCGGGCTTGTGGACATGCCCCAATTCGATACTGATACTTCAGTCCTTGATTACCTTCTCGCCTCTTACAACGAGAATGATGGTAAATTTTCTGTTCTCCTCGTGCATCTGAGACGTCGTCAAATTTCTTTCTCAATTGAACCCGAGGATGTACATCGGTTAACTGGTTTACCATTCAAAAATAAGCCAGTCGTTACTACAAAGGTTGTTCTTACAGATGAAGACAAAAAGTTTTTGGAGTCACATTACAATGTACAGGTTGATGGTAAGTTTATTGTTTTCAAATGCTTTTGTTCTTAACATTACTGGACCACCCAAGGCTCTAACGTTTCTTCTCTGTTATTGCAGCTCCTCTTAATCGTTCATCAAGAGGCCTTCTTCTACAAGGTATTGCAAACAAATTCTTTATTGCAGTTGCGTCACTTTTTTAGGCAAGGATTGTTTTACAGGGCAGATCTGCAGACATTCCATATTGGGCAGTTCAATATTTATTGCGGACACTAGCAAGGAACAATTCGATTGGTGTAGTTATTTGTCCAACAGAATAAAAATAGATATCTCCCATGCCTGTAAATCCAACCAATCTGATAAATCCAGGACTGTATTCTCTTGTTGCAATTATATTCTTGCTTTTTATTATGAAGCGTACTACGAGATTCTGCAATATAAAATTCCAACTGCAATCAATGATCAAATGATTGGTCTTACTCTCGAAGAACAACAGGTAAGTTGGTAACAGTTACTTTAAATATTTACTTGTTCTAACAATTTCAAATTTAATTTATTTGGATAAAATAATAAATGTATGATTTTGTTTTGCAGAGAAAAATTATAGCTGCAACATCTCATAAGGAGGCAATTGCTAGAGGTAAAGCCCCTCCAGAGGTCTCTGTTGATTCTGACATGGATTCAACAGAATCAACACCAGTAAGACCTCCTCGTCAAAAGTGACCTCGGGGGTCGATATGCGCAACACGTTTACCATCACATTTAACTTCAGGTATGACGTTATCTTTTTTATAAATAACTAATTCAAACAATTAATATAGATTTGTATGTACTACTGTATTTTAATATTTCTACTGTTCTTTTATACATTTATTATATTCAGAAACTACGGAGTTTCATGATGAAGATCAAACTCATTCTGGATTTGAAGATCGAAATGTCACGATTGTGTCTCCGTCTATGCAAGGTATATTGTAATGTATAATATATAGCATGTTTTGTTTCCTTACAATTTTTTAGAATTTACAAAGCACAATCGTAATATTCTGACAATTTGTTGTTTGCTTTATGCAGGTAATGTGGCTTCTGGGAACATTCCACTTACAAGGAGGCCACCAATACCTCCAACACGTCCAGTCCAAACAAAAAGAAGAACTGCAGGAAAGAATATAAGGTTTCCTGCAGAGTCAGCAGGAACAGTTCATCCTGCTACCACAGAATTTCCTGGACTGTCACTAGGTGGTGTTTTAAGTGTAACAGCCACACAACTTTTCAACAACATCACCCTTGATGAGGAGTATTTGGGCTTTGAAAGTGGCGATGCAGACAAGGGTAACTATTTTGAAACCTATGATATGATTCAATCTACTCCTCCTCAACCATAACAAAGTGTGCATGTAATACAGGGCAGTGACTCTCCTCCTCCCAAGAAATGCTCCACAAACTGATGATGAAAAGACACATTTTATTTTAGAAAATATGATATCAGATAGTATGGGGGAAACAATTCAAGAGGTTGTAATGTCTGATGTGGATTTGGTGCGGTCTTGGGAGAAGAGAGCAAAAATTTTTTTGATAAAAGAAATAAATACACGATACCATAATCATGCTCAAAGGCATTCATTGTTCACTGCCGTAGAGAGCCAACCAGCATGGCAGGATGTTTTGCTAAACAAAGCTCAGTCAGGGACTATTTCATATAGTAATGACTACAATGATGAAATTATCGACATAATGCTAAACAGGTTGGAGAATCTCAATGCCGAAGCACATGCTTACTACAATAAATGGGCTAAAGACAAGACAAATGTCTTAATAGCAAATGCTGAAAAAGAAAAAGTTGTTGTGAGTGGGCTTTTAGTTTTATATGCAAATTGCCAAAATCCTTATCTTATATGCACTGCAATATATTTTTTCATTTTATCTAATACACTAATAATTAAATTTTTTGTGTTTTGCAGGCAAAATATGAAAATTTAAAGAAAGAAGCAGTTGTTTTTGAAGCACATTTGAAGAATGCCCGCAAAAGCCTCAATTCATTTGCACAGTTGAAGGAAAAACTCATTGTTATAAATAAACAAAATAATACATTGAGAAGGATAATAAAGGAGCATAAGATGGATCCAGAGGTCTTACTTAAGGAAAAGACAGACGCGGATGCAACACTTTTGTCTGCAGGAGATGTAGCGAGGGAGGAGATGAATATTCTAGAGAATATCAATACCGCAGCATGAGATCTGTAGGCATCAGGAGTTATAGTTGATAGCTCTGCACAGATGCAGCAGAATCCTCCACCTCTAATGCAAGAAAAAGAACAAGCCTCACCTGCAACATAAAATAAGATATGTTAGTAAAGTTCACCATGTGACAGGTGTGTTGTCACAATTCCGACACTGGCGTAGGAATTAAAAGATAGTGGCCAGCCCCTTTTTAGTTTTTTATTCCGTGTGGCAGACGTAAGGACAACTATGATTTTGAATCATAGGCAGAAAAGAGGATGACCTCGTAATGTGTCCTTATATGACAGAACTTGTCTGGAAGCTTTGATATGTTATGACAACCCCTTTTTTGTAATTGTATTGGCCGACAATGCTTTATGAATTTGTACTTTTCTTCATAAAGTAATCCGCCAGGCTCCAAGCCACATGAGAGATAGATTTCAAAAGAACTTTGGAAATTAGAATTGTACAATGTTATTATATGTTGTTAATACAAACTATGTTTCTTTTTTATTGTTTACGTAAATCTTGCTTAAATTTACATGATTTTGTTTCTTTAAAATATTTACGTTTCAAATGGCAAAGGATCAAATAAAGACAAATATAATATTTCATTTTTTGAAATTTGTAATCTCTGTATGAAATACATCAATATTTAAATTTATTGAAAGTTGCTTAAATTTACTTGATTTTGTTTCTTTTAAATATTTACGTTTCTGATTTGTTGCACATGTAAATTAATCAATTAACAGATATAAAAGACAAATGTGTACTTATTTCACTCTGAAATTGATAACTAAATATAAAACACAAATGGGATAATTGAAACATATAATGACATTGTTCCAATAGAAAAGTTGTAATCTAGGTGAATTGGAACAGTCCTGGAGCAACGCTTTCATTTGTGTCTTGGAAATCAACTGTAGCATGATCTGGTGATTTGCCTCGATCCCCTGGGTCAGGAAAAATATTACTAACTCCTCTTCTTTCTACAAGTGAATTCCACAATGCCAGTGCTCTATCATAAGGAAAAGACTCCACTAAGTAACGTGAAACATACAATCTGAGACAACTTTCTAGATTCCTATCCAATCTGTTTCAAACTTTGGACTTTAAAAAGGATAATGCACTGAAAACCCTCTCATCTTCCACTGAACCCAGAATCATTGTTTGGAAAAGCTCATACAGATTTATATACTCACTCAAATCTTCACTTAGAATACTACTGGAACAGATATCCTTCCAAATCCTTTTCATGGCACTGTAATCCTGTGGGTTTTGTAGAAGCTGAACTTGTTGTATCATAGTATTAGCAAAATCCATTGACTATGAACTAAGTAGTTTTATTTTCAAAATACCTTCTACAAAAATTCCATTTATCTCTACAGTCTTAGAGAAATGATCAGTTAGATCACCCACATTTTTGATAAATAAAGGACTGATATATGTGTGTGGTTTTCCACCTGACAAATTCCAAAACTGTGGATTTACAACTCCCATTGCTTCAAGAATTTTATCATTTTTGAATCTTTCCCGGATCTCTTTAGCTAATGATTCAGAGATCTTTCTCAACTTATTCCTAGTTTCCATTAATACTGCATCATATAAATTTCATGTCACTTCTACTTCTTCTATTTCTGAGTTAGGCATATCAACTCTTTTTTGGAACGTATGAAGTGGAATCTCTCTTCCATGTGTTGTTATACACAAATGATCATGTATATTGTATTTTAAGAAGCACCTGGAATTTTTCAAATCTGTCAATGCATTCCAGTTTTCAAAAGCAGCACCCTGAAAACTACCATCAGAAATATATAAACTTTCTAAACTCCAGCAAACACATCTTCTGAGTCTTATGAAGTCTGTAATGTAGAAAGAATGATCTTGTGCATGCTTCATTAAAATATTAAGCTCCCTCAACATGGGAAAAATACCACAGAGTGTGAGTAAAGTTTCTATGTCAGTTAGACGAAACAATAGATATTTAGCTTTATCTACATCCCTGTGGTATTTAAACATAAATCCTGTCAGTGAAGGATATTCATCAAATATTCTACACGCAGGTTCATACATAGATATCCATCTGGTATCTACATCTTTGAGAAGTTTTTTTCCCTCTGTCAGTCCAATAGAAAATTTTTGAAATTCTAAAAATCTCTTCGGACTGCTAGAATAATAGGCATGCAGATCACGTATCAATTCCTCTACTTTAGCTACATTTTCAAATGTGCTCACAATTTTGTAGGTGAGATTCATTCTGTGAGCCATGCAGTGGATAACAACCATATACAGAGAAATAGTTGTCTGAAGTCTAACACACAGACCATTTCTTGATCCCTGCATTATAGTTGCACCATCGATTCCGACACAAACTAATTTTTTTGCAATGGAAAAGTCATCCATTCCGGCGATATCCTTCAGATTTGACAACACCAATTTATATATATTTTCAGAATTGCAATTCTCAGTCATTTTATGAATTGCTAAGAGGTGTGGAGTCCTTATTTCATTAGCAAATGTGTAAACATGAATACATATCCATGAAGTATTATCGACTGCAGTAACCTCATCTAATGAAAGGGAAATATACTTTGCCTTTTGAACACACAGTTTCAGATCCTCCTTTTCTACTATAGATAGACATTTTGCAATCTCCCAGCCACTGGTATCTGACCAATGAGATTGAGGAACATTCTTTAGACCAATAACTTGATACATCATTTTATTTTCTCTGAAATTGACATCGGTCTTCCCCTTTTCATTATATGAAATATGGTAGCAAACTGAATACCTTTTGCTTGCATTTCTGCCTCCATAGCTTTGCTCAATCTGGCTACTATGGTCCCACCTTTTTCATTTATATATTTGATACGTTTTTGTTCCTTTTCATACTCTTCTGCGTATTTGACATGTAGACAATCTTTTGCATCTTTCCATTTATGTGTTCTGACTATGCTTGCCATCCTTTAGCTTTTGGGAAATGTACATTTTCCCACAGTGCTTTTCAATTGTGTCCAGTTTGAGCTGCATCGTGTGCTCCTTCCCCTATTTCCAACCACATATTTTGCATCGACATTGTGTTGGAACAACATTACAATTTTCAGTGTACACAGGTTCAATAAAAGGATATTTTGCAGCCCATTCGAACTGGAATTTTCTTCCAATTGTCCAGTTTTCCCTCTTTCTTCTGACATATTTTCTTTTTTTTCTTGGGATTTAACTTCTGCATCTGAGCTGTCAGCAGGAATATTTTGATTCTCATGTCTCCTTTTCCTGGAAATAGAACTCGGAGTAGAAGCTTCCTCTGCTGGTGTACTTTGAGAATTCGATGAATTTTCATGTACTTCTAACTCATCAAGGGACAAAATGTTTTCCTCAACATATAATGGATCATCGATATCTATAAATTGATTATTCTGGGAAGGTATTTCTGAAACGTCTGCAAATAATTCTATAAAATTGTTACTTATTTAGTATTAATTTTATCTACAGTTAAATTTTTACAGAGTAGAAAGAGTTCCAATAAGAGTATGATAAACATAATTATTAAATTCTGTAAGATTAAATAACCAGTAAATAGCAAGTGCCACATACCGATATTTTCAGCTGATGCAGAAACGAACTTCATTTTTTATGATTTTCCAAAATAGCCAAGCAAAGTATTTGCACCCTTTTTTGGACTGGCTGAATTTGTAATCTTCTTGCCCTGATTTCTAGTATCCATGACTTCTTACTGCTTAGGCCCTTAGGGTTGGATGGTCAAGGGTTGGACGACTGAGTCACTGAGTGGTTTGACGGATCACGACAGAGGGGTTGGACACCTAAGTTATTGGATGGCTTAAGCCTTATGGGTCGGATGGCTCAGGGTTGGATGACTAAGGGTTGGATGGCTAAGGGTTGGACGGCGCGGGGTTGGACAGATAACTGTTGGATGGCTAATTGGATGGTTTGGATGGCTAGGGTTGGACGGCTAGGTGTTGGACGGCTAAGGGTTGGATGGCTAGGTGTTGGATGGCTAAGGGTTGGACAGATAAGGGTTAGACGACTAAGGGTTGGATGGCTAGGTGTTGGATGGATCAGTGTTGGGTGGATCAGAGTTGGACGCTAAGAGGTTGGACGGCTCAGATTTCAGAGTTAGACGGGTTAGGGTTGGACGGCTCAGGTTTGGATGGCTCAGAGTTGGACGACTCAGAGTTGGATGGCTCAAAGTTGGATGGCTGTGGATTTTGAATTTTCTTATGTTTACTTAGGTGAATATGCACACGATATGATTCAAAATTATGGTGAATTACATTCATAAGCTCTTATATATGTGTAAAATCTAGGCGAAATGAATAGTATAAGGGACATGTCGGTCGAATTTTTTAGTGAATAAGTCGGCTGTGAACCACATAATATTCGCCAATTCAAATTTCTATAATCCTAGCTTCTGTGTTTGTATCAGTGTTTAATGCAATGGATGATATTGGTTGGATTTACTGGTGTTAAACGTAACTGAATCTGGTTACATGTACTGGTTACTACACATATTATATTTATATGTTGTATGTCCATGATTCTTTATCATACACATGTAGATTACTTTCACTTTCTAGATGTGATCATAAATTAAAACAGATCCACTTGACACCCAATAAACATGGGTGGGTTAGGACAATACCTATTACCATTCCCATTAAAAGTGTCTATGAGGGGCATCCACTTTCAACACTACAGGTGACACTATTGTTTCATTTTCATAACACACTATTATCGGATTATACATATTTTGACATACTTTTTATCTTTCTAACATGTTAACGGGTGCTTCATGTGTAACATTTGTTATGCATGGCTATTTTCTTCCATGGTTGTCTGTTACACTGCTTGTAATTATTTTCTACCATTTGTGGCTTTTCCCTTTGTCTTGTGTGCACATTATCTGCTTTTGGCTTCGTTAGCCTTCATTTTCTTATGACATTTTGAATGGTGTCCCATGTTTACAACCCGCTTTTTGTGGTCTACATTGTCTTCTTGTATGCTTAGATTATCTTCTTGTGTCTAAGCTTACACATTGTCTGCACTTGTCTTCTACATGCGTGTTTGTAGTTTCTTGTACTAACACTTATCTCCTAGCCACTTTGTTTATGTTTTCCTTAATTTTTATCAAGCACATTTTCTTCCCCTATAGGGCACAATTTTAGCATGGTGGTCGGTCCTCTTTTGGGGCGCATACTCCTTCAGCAACGTCACATGCACCCCAAATGAGGGAGGGAATCATTTGAGTGAATCAGTCACCCCATACAACGTTATATAATCATCACACAACATAACATAGTACTAGTACAACACAGTTTTCAGTACTAGACAAGGCTTAGAATCATAATTGGGTCCTTAGCACAACACAAACACTAGCACCTAGACTAGGATAGTAGCGCCTGAGTACCCTTGACCTTTAATGGATGCCTGTGACTAGGGGGCAGTTACACAATATTTGGTAGTTCATCATAGTCTACAAAACTCCACACAATGGATTTTACATGGAACACAGTCCTTAGCATTTGACATGCATGCACTACAAAATTTCGCATTGGATCAAAATTTACATACCATTTGCAGTGGTGCTCTACATTGTGGAAATTAGTTAAAGGTTGGAGGATAACACCAGAATTTTCTCTTTACACTTCTTCCATATCATTGGTGTGAGATCGCCCCAAAAACTCGTGGCTAACACAACTGACGTGAGATGCCCAAAAAACTTGGTCTTCTTCAACATCTACAGGATCCAATCTACACTATTTCCTCGTCACAGATCTACTTCTTTACATGTTTTTTACACATATACATGTGTATTTTACATACTAAATTTACATTCAATTTCTCTTTTGTAGTTCTATCCATATGGGAAAGGCTTTTAGTCAACATCAACATCATCAAAACAAACAACAACACATCAACATGCAACATTTACAACCATGCAGGTACATCGTGACATCTACACAACTACGCACGCGTTCCACTCTAGAGTCATTTTCATCATCAATTTTTACACTTTTTCCTCCTTAGCATCCTCACTTCACACTTTTATCACTCCATGCTTGGTCTTGTCCTTTTACACGCTATGTCTGCATCAATCTACATGGTTATTAGGTACACATCTCTATCTACTTTATGTTACCGAGCTTTCCACTCACCAACATAAAGTGGGGGAAAATGTAGACATAAAATCATGTAATTTGGGTAATTATCTAGTCTTGATTACATACTACTATTCATATGATTCCTAAGTAATAAAAGTACTAATTAACCCATGTCTTTGGCCACCTTTCTTTGATTTTTGTTGCTAATTTTGGTCTTACACCCTTACTTTCTTAGTCTTCCTTTTTATATACCATTTATCATCCTAGACACTACCACCTATCTAGGATATCAGGGACAAGCACCCTTGTCCCCTCTAGGCACCCCTGAACTCAGTATATGTTTTTCACATCTTTTGGGTCCTTACTAGTCGTTTAAGCATCTTATCTTTTTGGTAGTCATCCTTTTCAAGGTTAATTACAAAATTCAAGCAAGGGAATCATATAAATATAAAGTTATGTGATCATAATAAAGGACCAAGCACTAAGCATTAGCTATCACCACCTAAGGTTGCATCCATCAAGCATCTAAGAGCTCCATTGTATCCATCTAGCACCATCACAAGGGACACAAGGGCTGGTTATTCTGCATACACTTCATAGGAGGGAAGTTCACTCTATTCCATGCACACATCTATTACATTTCTTTACATCTAGCTTATTTTCTCGTTATCAAGTGTGACACACACAAGAGCCACCTAGGGCACAATTCCACACACACACATAGAACTACATTGGGTTTGAGATGTAGTGCAATGCTCAGTCGTAAAATCACCATTGTGATAGATGAGGACAATTTGACCCCTCATTCTGCATCTTTATTTTTTAGGATTTCATGTCTCTTTGAGGGTTTTGCAAGTCACTGTTTCATTTTAGGTTTCCAACAACTCCAGCAATCATTGTGCAACCTCATAGCGACCAAAGGTGAACAATAGGTAATAACTCGTGATCACTCAAAGGAGGTTTTCTGAGCATTTCCATAAACACAAGTTCCTAGAAATAGGCCTAGGGCACCCACAGGTGCCTCCTATCCTTCTCCAGGTGTCCCAGTCCAAGAGGATTGTCCTAGCTCTACACTTTTCTTTTTAGGTCTCTATGCGACACTTCTCCCTCTTTGTTCATCTAATCAGTACTTCGACACAGTCCAGGAAAATTGTGAAACATCTATGCCATCTTATCTCTTCTTTGTACTTAGGGTTTCATAATTTCTTTCTTATCTTTCTTTTCTTAATTTATGTACTTAATTATTTATTCATTTACTTTTGCAATAACTATCATATTAGACATATAAATTCACATTTAGCTTAATTAGACAGAGCACTAGGAGGGCTTAATATATAAAATTTGTTTTGGGGCCTTATCCTTTGATTCATGATCTCAAAATGGATAGAAATAATCATAATAGATACTTAAAAAAAATTCAAAAGGAATCAACTCATAGAGGAAACTTAATAGTTTTGGAGAATGATCCATGACAATCCTGCTAATCAAAATCTATGAGAAAACACAAGAAGATTTTATGGAGGAAGAAAATAGATTTGAGGATACATGAGTTTGAATAATTGAATATGAATTCTTTTAGATATTTTTATCATCTAATAAATTTAGAAATCCTTTGAAGGATGAATAAGGTGATGGTGATAGATAATGTAATCAGATATTAATTTTCCTGGGAAGATTGCTACCATTGAAGACCTAGCGCTCCCTAGTTTCAGAAATCTTGCAAGATGTGAGTAGAAATGTTTTTTAGTGAATTATCATAAAACTTTGCACAATTGCTATGAAAAAATGATAAAGTATATCCTAATGGTCTTATTTTGCAAATGATCTGCATCCAAAATTTGAGATCCCTATGATCTCCAAAAAGTTCCTTGAGCATGAAGCTAAAGGAGGATTGGAAGTTAAGTAGAAATAAGAAAATGTGATTTACAAGAAAAGTACAATTCATTCATGAACCGATATTAAATGGTTGGAGAGGTAATGTAGAACAACCTCACAAAGAATTTATGAAAATGCTCTATTTTCCCTTAGAGTAGTCCTCAATAATCAAAAAAAGGTTTGTAGGGTCTCTTTATTAGAAAAATAAAACAATTTCTCCAAGATAACAAAAAGTTGATGTTTTACATCTTTATGGAAAGGTGTTAACATGATTGGTTTTACATATGAGTTAAAATTATCATGTACATGGTATCATGGGGATTGTTTAAGAAATGAAGTAAAATCAGTAACAATCCTTAATTTCTTATATGATAGCCATACATAGTCTAAGTTAGGAATTTAGATAAGTATTAGAATCTTTGATGCTTTCAAAGTCACTTGAAACCAAATGATGTATAAATGCTCTAGATGAAAAAAGTATATGTGAAACACAGTCTAAGATGTATATTTGAAACCCTAAGCAAGAAGTTAGAAAAAAATAGGAATTAGTCTTTCGCTTAAAACATGGATCAAAGGCCTTGTAACTGGGAGAAGTCGATAAAACAAATATGGGAAGAGTGTTACAAATGCTTCTGTAAAAATTTGGAACTCATAGGAAAAGAGACATGGGAATTTCCATTAAATCTACAAGCCCACTTGGTGTTCTAATGTTAAACCTCTAACTAGGTACCAATTCACTGACTACAAATGTTAGGTCATTGGAATACTTTTATAAGTAGTGTCGCAAGATCATCACATTGATATTCTAATTGGTCTTAACTGAGAATCACACAATGATCCTGAAAACTTGGTATTTGTAACCTATGAAATAGAAGTTCACCTAAAAACATAAATTGTACATCAAACCTAAAAATTTGATGTGATATGGGGAGTCTTAGACTAACTATGGTCACCCCGAGAGTGAATTTATGACCTGAGCATTCACTACATCTCATACTCCATGTATTCTTGTGAGTGTGGTAGAACATGGTGCCCTAAAGGATGCCCTTGTGCAAGTTGCACTTGATAGTGAAAGTTGTAGCTAAAATGTAGAAAAGTATAGCATGTGTGAATGGAAAAAATGAAATTCCCCTTCCTATGTTATGTATGCATAAAAAAACCCATTCCCTTGAATGGAGTGCTATTTTATGCTTTTCAAGTGATTTAAGTGCCTTTTGGATGCAAGAAGGTGATAATAGTAATGTTAGTGAAATTGATTTTAATACATAACTATGTATTTATATGATTCCTTGTTTGAATTTTGTAATTGATCAACTGGAAGGTTGACCCATAAGTGAAAAATATCCCAAAATATAAAATAGACCAAAAATGATCGAGTAAGGTGAACTATAAGGGTTAAAAGGGTGCCCAAAAAACCAAGATACCTGGGCACTTCTGTCCTAGAGGATGCTAAATGAATGTTTATTTATAAAAGGATTATATCAGTAAATATTCTAAGGGTTGTAGGGTGTGTAAGACCAAATAAAAATAAGAAACAAATGAAAAGAGGCCAAAGATATTGTCAATTACTATTTTCTTTATTAGGAATCATGTAAATGTAGTACATGCATTTAGGACCTAGAAATGTACCAAGTAAAAATTTAATTCAAGCTTGTGTCTACATTTTCCCCCACTTTAGTTGTTGAGTGAATAACTTGATAACATAAAGTAGATAAAGATGTGTACCTTTCCCATTGCTAATCCTATAGAAAACCTGGTGAAATTGTGCCAAGTGGACAAGTGAAGATTTGTGAAAGGATTCAAAGTGAAGAACTCGTGGAAACTAGGAAAGGAAAGTGACCAATTAGGGGTGAAGTATGGTGCCCAGGAAACATTGTACAATATTGTTTACAGTAGCTTATAGTAAACAATCTACTTCTTATTAGGATTACCATATGTTTTCAAAAAAATTGATTTATATGAATAAAAAGGTGTAATGACAAATTTTGGCACTAAGTATGTAAAAATGTGTAAAAATGATTAGTGTGCACCTGATAGAATCATGTAAAAGGATAGAAAAAGTGTCATGAAATGTGTGGGGAAAGAACATTTTTTTGGGATATCTCATGCCAATAGCCAGTTTTTTTCTAGATTGTATCCCAAATGCATGGTAGAGAGTTCTAGTGCACTCTAAATCTAATGACTATGCTCGATAAATTCTACTTCTATCAAATGGTGTGCTTGATCTTATCAAACTATTTATATTTGGAATAAGTGAAGTGTAACCAATTGAACTGAATATAGAGTTTCCATAAATTATCTTTCAGTTTGCTAACAGATTACATGTGCCTATAACAAAGTAAAAATTGATTTAAAGGAGTGTGAAAAGTTAGACTCATTCTGATATATTGAAGATGATTGCATAAACACCCCTCATATGTTACATAGTTCTTATTTAAGGAAAAATAGTGAAACGATTCCATTTGACCTTTGATCTACTCATTCAAGAAATGATTGGGTGAGGAAAGTTTGATTCTTATGTATGTGTATATGGTTATCCTGTGGTGAGGGGTCATTGTACTCTGAATTCATTAGATCAATTTTTTTCTATTGTATGATGTCATTTTTTAGATACTAATTGATTTAATTTAATTTGATATTAAATCTAATTACAGAGTCACTATTGAAATAAATGATGTATAAATGTTAAATATAAAATGACACAAGAAATCTAAGATTTAATATATGAAACCATAAGTAAGAGAGATAGAAAAAAGATGACTTAGATGATTTATGCTTAATCCTGAAGTGTTATGGAGCTGGGAGAAGTGATGAAACAAGATGTGAAGTGTCCATAATTCTCTATAAATTTTGTAACTCACAAACAAGGACGACATGGGCCCTAGACTGGGTAAGGGTACATTGGGCACCTAGGCCTCTTCTACTGGTGCACCCATGACTACAAAATGTTCATAAATATTGGTTTTGTTAGTGTCACAAGATCATTGTTGTTACAATTTCTTCATTGATCGCCTTAATTAGTCACACCTTGATCACCAAGGGTACCTGTAACTTGAAAAATAGATATTCACCTACATAAACCCACAAACCACATCAAACCTAAAAATAAAGATGCAGAATGGGGTTGGACTGACCCCATAATGTCACCCTGAGAGTGAACTTATGACCGAGTGCTGCACTACATCTCAGACTCCATGTAGTTTTTGTGAGTGTGTGTAGAAATTGTGCCCTAGGATGCCCTTGTGCAAGTTGCACTTGATAGCGGGTTGTAGCTAGAATGTAGAAATGTATAACATGTATGAATGGAATAGAATGAAATTCCCCTTCCTATGTTGTCTATGTAGAAAATGCAATCCCTTGTCCCTTGAATTAGTGTTAGATGGATTTGTTAGAGTATTTTAGGTGCCTTTTGGATGCAAGCTTAGGTGATAGTAGTAATGGTTAGTGCTTGGTCCTTTATTTTGGACACATAACTATGTATTTATATGATTCCCTTGTTTGAATTTCATAATTGACAACTAGAAGGCCGACCCATAAGTGAAAAATATGCCCAAAAGATAAAAGAGACCCAAAAGAAGTGAGTAAGGTGAAAAAGGGTCAGAGGCACCCAGAGGGGACAAGGGCACCTGGGTGCTTCTATCCTAGCTAGGTGTTGGTGTCTGGGGCCATAAAATATAAATCAGTAAAACTCTCGAATGGGTTGTAGGGTGTGTAAGACCAAATAGAAAACAATAATGAAAGTAAAAGAGGCCAAAGATAGTTGTCAATTACTAGTTTTCTTGCTTAGGAATCATGTAAATGCTAGTATGTTTTAGGACCTAGAAATGTACCCAAGTGCATGATTTTGTGTCTACATTTTCCCCCACTTTATGTTGTTGAGTGAATACTCAATAACATAAAGTAGATAAGAAGATGTGTACCTTATGATCCTGTAGAGTGTGGTGAAATGCGTGCTTGAGTGGACAAGTGAAGCGTGGAATGATGCAAAGTGAAGTGTGGAGACTAGGAAAGGAAAGTGACCCTAGGGGTGAAGCATATGCATTGTATTTGTGTTGTTTGTTGTAGCTTGTTGATTAGGCAAATGCTTCTTGTAAGGATAAACCTACAAAAGAAGAGAAAAATAGTCAAAGTTATGTATATGATAAATCGGAGAAAAATATGCATAATTATGTAAGAGTGAGTAAAAAAAAGTGTGCACCTGATGTAGGAGAGTGTAAATGATAGAAAAAGTGTCCTGAAATTGCTATGAAGAGTGAATTTTTTTGGGTGATCTCATGCCAAGAGAAATTTTTTGTGGGTGAATCTCACGCCAAATGCGAGTTTTTTTGGCATTCTCATGCCAAGTGCGAGGTTTTTGGGTGATCTCATGCCAAAGAGCAAGTGTTGGGGAGAGAGGTCTAGTGTTACTCTCCTTCCATGACTCTTCTCGATAAACACCACTGCAGATGGTGTGTCCTGATTTGTTCATGGTGTCTTGAATTTTATTCCGAATTGTTTTTCCAATTGAAATTGATTATAGGAGATATTGCATTCATTTGTTAAGGACTTTTCCTGTAAATTGTAAAACTACTCTAAAGACTTATGTGAAATTGATGTTGATATGAGAAATTGATTGTGTGTGCCCCCAGGACATTAGCACCCAGGGGAGGACACATGTGCCCAGGCTTTTTTCTAATTAGGCGTTGGTGTCTATGTTGTGATTCTAACCCAAGTCTGATTCTGAGGCCATTCTGTAACTGGTGACATGTGTTGATTGCTTGTTCTTATATACCGATATCTGTGTTGTAGCTCAGAGATGTTGTATGGGGTGATTTGTTCACCCAATGTATGCCCCCTCATTTGGGGTGCATGTGACATTGATAGGAGAATGCGGCCCAAATGAGAGGACATGATGGTCATATGAAGTTGATACCTGCATGGGGTAGGGTATTTGCATGGTACAAACCAAGGCACGTGCAAACAAAGTGTCTAGTAACATGTGTTAGTAGAAAAAGTAGCAAGCATGCAATAGAATATAATGTAATCAAGAAAGTGTGCAAATAAAATGGACCATAAAAAGTGGGTTTCAAACATGGGACATCACTCACAATGTCACAAGACAATCAGGGCCAAAGTGGCCAAAAGCATATAAACAGTGATCAAACAAGACATAGGGCAAAGCCCAAAAAATGGCATACAATAGAAACAATGACAAGCAAAATGTATCAGACAACCATGGTGGCATATAGTCCTACAAGGAAAATGTTGCACATGAAGCACCCGTTAACATGTTAGAAAGATAAAAAGTATGTCAAAACATGTATGTATCAATGGAAAGTAGTGTGCTAGAAAGTATAAGTAGTAAATAATGAAATAATAACACATGTAATGTGTGAAAGTAGTAAAAATAGATGCCCCCAGGAGCCTCAGTGGGACTGGTAAAGGTACAATGTCAAGCATCATTGCAGTGTGTAAAACCTGTAAGAGATATGCATTCACTTCTAAAGACCAAGTGAATGCACATGTGTATATAGAAAGAATAATGACATACTGAGTATTTGACTAGCATAATAAGAAAAGTGCATCATGTAAGTATAAGCAAGCAAGAGTAAGTGCAACCAAGATATGCAATATGTTGTGAGTGTGAATGGAATGGTATGCAATGTGTGAAGATGGATAGGAGCAGCGTGCCCCCCAATGGATGTGTATGAGATGAGGTTCATTTATAAAAGACCCTCAAAAATCAAGAATGAACCATATAAAAAGCGTGTGTCATTAGGAAATGGTTTGAGAATTTTTGCTAGAAAGATAGATCACGAAGCATAGAGCGTGAAGAGTGAATGTGGTGAGGTTCAATTCAGATTTAGGACCTCAGCAGTCAAGTATGAACCATGGAACTATAATGAATCATAGGGAAATGGTTTGAAGCATTACCCTAGAAAAATAGATCATGAATCATAAAGCTTGAAGAGTGAATGTGGTGAGGTTAATTTTAGATTTAATCCCTCAAGAGTCGAGTATGAACTATGGAACTAGAGTGCATCATAGGGAAATGGTTTGAAATGTGTGCTCTAGAAAGATAGATCATGAATCATAGAGCATAAAGAGTAAATGTGGTGAGTTTAATTTCATATTTAAACCCTCAGTAAGCGAGTATGAACCATGGAACTAGAGTGTGTCATAGGGTAGTGATGATACAATGTGTGTACTAAATGGTTTGAAAATGCATAGGAAGATTAGATATGGTGTATTGAGTGCAAAATGTAGTAGTAGATGCTAAAGTCAAATTATAATAATAGAAGGGGGGAGAAATCGTGATTCCCCCAAGTGTGTGGTGGATGGAGATCTATTCGGGGGTGGAAGAGAAAGCATTCCATGGTGGAGAATGTGGAAATGTGTGAGGAGTATCGATATTGGTGTGAGGAAAAGTATATTTTTCAAAGTAAGTTGTAGCATTGAGAGTAGAGGGAAATTGATTTTTGTGATGGTGAGTATGTGAAATAAAGTAAACCTCGGGAGGATTTTTGCTAGGAATAAAAGGAGTGAGCTTAGGGAGATATCTGATGTCGATTCTGGTGGATTGTGTCAGAATGGAAAGAGGTTCTTTGACTCCTTTTCCATATTTTCCTAATTTGGTGTCATTGAAACCATAGCGAAGTAGATTTTGATAACCAAGACCATACATTTTTTAATTAGGAGAAGGGGTGGCCAAAGTGGAGGTTTCAGGTGAATGATCAATAGTGTTGTAATAGAAAAATGGAGAGGGATCTGCTAAGGCTTCATAGACCACATTCTGGTATAATAATTTAATACATGCATGAAGGGTTGAAGGGACCACATACATGGCATGGATCTAAAGTTTTCTGAGAAGAATATTATAATTAAGAATGTTAGGCATTACATGGAATGAGATGGACAAAGTGCATGGCCCAATAGTAATGGGAAGCACTATTTTACCTAAGACTTGTTTAGGAATATTGTCAAATCCATGAATGCAAATAGATGAGGGTGTTAAGGATGCTTGTGGAATAGCCAAGCTGTTACCAAAATGGTAGATTAAAAATGTTAATGCCAAAGCCATTATCAACTAAAGCTCATTTAACCCCTATATTATTAATTTGAACTTTGATATAAAGGGGAGGATCATTATTTAAGACAACTTGAGAAACAATTTCATCATATGTAAAAGTAATACGTTCTTCATTAAAAGAGAGAAGTGTAGTGAGTCTATAGTAAACATATTTGGGAGAGGTTTTAGGATGAAAGTAAGTATTAGACGAAAAAGAATGAATTTAATTTTCATATTCAAGATTGTCCTGCAAGAAGGCATGGAGGGAGATACTCATATTGGTAAAAATGGTAGGAAAGAAGGAGCTAAGCGTGTGTTCAAATGCGGGTTCACCAAATGATTTAATTTAATTAAATCTAAATATTTCAGAGTCACTACTGAACCAAATGAAATGTTGGAATGCATAAATGATTTCAGAGTCATGTAATACTAAAACAAATGAAGATAGGTACTAGATTTCATATCAGGAATAAGGCCATACAAGGGATCCCAGACAGGACAATGGCACCTGAGCACTAGAGACCTCTTTTGGGCACTTGTGACTGCAAAAATACTCAAAATATTATTTATGTAGTTTCACAAGATCATCTTTGTTTCTTCTTATTGATCACCTAAGAGTCACACAATGATTGCCAAGGGTACATTTAACCTACCAAATAGAAGTTCACCACCACAAACCCATAAACCACATCAAACCTAAAAAGAAAGATGCAATATGGGGAGTCATACAAACCTTGGCAGTCACCCCGAGAGTGAACTTACACCAAGCACTACACTACATCTCAGACTCCATGTAGTTCTTGTGAGTGTGTGTAGAAATGGTGCCCTAGGATGCCCTTGTGCAAGTTACACTTGATAGCGGGTTGTAGCTAGAATGTAGCAATGTAATAGAATGTGTGGATTGGAATAGAATGAAATTCCCCTTCTTATGTTGTGTATGTAGAAAATAGTAGTTATATGTTGTGTATGTAGAATTGTCCCTTAGGATGTTAGATGGATGCTTTGGAGTGCTTTAGTGCCTTTTGAATGCAAGCTTAGGTGATGATAGTAATGCTTAGTGTTTGGTCCTTGATTTTGAACACATAACTATGTATTTATATGATTCCCTTATTTGAATTTCGTAATTGACAACTAGGATTCTGACCCATAAGTGAAAAAGATGCCCAAAATATAAAAGAGACCTAAAATAAGTGAGTAAGGTGAAAAACAACCAGAGGCATCCAGAGGGGACAGGGGCGCCTGGGTGCTTCTATCCTGGCTGGGTGCAGGTGTCTTGGTACAGTGGAAGATCAAACACATAAAAATACTTGATTAATTTTCATGCAGAGCAGATTACACATATATATGAAATACAAGAGACTATAAAAGAGGCCAAAGATAGTTTAGCAACTTGCTCCAACTCCCTCAACCTATTTACGTGAATCATGTATAATGCTACCATTGTTCAGGACCTAAAATCAAGTATATTTTTGTCTCACTATACCCAACATGGGCCCTCATTAATTTATGAAGCACTAATAATGTAATTTCCTAACATCCCCCCTTAGTGCGAACATGGGGAAAACCTATCTTTGTACTTGCACCTGCTTTCATGATTAGGTGATTTCACAGGACAATCACGAACCTGACAGATGGTTTTACAATGGATAACCACAAACTGATACTGGTGGTTTTCAAGTGGTTTACCGCAAACCACATCATGATGTGTAAAGTACTATTTTTAGCCCTCATTAATATCACACTACAGGGAATAACATAGGAAACACAATTCACCAAACTAGAACAAAAGAACCTATACTGGAAACATTCCACATTATCACCTTTAAGAACCACAATATTGTTAGTTGTAGCCATTTTTGTTGATCGTTTCCACTCGATCTCGAATAACATAGACAACTGCCACTGCCACTAGAATCTTCCCTTGAATTTAACCGTTTTGGTGCAGAATGGGAATTGAAAATTATATTGTGTTGCATCCTACTGTATGGATCTTGTTGCACATGATCGCCATTTCCAATTAATGTATTCACTGATCGATCATCTTCCAATGAAGTATAACAATCAAAGGATCACTACAGTTAGAAAATCATTGCAGTTATCTTCCATCCTATACAATTATTTACTAGTATACATAATACACATAATGCAACAGGAACATTGCAAAGAAACACACTGCAAAACTAATAAGCACATACTCACATTACACAGATGTCACAACAACTGAAGCGGCCCTGTCGTTGGCGATTGACGAGAGGTCATTGATTGACATCCAACCTCTTGTGCCTTCATCCTCTAGTGACAGGCTGCTAACTCAGTCGAATGTGATTATGAAGCTCAAAAAATAACCTCTGCAATTTAGATGTCGCATACAAGCGAAAGTGCGTCCAATTATTGAATAGTGAGGCATTTTTTTTTATTTTTACAATTTTTTTCAATGACTCCACAAAACAAAAATTACGGATATAAATATCCTAAAATCACCTACGAATACAATGACTCTTTCAACAACTATTAATAATGATAATTACATAAATGACAATGACTGTGTAATTTTAACTATTGAGACTAATACAATGATGAAAAGAAATAAGCTCAATAACATATTATTCACCTAAACACACCATTTTTTTACTAAATCATTACCGTATAATGATTGACTCACAATACAATAATATAGACAACAATAACCATAATTTGACAATAATACTCTACATGACATAAAAATTTGAGTTTTAGTGGCACATAATGACAATATACCAGTGATATTAACCCCATATATGTGAACTACGTCACTCAAAATATAACTAAAAATTAAAAAATAACTAGCCAAGCCAATACGTATAAAATATACTTACTATTGACTCAACTTTAACAAGATAGTTGAAAAAAATGAGTGAAGAGTATCTCGGGGAAATGCGTCTCCACATAGAAAAGTTGCCTACTAATGCAAACATCATCGTGGAAACCATCTGAGAGATTTCTGGTAGATCCGCGTAGAATAATAGCAAACCCGCAAGATACTATTTTGACTTCATCATATTACTCAGTCAATGGTAAATAACATAATATATAGCCAAGATACATGAGGATAGAGTCATTGTACACGTCGATCTCTAGAAAACCGAGGGAAATATGATATTTTGTTTGGATGCTTCGTGGTAAATGCTAGATCAGTGGTAACATGTATCAATATGAGCACAAATTTTTGTGATAGATTCACTGATGACATCACAAATGATATGTTCAAACACTCTTATCGACATAAAAATATTTACCAATTTAATTGATGCATAAAGATGTATCATTCTGCAGATCCCAGGGATGTTGAAATGAGACACACCATGTATTTTGTTCAAGATGATCGTGTCTGTATTCAAGGCATTCTACCTTTTTCAGGAGAATGAGGATGTAATTGATCCTTTCTAATATATGTATATCTGAACATAAACTTCATGTATTATGTTGTTTCTAGAGATTACAATGGACTGCGCATTAAGCATTTAAAGAGCTCGCTCTATTTTTAAAACCACGAAAGTAGCAAATATACTCGGTGAATTGACGACTTATTCTAAAATTTAAAAGAATACAAAATAATATTAAATATTCTCACATAATAGTTTCACCATGCACAGGGAAAAATGCAATCGTCCCTCATTATCCTTAGAATTCCCTTGCAAAGGATTAGATATTGCTCTGATACCAAATCTTGGTACAGTGGAAGATCAAACACACAAAAATATTTGATTAATTTTCTTGCGAAACAGGTTACACATATATAGGAAATACAAAAACTATAATTAGGGAGGTTGGTTTTGCAACTCGTCCAACTCCATCAACCTATTTACGTGTGTGGTTATAAAAACCACTATTCACAAAAATCATGTATAACTCATTATACAACCACCCCCATTAATTTAATGGAGCACTAACAATGTAATTTCCTAACACGATGTCTGGAGCCATAAAATATAAGTCAGTAAAATTTCGACTAGGTTGTAGGGTGTGTACGACCAAAGAGAAAACAAGAAACAAAGAAAAGAGGCCAAAGATAGTTGTCAATTACTAGTTTTCTTGCTTAGGAATCATGTAAATGCTAGTATACTTTAAGGACCTAGAAATGTACCCAAGTGCGTGATTTTGTGTCTACATTTTCCCACACTTTATGCTGTTGATTGAATACTCGATTTGCTCCTAAAGTAGATGTTCCTATGCTATTGCACTTGTGATCCTATAGAATGTGTGGCGAAATGCATGACGAGAGGACACGTGAAGCGTGGAATGATGTAAAGTGAAGCATGGAAACTAGGAAAGGAAAGTGACCCTAGGGGTGAAGCGTATGCATTGTACTGTGTTGTTTTAGCTTCTGATTATCGCTTCTTGTATGTACAGACCTTCAAAAATAATAGTAAAAGAGTAGTCATAGTCATGTATATGAAAATTTTGCATATGTAAAACTATGTAATCAGTTGTGTAAAAATAGAAAGTGTGCACCTAATTTCAAAAGAGTGTAAAAGATTGAGAAAAAGTGTCCTGAAAATGCTATGAAGAGCAAGTTTTTAGGGCAATCTCATGCCAATAGATCATACTTTTGGGTAATTTTTAATGCCAAGTACAATTTTTGTGGGCAATTTCACGCCAAAGAGAAAGTGTTGGGGAGAGAGGTCTGGTTTTACTTGGTCCATCTATGACTCTGCCCAATAAACATCACTGCTGATGGGAAAAATTATACCACAATGTAGTAATGGTCTAGGTGACATGGTTAAAATTTCACTAAGGTGTTCATTCCCACTATGGAAATAAGGGAACGCAAGTAAGCTCAAGGGGATCATTCCATACAACAATGGGTTATTATTTCATACTATAATTTTGTTTGTCTCTTACCGCCTAAAATTGAAACACACAAATACAAGTTGTTATTTTTTTTTTAATACCTAAGTGATTTCCTGGGTCAACACATCAGCTTTCCAAATAGGTAAATATATGTCTTTCTCAATTTAAGGATCATCAATTTTACTAGTACAAGCAACATCAAAAATTACGATGATAATAACAATTTTAAATAACAAGATTTGAAATTCATCCTCCTATAATGAGTTAGATGGCTATATTGATGCAGAGCTTAATCCAATTTCATTACACTCCAACAAGTTATGAAGTAACTTTAAGACATGGTTAAAACATCATGTTTTGAATATGTTGGTACTTTTAGACACAAAACCATGCACTTGGGTACATTTCTAGGTCCTAAAAGCATACTTGCATTTACATGATTCCTAAGCAAGAAAACTAGTAATTGACAACTATCTTTGGCCTCTTTGCTTTGTTTTTTGTTTTCTCGTTAGTCTTACACACCCTACAGCCTAGTCAGAATTTTATTGATTTATCTTTTATGGATCTAGACATCGATGCCCATCCAGGAAATAAGCGTCCATGCACCCCTGTCCCTTATGGGTGCCCCTGACCCTTTTTCACCTTACTCGATTCTTTTGGGTCTTATTGTCACCTACCCAAAAATCTAGAATTTTTTATTTTTTTAAATTTTTTTTTGCTAAGTGACCCTTTACATTGATATAATTTCCCTTGTTGAAGTCAAAAGAGTAAAAAAATTTCAAGAGTTAGTTGATTTTGAGTCATTTAGGGATTTGTGTGTCTATTGTGTGTTCTGGTGGAACATGAGGAACAGTTCCTCAATTCCTCCTATTCCCCAATTATTTGGTTTACACGTAATACTCTATATTGCAGTGTTAATCAGTCTTTTTTTCAACTGGCGGAACTTGTTATATCTTGAATTTAGTTCTCTGCAAGTCTTCCTTCCCCACACAATATGTTTCCCCATAGCTTTTTGAACTTCCCTTTGTGCGGCTTATGCAAGAATTTATAGAGCAAAGAGAACCATTCCTTCAAGCCTTTAGTTCCCTGCATGCCCATTTTATCTACATTTCATTGTTTCCTCTTATGTTTGTGGGTATTGCGAGAGTATTTGGAACTCGAGGAAGTGTTTCGTCTCAACTTTGGTTCTTCTTACTTCCTTCTCCACTACCCATAAGCATTTTTTTCAATGGCCTATGCGGAGATGAACCCCTCACATGGAACTTAGTTCCTATCAAAATTTGGTTCATTCCCCAAGCCCTCTGTTCTCTGCAACTCCTTTGCTATCCCACATAGTATGAGATTTCCTCAAGTTCTCTTAAATCTCTCATCATATCTGCATGGAACAATAAATTGATTAAAAAAGTTCTTACGAGCCTCTTGCCAACCTCTGCATTGCACTATTTCATATGCCAAATTAACCTTGTTTTCAAACTCCTTTGCTATAAGAGGTCCTAAAGTTTGGTTATTTTTACCATTTGTGAATTCAATATTATCATTGTGCATTAGTCTACTTCTCTCTCACGCCCTAGAAAGATATTTCTTCCCATAACTTGTTCAATTTTTATCCAAATTTGAAAATTAAAGACTCCTTAAAACCGTTGTGAAGGCATCATCTTTTCCATACTAAAGGTGGGTGGTTTTATCCTTCCTTACTCTATTTTGGTAGTTATTATGTGTTTTTGGCCCTCTCCTTTAAATTACCTCTCTAGCAACCCACTATTGAGCCTCCATTTTCTTAAAATTTTCTCTACACACTCCACAATGAAGTTCCAATACAGAGGATATGAGCATATTTCTTCCCTTGAAACCTATGTACCCAATATAGGAGATAGTGATGTGAGGCATATGAACTTAGATGATTTTTGGGCCCGTATTTCTAAAAATACTCCCACCACAATTTCCCAATGTATTAAAAATAGTGGAATTACCTATGTACCATTGGATTTCCCTACCTATATTCAGTGCATTGACACTATCTTAGCTTGTGCCTTCAAGATTTGACCCATAAAAACTAAGGAAATTAAGGATCCCCAAGGACAAATAATTGCCAAGCTTGATGCCCATTACATCAATGCAGCCTTAGGAATTCCCACCTTTGAGAAATCTAAAACCTTGACCAAGGTTGAAGCTTAAAATCTCTTTGATCAAGCTCGAGATAAATATAAGATGATGATAGCCAAGTCCTGGCTCAAGACCTCAAAAGAAAGGAGGCTCCAAACTGCCTAAAGGTTCTCTACAGGTTGATTTCAAGGAAGAACTATCAGATATGATCACATTGTTGGAAGGAATGATGGGCATGCCTTCGACTAATAAGTTTCAGTACTGGACGTGTGTGTAAATCAATGTCATTTGTGAAGATAAACAGAGATTGAATTGGGGGGAATCATCTATGAGAACTTCAGTGAAAATTTGGTAAATGTGAACCAAAGTAAAACCTTCCACATGACATCCTACCTAATGTACACCATAGTTAGCGTTACATGGTATGGATAGGGTTATCACCACAAGAGGACAAGAAAAATTCACCAGTATATGAGTTCTATCCCTCAAATCACTTATGATAATAGTAAGACTCACCACATGAGAGTCAATGATGCCTTTACTATGTTCTTGTTAGGATATTGGAGGGAAATGTAGCTAAGAGAGTTCTCTGTCAGAAAAGACAACTGATTTCTACATATGGCAAACCTTTTTATCCAATTCAAGAAATTATCATATATCAAGATAGTTGGGTTTGAAGGTGAATGCCTATAAATTTCCAATGTATTGCAATGATAAACTGGTTCTAGTGGAGGTTTTCAGCAATTGGATATGTTGCACAGAACATGACAGAGATAATAAGATCACTGGTATTCAGTTTCCTATCTCATTGGGAAACTACACATGTAGGTCTACTTTACGATGCAAAAAATGTTTTAAGAGAACAATCTCAAAGTTCAAATTCATACTTATCAGAAGAGGTCCTCCTTTGATAGTAAGGGTTTTATCTCCAAGCATCTTAGAAGGAATTAATATCATATTACCACATTCGAGGACTACTGGGAAGATTGTGAAGATGAATATGAGGTGAGAAAAAGGTACTTTGGAAGGCTATCATTGTAGCAGATCAAATATATCAACTTGTACCATATTCCTAAAGGCATAGAAGATGATGATTTTTATTTGTGATCTATGGAATACATCAAATCCATTCAACACATATTCCCAATTATTGATTGGTCTCAGAAAGAAAGTAGATGATCCTGCTAGATTGGATAATCCTGTATTAAGTGAGAACAAGACAGTGGTTCAATAGGAAAATGAAGATACACATAAATGATGAAGACATCCTCCTCTCAGGAATCCTCCACTTCTAAAAAATAATCTCTAATACATTTAATTCCTTCTTCCTCACCCTTGGATTCAGGAACCAAGGTATATGTAAAGAAATATAAATCAAAAGAGGAAAAGTAAGAATGAGGAAACACCTAAGAAATAAGTGGAGAAAGAGAATAAACAAGAAATTCAAAATCTAATGAAGTTGCACTTGCTCCTGATCAAGTGCCACAACCCTATGAATAATGTGGGAATGTAACTAAGGATAAAAATGATGAAGAACTGAAAGATGAGGAAGAGGAAGAAGAGGAGGAAGAAGGTAATGAAGAAGGTGAAGATGAAGAAGATGAGGTAAAGATCATAAAGCCATATAAAAAAAATCTAGTGCTTCAAGGCCTAAACTAAAAGTCAGGGGACCATCATTCTCTTCTATTGAATCTCCTACTCTTGAGGTCTCCACTTCTCAACCTCTCAGTCCTCCAAATTTCATTTCATTTCCACCTCCTTCAGCTCCACCTCCCAGTGATGCATTCACATGGGTTTAGCCCATGATTAACAACAAAAAGAGGAAGGCTTCAACACAAATTGTTGCTCTTGAATTTGATGTAGTGGCTTCCCTTCTCAGCACAACTCCTACTCCCTAAAAAAATATAAGGAAACTTATCATTTGGTCTCAGATGCAAAAGGACATAAATTTATAGAAATTTCAAAGTTGAAAGGAGACAAGAATGAAAAAGAGATATCTATTTAAGACTTGGAGTTGACTAGGATCCCACTTGGAGAGTCCACCCCAAAAGGAGAAGTGTAAAAAATCTGAAGGAAACTAGTTTCAAAATTTATTGAGAGGGTAGAGAAAAGAAAGAAAACATAGGAGCAGACTTGAAGAACAGGTGAAAATTCTCTCCAACTTCATCAAATCCTTTCTCTCATCTGATAAAACTCCTCTGGATCCCACTCCTCTCTTCACTTCCACCTACTGCTACCATTGTTGGAATTGATGTCAAAGCCATAGAAAATATCCACAAGCATGCAACATTTGGCAAAGCTTCTGAGGCCTGGGTTGAAGGTATTTTGGTCTCTAGATTATAGTTTATTGATGAATCTTATAGAGTATATGACAACATCATTGTTTCTCAAGATCAAATTAACTCAGGGATAGATACAATTGATAAAGAACTCAAACTTTGGGAGACTGCATTCAAGATCTTCATATCATGAGCACAACTTATGAAAAGGTCCTCTTATCACACAATAATTTTGATGATTCCAAGAGAAACTTGTCAAATAATTGGACCTATAGTGTAGAATGGAGAATCAAAGTGCTAGAAGAAGCCACAGTTGAACTGAGAAACATGGTACAAAAAGGAGAGTCATTGAAAGTAGAGATCTTTGCTGATTTGCAAGCTCTCCGTTGTCAATTCTACAGGGAAAATTCTCTAGAGAGGAACCCAGTTGATTAGGTCAAAGCAAGATTCAAATCATTAATCAAGGATGAGATTTTCAAAGAGGAATCAATTAACAAGGATAAGATGGAAGAACTCTCTGAGTTGCACAATGTAGTTATTGAAGCCACCAAGGTACTGTTACAGAATGGAGGTATTGCAAAAGAAATGGAGTATTCCTTTGATAGTTGGTTGGTTGCTATGGAAAACACCATAGTTCCCAAGTGCATGGAAATATCTGATGTTGTGACTAAAATCAGGGTTCAAGTACTCAAGATAAAGGTTCCAGTAATGTCCTATTCCCAACGTTCCCTCTTTTACTGGTTCATAGTATTGTTCTATATAATTCATATGTTTTGAGATTGGATTTATTATTTTGAAAATAAAATTGTAAAATAAATCCAACTTATGTAATTAACTAATTAAGTGATTAACACTTAATTAAATAACAATTAGTTAGAAAGGTAGTTACATCCTCCCCTCATCCTATACAAGGCTTCTTTCTCACTTGTAAAGGGGTTAGATATTGGTGCCATTAAATGTAATATACATAGTTTTGGGATCAATATAGAAGAAGACTTCATCTCTCTCATCTATGTTCTTTCCTATTTCCTTTTCTTGCAATAACTGTGAATGTGATGGTTTGATATATGTGAAATCTGAAACTTTGTGTTCAATCCATGAAGTGAGATGTGATGAACTTTGTGTCTATCTGCATTTTATGTTACATGGGTTTTCATATATATTAACTCACATGTTCTTAAGTTCTTTTACATTCATTATTAAAATATAATTATGCATTCTCTTTATTTCGAAGTGTTGCTTCTTCCCCTCTCCCCCTATAGTCAGTGGGTAATTTTACACAACCAAGGAGGGTACTTGTATCCTTGACTGATGAGTTAGCCTGAAATGTTTTTATCCCTAACTAATTCATCTTACCCAGATAACCTGTTGTCATTCCTCAAAACCCAATATTTTGGTTTATCTTCTGTATTGAAATTATGGGATCATTCACATGCAACAATATCCTAATTCAGATATAGTTAGTCTGTATATTTTTATATATTTAGAGTTTCAATTTTTGGTTTAATAAGGGAATCTCCCCATCAAAGAGGAGGGAAATTTGTCCCCTGAACCGTTGATTATCTCCAATAACCAATTTTCCAACCAACGACATATTTTTCACTTATGGTTTGTCCTTCTAGTTGTCAATTAAAAAAATCAAACAAGGGAATTATATAAAAACATAGTTATGTGTTCAAAATCAAGGACAAAGCACTAAGTGTTACTACTATCACCTAAGCTTGCATCCCAAAAGCACCTAAAACACTCTAAAGAATCCATATAGCACTCATTCAAGGGATAAGGCACTGCATTTTCTACATTTACAACATAGGAAGAGGAAGTTCATTCTATTCCATTCACACCTACTATACATTTCTTCATTCTAACTACATCTCACTATCAAGTGTAACTTACACTAGGGAATCCTCGGGTGCCATTTCTACACACACTCATAAGAACTACATGGATTCTGAGATGTAGTGCACCACTCGGTCGTAAGTTCACTCTCAGGGTGACCGAAGCAATCAATATGACTCCCCATATTGCATATTTATTTTTAGGTTTGATGCAGATTGTGGGTTTGTGTAGGTGAAATTTTATTTTACAGGTTACAGGTACCCTTGGAGATCATTGTGTGACTCTATAGCGATCAACGGGAAGTAACAAAAAATATCTTGCAACACTACATAAATCAGATTTTGAATATTTACGCAGTCATAAGGGCCCATAAGAGGTCTTTAGTGCCCAGGAACCCTTGTCCTATCATGGGTTCCCATGTCAGGCCTTATTCCTGCAGTACAACATTTACAGAAAATATTTGTGACACTCTGCCTAGCTTGTTCATCACTTATCCCAATCTATAACGGTTCCAGGTTAAGCGTAAATCAGATAAGTCCTCTTTTCTCTACTTCTTGCTTAGGGTTTTGATGCAGGAGCATCCCTCAAGATGCTTGAAAATAATGAACAAACCAGAATCAACCTTCTCAAGGCGAGAAAACATATACTAGGTGTTTAAATAAGTTTTCCCTCCATATATTTGAAGTTTGCATTGTTGAAATGTAATGTAAGCTCCCATAGTTATATGAGAGTAAATGTAGAAATAAGTGTTTAGTTGGATATGAGTTGTTTTATCACCTTATCCTACGTAGGAAGAAGGATTAGTTATCCTAGGATTTGGTGGAGGTCAAAATAAGAAAGTTGGTTCCTATCCTCAAGCATAGTTGAAGGATATCTCTAAAATCATGGAAATTTGAACAAGATTAAGCCTAGAGATAAAAATTTAGGAGAATAAAAATAGGAAACAAGAGATAAGAAATTCAATGTCAATAACAAGAATAAAAAGGGGAGAAGAGGTTGAATTGAGAGGAGCAGAAGAGAGGAAACGGGCATGGGGAGAAACAATGAAAGAAGAAAGATGTGAAGAATGGTACGAAGAATTTTGATGTAAGACTGTATTTGAATCATTAATGATATTGGCTTGAGTTCTATGAACCCAATGGTGTTTAAATATTCTTAGTTATATGTATTCAAGGTTAAAATCAAATATTGGTGCAAGATTTTATTAAATGAAGTCGATTTTATATGTTCTTGTGAATTGTGTGAAAACTGGTTTGTGCAAACTAGTCTCGGGACAGCGTTCATAATTTTTGCATATGAATTACAAATGCTCTAAATTTCAGGCTGTAGGTACACATGGCCATTACCCAGATGGGTTTCAAATGGGGTATTCTGAATCTAAGTATTTTGTAAATTACAAATCATTTTCACTTATGGATTGAGAACTCACGTGAATTGTTTGACGAAATGAATGGACGGTAGAATCGATGTAACTTTTGTTTCGTGCATTCAAATTAGCTGAAACTTTCACAGAATTTCTGTATCATATAGATGCTCATGTCCACAAAATTTTAGCTTCTACCTCATCGTGAAGCTCGAGATATTTAAAACTGAATTCTCCAGGTTTGTGTAGTGACCACAAACACTGAACTGTGGAATTTGATGCAAGTTTTCTTAATCCCATGTATGCTAATTGTTGATAATGTTTGTAGCCTCATGTATTACGCTCATCTTCAGGCCCAAACTAGGGATTTCAATAAACTATGAATTTTACCCAACTCAATTGGTCCAAGAATTTTTGTGCAACCAATTCTATCTACGGTAGGTTTCTAGGTTTAAATTGTGCACATTACATTGGAGTATAAAGTGCCGAGAGAGGATTGTAGGTATACAACAAACAAAATATGATCTCATTAAGACAAAGAAGGGTAGCTGAGCCAAGACGGTGCACCAGGTTTCAAATATTACATCTTATACTTTTTCTGTCATTTATTTATTTCAACATTTATACATCATTTAGTTCAGTAGTGACTTCTAAATATCTATACTTAATACCAAATTAAATTAAATCATTTAGTGAACCCGCATTCAAACACTATTAACTCCTTCTTTTTTGCCATTTTTACCAATATGAGTATCTCACTCCATGCCTTCTTGTAGGCCAATCCTGAATGTGCCAATAAAATTCACTATTTTCTGTCTAATACTTACCTTCATCCTAACACCTCTCTTGAATATGTTTTACCATAGACTCACTACATCACTCTCTTTTTAATGAAGAACATATTACTTTTACATCGGCTGAAATTGCATTTCAATTTGTCTTCAATAATGATCCTCCCCTTTATATCAAAGTTAAAAATTAATAATATAGGGGTTAAACGAGCTTTATTTGATAATGGATCTGGCTATTATAACAACATCCTTAACGCCCTCATCTATTTGCAATCGTGGATTTGACAATATTCCTAAACAAGTCTTAGGTACAATCAAGCTTCCCATTACTATTGGGTGATGCACTTTATCCGTCTCATTCCATGTAATGCCTAACAATATTAATTATAATATTCTTCTCGAATTACTTTGGATCCATGCCATGCATGTGGTCCCCTTCAACCCTTCATGCAAGTATTAACTTTTTATACCATAATGTGGTCTATGAAGCCTTAGCATATCCCTCACCATTTTTCTATTACAACACTATCGATCATTCACTTGAAACCCCCACTTCAGCCACCCCTTCTCCCAATTTCAAAAAGTATGGTCTTCGGTATCAGTATCTGCTTCGTTATGGTTTCAATGGTACCGGATTAGGAAAATATGGAAAAGGAGTCAAAGAACCTCTTTCCATTCTAACACAATCCACCAGAGCTGAACATCAGATATCTCCCTAAGCTCGCTCCATTTTATTCCTACCACAACTCCTCCTCCTGTTTACTTTATTTCACATACTCGCCATCAAAAAAATCAATTTTCCTCTGATCTCAATGCTACAAACTTACTTTGAAAAATCTACCCTTCCTCACACCAATATCGATACTCCTGACACATTACCACATTATCCACCATGACATACTATCTCTTCCACCCCCAGATAGATCTCCATCCATCACACAATTGGGGGAATCATGCTTCTCCCCCTTTCTATTCTTATTAGTTGACTTTAGCATCTATTACTACATTTTCCACTCCATGCACCATATCTAATCTTCCTATGTATTTTCAAACCCTTTAGTACACACATTGGATCATCACTGCCCTATGACGCACTATATTTCCATGGTTCATACTCGCTTGTTAAGGAATTAAATCTGAAATGAACCTCACCACATTCACTCTTCACATTCTATGCTTCATGATCTATCTTTCTAAAGAACACGTTTCAAAATAATTTCCCCTATGACACACTCTAGTTCAACAATACATAATCGACTACTGAGGGCTTAAATCTGAAATGAACCTCACCAAATTCACTCTTCACACTCTATTATTCATTATCTATCTTTATAGGGTACACACTTCAAACCATTTCCCTATGATGCACTCTAGTTCCACAATTCATACTCGACTGCTAAGGGACTAAATCTGAAA
Organism: Taxus chinensis; assembly: GCA_019776745.2. NCBI lineage: Eukaryota > Viridiplantae > Streptophyta > Pinopsida > Cupressales > Taxaceae > Taxus > Taxus chinensis. The sequence continues at coordinate 48,427 of JAHRHJ020003435.1, read as the reverse complement.
TGAACCTCACCACATTCACTCTTCATGCTCTATTCTTGATGATCTATCTTTCTAGCACACAATTTCAAACCATTTCTTGATGATGCACTCTTGTTCTATTGTTCCCTTTTTTAATTGTTGAGGGGTCTTTTATAAATGAACCTCATCTCATACACCTTCGTTAGGGGGCACGTTGCTCATATCCATCTTCACACAGTTCATACCACCCCATTCACTCTCACAACATATTGCATATCTTGATTGCACTTACTCTTTCTTGCTTATACTAGTTATATGATGCACTTTGCTTATTATATTAGTCAAATACTCAGTATGTCATTATCTATATCATATACAAATGTGTGCTCAATTGATATCTAGTTGTGAATGCAAATCTCTTATAAGTCCTTACACGTTGCAATGATGCTTGGTATTTTACCTCTTACCAGTCCTACCGAGGCTCCTAGGGGCATCTAATTTTACTAATTTCACACATTACGGTGTTATCATTTCATTATTTACTACTTCCTAGCACACTACTTTCTATTAGTACATACATGCTTTGACATGCTTTTTATATTTCTAATATGCTAATGGATGCTTCACATGTAGCATTTTCTTTGCAGGACTTTATGCCACCATGGTTGTCTGTTACATCTTGTTTGTCATTGTTTGCTAGTGTATGACATTGTTTGTAGGTTATGCCCTGTCTTGTCTGATCACTATTTGTATGATTTTGGCCACTTCAGCCCTGATTGTCTTGTGACATTGTGAGTGATGTCTGATGTTTGAAACCCTATTTTTGCGGTCTATCTTACATACACACTTGCTTTTTATATTACTTTTCTATGGCATGCTGGCTAATTTTTCTACTAACACATGTATATAGCCAATTTTTTTCATGTGCCATGCTTTCTGCCATGCACATTCCCTACCCCTTGCATGTATCGACATTATTTCAAATCAACATCAGGTCCTCTCTTTTGGGTCACATGCTCCTACTGATGTCGCATGCACCACAAATGAGGGGGGCATACCTTGGGTGAACAAATCACTCCGTACAACATCTCATAGTTATAACACAACACATTACAAAATAGAATCAACACATGTTACCGTTACAACACTGGCTTAGAATAAGACTTGGGTCATTATCACAACATATACACCAGCGCCTAGACTAAAAAAAATGCCTAGGCACCTGTGTCCTCCCATGGGCGCTAATTTCTTGGGGGAATATACAATCAGGTTCTCATATCAATACAGTTCACACAATCCTTAAAATTAGTTTTACATTTACATAAAAAGTCCTCCAACAAACAAAATATAATTTATCTCCTACATTCAATTCAATTGGTAAAATTGAGAAAAAATGGGGAAAACATGGACACACCATCTGCAGTGATGTTTACTGGGCAGAGTCATGGATGGAGAGTAAAACTAGACCTCTCTCCCTAACACTTTCTCTTTGGCATGAGATCGCCCACAAAACTCATACTTTGCACAAAATCACCCAAAAAAAATTCTATTGGCATGAGATCACCCTAAAAAATCACTCTTCATAGCAGTTTCTAATGACAGGTGGTGTATATTTTACACTCTCAACCCAGGTGCACACTAATCCTTTTGTACACACTTTTAACATACTTAGTAGGGTTTTGGGTACATGACTATGACTACTCTTTTATTTTTTTGAAGGTTTCACATATGATCTAGACCTAATATTTCATAAGAAACCATAGTATCATTGCATTCATATAGGTCCTAGGAAGTTGTGGAACCTCAGTTTACAACGCCAAAAAAAATCATTCCACGTAATAATAAATTGTTTAATGGTATGTTCTTGTCGCCAAATGGTTTTGTCATGAGCACAAGGTACAATTTCTATCTACTAGATGTTATTGAATGCACTTTTACAACATAAAGTGGGAAACATTTCACATTCTCACCACACCTATATCAACTTCCAAACCATCTATAAAGCTAAGTACACTCATGTTCATCTATCTATCTATGTTTGAAAACTGTTCTAATTGATATATCTTTGGCCAATACTTTATATGTATATTTCATATTTTAATGTTAATTCTTATTTGATAATATAAATATACATCATTTATCTAACCATAAACTAAATTTAAATAAGGACCCTAATCCACACTTGTTATTTATTTTCTAGGTAAATTAGTACCATCATGACCATTTCCCAAGGCTATCACTTATATAAACTTTAATCTCTTGCAAAAACAAAATAAATGAGAGATATAACTACATTCATTGAGTAAAAAATAAATGTATTGTAGTTTTTGGGTTGTCAGCTTAAATTTTTATCGAACCATATCTTATGAAAAATATAACAAAAAAACTCCATTTTGAGAACATAATCCATCAAACTTTTAAAAATATTAGTCTAAAATCAAGTAAAAAACAAGTTTGGTTTCATAAATTGTAGTAAAGCAAATCAAAATCTAAATAGTTCTACTAAAAGTTTTAGGATTCAAAATAATTAGGTTTAAATTTTGTTTAAATGACCATATTTATCTATTAATAATATCAACAATTTAGTTCCATTTATTATCTATACTCTAATGAAATTCGATTTTAGTTTAATAGAAAACTTGAGCAATCAAACAATCAACAGTTCCAAGTTCGATTCAAGCAACTACTTCAACTTCAAGTGAATCAAACAATATTGAGTAAACACTATACATACTAAGTAAGGAATGAGTGGGATCTTTTCATTTGAGAATATATGGATTAATCACAATCCAGGTATAAATACATATTCATTTTTTATTTACAATAAGACAATGGTTTCTCAATTTCTAAATTCATATACACATAACTAACGATTCCCAATTTCATCTTACATATATACATTGGTACATCATTCACTATTAAAAACTCATATATGATCATTACAATTTTTTTGTTTTTACAAGAATCAAACAATTAAATTAAAAAATCAAGGGCTATGTGGATATCATCCACTGAATTTACATCACTAGGACATGAAGAGGGAGAGTATCATCATAATGCCCCACCTTTAACCACATACTAGGCACACCTAGCCTACCAATGAAACTGAACCAGTTATGGAAATATGGTGAGCTATTTGTGTTAAAATAACTAAGTTTTCACCTACCATATGGCATATCACGATAATTTAATTGGAAGAAAAATTATATAGTACCTGCATGTATAGGATTTTTTATCATCACAAAACTTAAAGAAGGAGGGCACCCACAACATTATCTTGGATCTAAGTGGTGAAATGTTGTAAGGACCTTGGAGTCTACAACCCTATATATTTGTTTCATCTCTTACATACTTAGTTAAATGTGAGAAAAAACATTGAGTGTGTTGTGTTCCCAAGTTTAGGAACTATCATCATATTTTGAGTGATGTTAACTCACATATTTGGGGTTCCTATCACTGGTACATTGTCATTGATCTACCAACAAAAACTCATTATACATTTGACATGTTTTATAGTGAGGGAATGATTTTTTCCCTCATAGGAATCACATACCACCTACAAAATGTTAAAAAAAATCCTCCACGATAGTAACATTTGATAAAGACATCAGAGAAGAAAAAATTTACTCATTTAACATCTATAATGATATATATTGATAATTCAAGAAAATAACAAAAGATACTCTAGGTGTTATTAGGATTTTAGTTCTGAATACATTAGTTATCACTTTTTAGGAGTCACCCATAAGATCCAACCATTTCACATTTATAATCCCCACACTATGCCATAATCGACATTCTTAGATGTGCATGTCCACATACTAATAATTGAGTAGGTAAATAATTACTCTTAATAAATATACACCTAAACATTTGTCACAAATTAACCAAATTATCAATGATGGGAGGGTCAAATCCCGTTGGTTGTCTCAATTTCAATGTCAAAATGTTTCATCTCGTAATCGGTAACAACATACCTATTCCAAAATAAAAGTGAAAGTCATCAGACAATTTCCAATGTGAGTAGCTGCTTAAGACATTTAACAATTCCAAAGAAATAAATAGTCCCATTTCAATTCACTGAAGATTATTATACTGAGCCCATAATATCAAACAAACCATGTTTGCAACAAAAATATATTTTTTATAAGTTATCCTTTGGACTATTTTTCAATAATTTCAACACAAGTGCTATCAAATGAAGTGCTAAAGTTCATTGGAAATGAGGGTTCTAGGTCAATCAAGATCTATGTTTCCAGTATGCAGGTTTTAGTCCCAAATCAAAAACTTAGATGTATATTATATAAATTATATTTCAACATTGGTTAGGGTTCAATATATCACCTATATTTTCATCAAGTCACCTGAATCAAGAAAAATAACGTTACTTCCCTAGAATTTCAAGCTTCAACTTTTAGTAAGGTAGGGTTTTTCATATCCTATTGGATGCAAATCATAACAGCAAGACAATCAAAATAATCATAAAAAGCTATGAATATTGAGAAAAATAAACACTCAACCTCAAAACTTTGTTGTTCCATATATATTTCCATTAATATTTTCCATAATCACATGTTTTGAAAAATTAACTTAGCCTGCGACGTTTTATTCACAGAAAAACTCTCTATACACATCTTGATGTCTATCCTTCATAGAGTCCCACTAAACATCTAAAAGTATAAAACATGAAAATCGAGAAGTGGGAGTTAAATATCATGTTAGAATAACTCCAAGATAGTTAAATATATTGATTCCTTCCTATTTGAAAATCATATTTCGTTGACATTCATGTATTCTAAGAACATAAGAAAGATTTATTCACCTTATCTTGGCACATATAAGATATTATATCTCAAGATTAGCATCTGTAGTGCTTCAAAATCACGCATGTGGGTACATTTATAGGTTCTAAATCACATAATACTGATTCATATGATTCCACAAGTGAGAAAACTACCAATTGAAACTATATTTGGCCTTTATAGCTCTTGTGTTTCTTATTATGTGTATTTGGCCTTCTCTGCACCTTACAACCCAGTCAAGAACTTCATTATGTTTGATCTTTCATGACTTGCAACACCAACACCCAAATAGGATGCCAAGCACCCATGCGCCCTTGTCCCCTTATGGGCACCCCTGACATCTTTATACTCTACTCACTTATTTTAGGATCTATTTTATATTTTGGGAATCTTTTTCACTTATGGGTCTGGCCTTCCAGTTGTCAATTACAAAATTTAAACAAGGGAATCATATAAATACATAGTTATGTCTTCAAAATAAAGGACCAAGATAACTAATACTATCACCTAAGTTTGCATCACAAAAGGACATCTAAAGCACTCAAAGGCATCCATCTAACATCCATTCAAGGGACTAAGGGACTGCATTTTCTGCATACACTTCATAGGAAGGGGAAGTTCATTCTATTCCATCCACACATCTTTTACATTGAGTACATCTAGCTATCATCCCGATATCATGTGCAACTTGCACAATGGCATCCTAGGGCACGATTTCTATCACACACACACAAGAACTACATGGAGTATGAGATGTAGTGCAACAATTGGTCATAAGTTCACTCTCGGGCTGACTGATGCGGTCAGTCTGAATCCCCATATTGCATCTTTCTTTTTAGGTTTGATGTGGTTTATGGGTTTGTGGTGAAATTCTATTTTGTAGGTTGTATGTACCCTTGGCAATCATTGTGTGACTATCAAGCGACAACATGATCTAACAACGATGATCTTGTGACACAAAAGAAATTAGTTTTTGAGTATCTACATGTAGTCACCAAGCACCCAAAAGAGGTCTCCAGTGCACCAGGCACCATTATCCTCAATCCATGGGCGGCCCCTATCTGGCCTTACATTCCCCAGTTTCAAATCTACAGTAGCAAGAATTGACATTTCGGCACTCTCCACAACTCATTAACAACTTACTCCTAGTTCACAGATCATCTTCATAGGACAAGTGTAAATCAACTAAGTTCCTCTTATCTCTCTTCTTTCTTAGGGTTTTAAATTTACATATTTGATTGCATTGTGTCATTTCTGTATCTTCAACATTTATACATCATTATTACAAATCAATTACTCCTACAATATCAGAATTTAATAGTAATTTAATTTAAATTAGTTCAACCCCATCATTTGAACTACTATTAGCTCCTTCTTTATGTCCATCAACACTACCTCAAAAGATGAGTACCATCCCTCCATGCCTTCTTATAAGCCAATATGCTTTCCTATGCATGTTAGGGAATTCATTACTAATTTGTCTAATATCTTACCTTCATCTTAACAGTCTTGTTCAAAACCCTAATGGTAGCCAATAGACCAGTAAGAAAGTTCATCTCTTTTAATGAAAAATCAAGAAAATTAGGTGTTGGTCTTTTGAGTAATCATTGATTCTCAAGTCCTGTCAACTAAATAATTTATCCTCCCCTTCATATCAAAGTTGACAACCATTAATAATATTGGGGCTAAATTGTATAGCTTTAGTACTGATAATAAGCGATCCACCCCAATAAAACTATTTGTCATCTCACATTCTATTTAAGAGGAAGTCTTTCATGCTTCCAGTGAGACATCCTTAACTAAATCTTATTTGTAAATGGATTTGACTTAATATTCCTAAACAAGTGCATAGGTACAAATAAGTCGATTCCCATTGACTAAATTGTACCAAACTCAAATATTGTCTGTTTCATTCCATTGTAATGCCTAACAGGTTCTCTAATTAATCATTATTTTGTCTCAGATGACTTATAGATGGAAAAAATGTATGTCACTTCCTCTTCATGCATAAAGAATAAAATTCTTATATCAGAATCATGGTTTATAGAGCCTGAGAAATCCATCTCCATTTTTCTATTCAACACTATTGATCATTCACTTGACAACCTCCAATTGGACAAACATTCTTCTACCAATTAGAAAAGATGTATAGCTATTGAAGTATCAAAATACTTCGCTCATGATTTCAATGATTCACCATGTGTTTTTGAGTAGAAAATATGGATCCAAAGGAATCAAGAGAACACTCTTTCCTTTCTGACCATTATCCACCAAAATCGAGATACACTAGATTTCTCCCTAAGCTCAAAACAACTTTTTATTCCTGGCACAACTACCTCCTGAGGTTTACTTTATTTCAATGACTCATCCATCACAAAAACTCAATTTCCCTCTACTCTCCATGAGAGAACTTACTTTGACAAATGGTCCTAAGGATCCTCACACCAATACTGATACTCCTGACACATTGTCACATTCTCCACCATGGAATGTTTTCTCTTCCACCCTCGAATAGATATTCATACACCACACACTTGGGGGAATCACAATTTCTCCCCCCTTCTATTCTTATCAGTTGACTTTAGCATCTACTACTACATTTTACACTAATTACACCATATCTAATCTTCCTATGCATTTTCAAATAATTGGTACACACATTGTATCATCACTACCCTATGACGCACTCTAGTTCCACGGTTCATACTCACTTACTAAGGGTTTAAATATGAAATGAAACTCACCACATTTACTATTTACGCTCTATGATTCATGATATATCTTTCTAGAGCACAAATTTCAAAACATTTCCCTATGATGCACTCTAGTTCCACAGTTCATGCTCAACTCTCGAGGGATTAAATCTAAAATGAACCTCACCACTTCAACTCTTACATGGCATTTATGATTCACTTCTGATTTTTCTAGGATACACACTTCAAACCATTTCCCTATGATGCATTATAGTTCTATGGTTCATACTTGACTGATGAGGGCCTAAATCTAAAATGAAACTCACCACATTCACTCTTCACACTCTATGCTTCATGATCTATCTTTTCTAGCACATAATTTCAAACCATTTCTCGATGACACACTGTTGTTATATTATTCATTTTTTATTTTTTAGGGTTCTTTTGTAAATGAACCTCATCTCATACACATCCATTGGGGGGTACGTTGTTTGTATCCATCTTCACACATAGCATACCATCCCATTTTGTTGAGTTGTGGAGCTCAATTACTTCAGATTAGCATGCAATGTAAAACTTGCTGGAAAACACAGTAACCATCATCAGTTAGGAGGGACCGACATCAGTCACCTAGGACCGACATCGGTCAGGAAAGGAGGAACCGACATTGGTTAGGGAGAACCGACATCGGTTACCTGTGCGTGAGTGTTTTAATTAACTCTCAGGAATTAGATCTATTTTTAGCATTAAAGTATATCTATTGATTGTAATTGCATGGCTAAGTGCCCTAAGTTTATAAATGACTATATAAGCATGAAAGATAGGGTTTAGAAGTAAGTATTAACAAGAATTAAGAATAACTTGCAAAAGTTGAAGAGAGAGAATTCTTGGAGAATAAAGTAAAATCTTGAGAGAAAGAAAGTATTGTACATCTGAGAGGTGTGGAAGATTGTAAATCTTCAATTGTATATCTTGTCAAAGCTTTGGATAATAGATTGGCTTGTTTCTTGGTGGACATAGCCCACACTGGGTGAACCACGTTAAATCTGGTGTTGATTTATATCTCTTGTTTTGTATATTTCTTCTGGTAGAATATCCACTTTTATTTGCATGTATGCTTAGATTTGATATATTATCTATACAACCGGTGTGCTAACCCCAACAACTGGTATCAGAGCTTTGTTTGAGGGTTTTGTGTGTTGACATATTTACTCACAGAGGGTTTTCTGATTGAGTGGGAGCTACAACAATGGCAGAAGAAAACAAATACAAGGTAGAGAAATTTGACGGCTGAAATTATCAATTATGGAAGATGCAGATTGAGGATTATCTGTATCAAAGAGATTTGTATTTACCATTGGATGAGAAGTCTAGACCTACAAAGATGACTGATGAAGAATGGAAGATTCTTGACAGAAAGGCTTTGGGATCTATAAGATTGAGCCTGACAGCATCCGTGGCTTCCAATATTACAGAAGTGACTTCTACGGTAGGGTTAATGAAATCTCTTGCTAATTTATATGAAAAACCTAGTGCTTCAAATAAATTTTATTTGATGAAGAAACTATTTAGTTCTAAGATGCATGAAGGTGGATCTGCATCTAGTCATTTGAATGATTTCAGATCTATTGTAAATCAGTTAAAATCGGTTGATATACCATTTGATGATGAAGTGAAAGAACTTTTATTCTTATGTTCTTTGCCTGATAGTTGGGATAACTTGGTAATGGTTGTTAGTAATACAACATCTGCTAATAATATTTTGAAGTTTGATGATGTGGTTAGTATAATATTGAATGAAGAAATTCGTAGGAAGAGTACAGAGGAATCATCATCTGGGAATGCTTTGAATGTAGAAAGCAGGGGTAGGTAGAAGGAGAGATCCAAGAGTAAGAGTAATGGGAAATCAAAGTCAAGGGATAACAGATCTAAATCCAGAAGTAAGGGAATTACTTGTTGGAAATGTGGAAAGAAAGGACATGCAAAGAAATATTGTTGGTCAAAGGATAAAGAGAACCAACAACCAGACAAAGGTAAAGAAGAAAATCTTGCTACATCAGAGGTAATGCAAGATGCTCTTATTATTTCTTTAGATAATAGAATTGAATCATGGGTTTTAGATTCAGGAGCTTCTTTCCATGCAACCCCTAATAAGGGTTATTTCAGAAATTATGTCCAGGGAAATTTTGGGCATGTCTATTTGGGTGATGATGAACCTTGCAGTATTACTGGTAAAGGGGAAGTTCATCTAAAATTGTAGAATGGAAATACATGGGTATTGAAAGATGTGAGGCATGTGCCAAGCCTCAGGAGGAATCTTATTTCTACAGGGAAACTAGGTGAATCTGGTTGCATGGTTACTTTTACAGGAGACTCTTGGAAAGTCACCAAGGGTGCTTTTGTTGTGGCAAGAGGTAAGAAGGTAGGAACGTTATATTTATCTACCTGTGTTACTGATTCCTTTTCTGCATTATCTACTTCAGATTCAGATGCATGCATGTGGCATAATCGGCTGGGCCATATGAGTCAAAAAGGAATGCAGATCTTAAAGGCTAAGGGTAAGTTATCAGATTTGAAAGATTTAGATCTTGATTTCTGTGAGCATTGTGTCTTTGGAAAGCAAAAGAGAGTGAGATTTCTCAAAGTTGGGGCAACTAATAAGGAGTAAAATTGGAGCTTGTACACTCAGATGTGTGGGGACCAACTCAGGTAGCTTCTCATGGAGGATCCCAATATTATGTTACTTTCATTGATGATGCTACAAGAAAGGTATGGGTTTATTGTATTAAACATAAATATGATGTTTTTGAGACTTTTAAAAGATGGAAAGCCCTTGTTGAGAATGAATCAAATTCTAAGTTAAAGTGCCTTAGATCTGACAATGGTGGTGAATATTGTAGCAAGGCTTTCAATGATTATTGTTCAGTGAATGGGATACGTAGAGAAAGAACAGTTCCAAGAACACCACAGGAGAATGGTGTTGTAGAAAGAATGAACTGGACAATCATGGAACGTGCTAGAAGTATGAGGATACATTCTAGACTGCCCTTATAGTTTTGGGTGAAAGCAGTTGATACAACGGTTTATTTGATTAACCATGGGCCTTCAAGTTCACTAGATGGAGGAATACCAGAGGAAGCTTGGACTGGAAAAGAGGTAGATCTTTCTTTTCTTAAAGTTTTTGGTTCAGAAGATTTTGTGCATGTTGATAAGGAAAATAGAAAAAAGTTGGATGTAAAATCCAAGAGATGCACTTTCATTGGTTATGGATCTGGTGATTTTGGATTCCATTTTTGGGATTTAGAGAATTCTAAAATTATTAGGAGTCGTGATGTTGAATGGAATGAAAAGAGAATATACAGGGATCAAATTTTGGTACCCAAGGATGAACCGGTTGAGAAGTTTGTGAATGAAAATGAACTCTCAGATTTAAAAATAATACCTACAGGGTTACACAGTAACCGATGTCAGTTTACCCCTGACCGACATAGGTCAGTAGAACCGGTATCGGTTACAGAAGATCCAAACTAACATTGGTTAGTAGAACCGACGTCGGTTACAGGTGACCAACGTCGGTCACTGTCAGATTTGGATACAAATGTCCAGGAGGTCCAGATTGAGCCTCCAGGTACCCCAAACTCCTATGAGAAGGTCACAAAGGGTAAGTAAACCTCCAGAAAGATTTACACCTTCTCTATTTTATTTATTATTGACTGATAATGGTGAACCAGAAATTTTTGAAGAAGCAATGTAGGATAAGACCCACGTCCAGTGGGAGCATGACATGGATGAGGAGATGGACTCCTTGGAACAGAACCAGACTTGGGATTTGGTTAAGTTTCCAACAGGTAAGAGGACATTGCAAAACAAGTGGGTTTACAGGATTAAGGAAGAAGAGGGTGGATAGAAAAGATACAAGGAAAGGCTTGTAGTAAAGGGATTTACACAGAAAGTAGGTATTGACTTTGGTGAAATATTTTCTCCTGTTGTTAAGATGACTTCTATTCATACTGTATTGAGTTTAGTTGCAGTAGAAGATTTTCATTTAGAGCAACTAGATGTGAAGATGGATTTCCTTCATGGTGATTTGGATGAAGAGATTTATATGCATAAGCCACTTGGGTATGAAGTCAAGGGTAAGGAGAAATTAGTGTGCAGGTTGAAAAAGAGCCTATATGGGCTCAAGAAAGCTCCAAGGCAATGGTACATGAGGTTTGATAGTTTTATGCATGAGCATGGTTACTTGAGATGTGAATTTGACCATTGTGTTTATTTCAAGAAGCTTGAAAATGGGAGCTATATTATTTTGTTATTGTATGTGGATGATATGCTTATTGCAGGATCTAGTATGCAGGACATTGGTGAGCTTAAGGGAAAGCTAGCTCACACATTTTCTATGAAGGATTTAGGAGCTGCAAAAATAATCCTTGGCATGCAAATACACAGAGACAGGAAAAATAAGAAATTGTATTTGTCTTAGGAGGATTATATCTACAAGGTGTTAGAAAGGTTCAAGATGCAGAATGCAAAACCTGTTAGTACACCTATGGCTAGAAACTTCAAATTGAGCAAAGATCAGTGTCCATCATCACATGAGGAGGTTAAATACATGACATGAGTGCCATATGCTTCAGCAGTTGGGAGTCTCATGTATGCTATGGTTTGTACTAGACCAGACATTGCACAGGTAGTGGGAGTTATGAGTAGATATATGGCCAATCCAGGTAAAGAGCATTGGAAATAAGTCCAATGGATACTCAGGTATTTGAAAGGGACATCTAGCATGCAGTTATGCTATGGAGGTTCAGGATATTTCATTATGTGGCTATGTTGATTCGGATATGGCTGGAGATCTGGATGGTAGAAGGAGCACTACTGGATATATTTTCACAGTAGGTGGGATGATAGTTAGTTGGATTTCAAGATTACAGAAGGTTGTGGCTTTGTCTACTACAGAGGTAGAGTATGTTGCAGCTACAGAGGCTAGCAAGGAGATGATATGGATGAGTAGGTTCATGGAAGAGTTGGGAAAGGAGCAAGATGATTGTAAATTGTTCAGTGACAGTCAGAGTGTAATTCATTTGGCAAAGAACTCAGTGTTTCATTTGAGAACAAAACACATTCAGTTGAGGTATCACTTCATACGGCAGGTATTGGAGGATGGACAGTTGAATCTGGAAAAGATTCATATGAGTGAGAACCCTGCGGATATGCTAACGAAGCCATTAGCAAAGGAGAAGTTGGAGCTACACTCCACTTCTGTTGGTCTTCGAGTTTGAGACTTGAAGAGGAAGAAATAAAGCTAAGGAAGGATCCAAGAATGATGTTGTACAGGTATGGTTGCAGTAATTAATCTCCAAGTGGGAGATTGTTGAGTTGTGGAGCTCAATTACTTTAGATTAGCATGTAATGTAAAACTTGTTGGAAAACACAGTAACCATCATTGGTTAGGAGGGACTGGCATCGGTCACCTAGGACTGACATCGGTCAGGCAAGGAGGAACTGACATCAGTTAGGGAGAACCGACATCGGTTACCTATGCGTGAGTGTTTTAATTAACTCTCAGGAATTAGATCTATTTTTAGCATTAAAGTATATCTATTGATTGTAATTACATGGCTAAGTGCCCTAAGTTTATAAACTTCTATATAAGCATGAAAGCTAGGGTTTAGAAGTAAGAGAATTAAAAAGAATTGAAGAACTGTGAAATAATTGAGTAGAGAGAGAAGTCTTGGAGGAGAAGGAAAAGCTTGAGAGAAAGAAAGTATTGTACATCTGAGAGGTGTGGAAGATTGTAAATCTTCAATTGTATATCTTGTCAAAGCTTTGGATAATAGATTGGCTTGTTTCTTGGTGGACGTAGCCCACACTGGGTGAACCACGTTAAATCTGGTGTTGATTTATATCTTATGTATGCTTAGATATGATATATTGTTTGTACAACCAGTGTGCTAACCCCAACACACTCTGCATCACATCATGCCCCAACCAAATTGCAATATTAGTGGTTGAGGAAATGACCTATTGCACACTCAAACTCCTACCCACATCGTCTAAATGATGGGAACTAACTTATTAAGAAAGTGCAAATAACAGTATGTCATTATATTTATCACATCACAAATGCCATATTCAATTTTCTGGACCCCTTGTGAATGTATATTGTCTTGAAATTCCTTAGATGCGTTAATGATGCTTGACATTATACCTTTTACCATCCAAGAAATAGCTCCTAGGCCGACATCTAGTTTTACTACTATCACATCTTACACATTACAGTGTTACAACATTTCAACATTAATAAAATCCTTTCCTCATTACAACATAGGTAAATTGGGATACATTTATACATGCTTTGAATAACCTCATTTGTCATAATTTCTTACATGCTAACAAATGCCTTCACACTGTAGCATTTACTTTTACAAACCAATACATATGTCAGCCAATTACCATAAATAGATCACATTATTCTTATCATGTTTGTCTTCTATATAACACATTTTTTGCACCCTATGCCCTATGTCTTGTTTGATCACTATTTGTATGCTTTTTTCCACTTCAGAACTGATTGTCTTGTGACATTATGAATGATGTCCCATGTTTGAAACCCTCTTTTTACATTCTATCTTATATGCACACTTGTTTTTTGTATTGATTTTCTATGACATGCTTGCTACTTTTTCTACTAACACATGCATCTAACCACTTTTTTTTCATCTGTCTTGGTTTCTACTATGCACATTCCCTACCCCTTGCAAATATCAACATTATTTCATATCAACATCAAGTGCTCTCTTTTGGGATGTATGCTCCTATCGATGTCGCATGCACCCTAAATGAGGGGGGCATACTTTGGGTGAAAAAATCACCCCATACAACATCTCAAAGATATAACACAACACGGTAAAACATAGAATCAACATAGGTCACCGTTACAACATTGGCTCTAAATCAGACTTGGGTTAGAATCACAACATAGACACTAGCGCCAAGACTCAGAAAAAAGTGCCTAGGCACCTGTGTCCTCCCCTTGGTGCTAGTGTCCTGGGGGAAGATACAATCAGTTTCTCATATCAATACAATTCACACAAGAATTCATTGTTGTTTTACATTTACAGGAAAAGTCCTTTAGCGAAAATAATACAATTTATCTCCTACATTCAATTCAATTGATATAATTCTGAACAAAACAGGGACACACCATTTGCAGTGGTGTTTATCGAGAAGAGTCGTGGATGGAGAGTAACACTAGACCTCTCTCCACAACACTTGCTCTTTGGCATGAGATCGCCCACAAAACTCGTACTTGGCGTAAAATCGCCAAAAAAACTCGCACTTTGTGTGAGATCGTAAAGAAAAATTTCTATTGGCATGAGACCACCCAAAAAATTATCTTCATATAAGTTTCAAGACACTTTTTCTATCCTTTACACTCTTTTCAATCAGGTGCACACTTTCCTTTTTACACACTTTTACATACTTATGCAAATTTTTCATATACATGACTATGAATACTCTTTTACTTTTATTTTTGAAGGTCCATCCTTACAAGTATCAACAATCACAAGCTAAACAAACACCATACAACGCATACGCTTCACCCCTAGGGTCACTTTTCTTTCCTAGTTTCCACGCTTCACTTTACATCATTCCATACTTCACTTGTCCTCTCGTCACGCATTTCACCACACGCTCTATAGGATCACAAGGTACACATCTTTTATCTACTTTATGTTATCGAGTATTCACTAAACAACATAAAGTGGGAGAAAATGTAGACATAAAAATCACGCACTTGGGTACATTTCTAGGTCCTTAAAGAATACTAGAATTTACATGATTCCTAAGCAAGAAAACTAGTAATTAACAACTATTTTTGGCCTCTTTACTTAGTTTCTTATTTTCTCTTTAGTCTTCCACACCCTACAACCAGGTCAGAGTTTTACTAATTTATATTTTATGGCTCCAGACATTAGCACCTAGCTAGGATAGAAGCACCCAAGTGCCCCTGTCCCCTCTAGGTACCTCTGACTCTTTTTCACCTTACTTATTTTAGTTCTCTTTTATATTTTGGGAATCTTTTTCACTTATGGGTCGACCTTCTAGTTACCAATTATGAAATTCAAATAATGGAATCATGTAAATACATAGTTATTTGTCTAAAATCAAGGATTAAGCACTAACCATTACTACTATCACAAGCTACAACAACACAGTACAATGCATATGCTTCATCCCTAGGGTCACTTTCCTTTCCTAATTTCCATGCTTCACTTTGAATCATTTCATGCTTAACTTTTCCACTTGGCACACATTTCACCACACGCTCTATATGATTATAAGGTACACATCTTCTATCTACTTTATGTTATTGAGTATTCACTCAACAATCTATAGTGGGAGAAAATGTAGACACAAAATCACACACTTGGGTATATTTCTAGGTCCTAAAAACGTACTCGCATTTACATAATTCCTAAGCAAGAAAACTATTAATTGACAACTATATTTGGCCGCTTTTATTTTTTTCTTATTTTCTCTTTGGTCTTACACACCCTACAACCCAATCGGAATTTTACTGATATATATTTTATGGCTCTAGACACTAATGCCCAATTAGGACAGAAGTGCTCAGGCACCCCTGTCCCCTCTGAGCACCCTTGACCCTTTTTCACCTTACTCGCTTATTTTTGGTCTCTTTTATCTTTTGGGTATCTTTTTCACTTATGGGTCAGCCTTCCAGTTGTTAATTACAAAATTCAAACAAGGGAATCATATAAATACATAGTTATGTATTCAAAATCAATAAAAAATACTAACCGTTACTATTATCACCTAATCTTGCATCCAAAAGGCACTTAAAGCACTTTAAAGCATCAATCTACCACTCATTCAAGGGAAAAGAGATTGAATTTTTGCATACATAACATAGGAAGGGGAATTTCATTTTATTCCATTCACACATGTTATACATTTCTACATTCTAGCTATAACTCACTATCAAGTGCTACTTGAGCTAGGGCATCGTAGGGCACCATTTTTACACACACTCATAAGAACTACATGGAGTCTGAGATGTAGTGCAATGCTCGGTCATAAGTTCACTCTCGAGGTGACCATCAGGGTCAGTATGACTCCCCATATCGCATCTTTATTTTTAGGTTTGATACAGTTTATAGGTTTATGTAGGTGAACTTCTATTTTGCAAGTTACAGATACCCTAAGTGATCATTGTGCAACTCTCAGGAGATCAATAAGAAGTGACAACAATGATCTTGCGACACTATAGAAATAATATTCTGAGTATTTGTATAGTCACAGACACCTAGAAGAGGTCTCCAACACCCAGGCACCCCTATCGTGTAATGGGCTCTTGTGTCTAGCCTTATTCCTACAATTCAAAATTTATAGACAACATTTGCAACACTCTTCCCATGATTTTTATCACTTCTCCGAGTCTAGAATGGTTCCAGGTTAAGTGTAAATCACTTAAGTCCTATTTTTCTACTTCTTTCTTAGGGTTTCAAATATTACATCTTATATTGCGTGTTTCATTTCTTTATTTCAGCATTTATACATCATTTGGTTCAGTAGTGACTCTAAAATATCTAGATTTAATACCAAATTAAATTAAACCATTACTTAGACTATATGGATCAAATAAGAAAAATCTTACCTTTTCACCTTAAATGTCTTGAAAAACCACCATACCCTGTTCCATGAGTTAAACTCAATGAAAAACCAATCATTAACTTGATTCCAAAAGATCAAAACATCAACTTTTTGTTATCTTGCCTAAAACAACCTTCTTGTGTTCTTAAGGGAAAAATTCTAGTGGTTTCATGATTGAGGACATTTGTAAGCACCCAAAATAAAATAGAGACATTTTCATACATTCTTTATGCCCCTTTAAGGTGGAGTCCAAATTTTATGACTCAGGTCCTTGTACTTTTCTTATAATCACCTTTTCTTTTTCTCTTGCTTATTTGCTCCTACTATCCCTGCTCAAAGTCTTTTTGCTTCATAAATTTTGTTAGGATGCTTCATTTAAAAAAATAAACACCATTCAGGATACCCCTTTAGCCTATATTCATGTGTGCAAAGTTTTAGGATATGTTTCTTTGGTAAAATTTCGTAAACTCACACTCTGCAAGGTTTCAATTAGGCCTAGGCCTGTAGCAATATTCCTAGGAAGCAATTGATATGCAAAGTTTTAATTATCTAAATCACCACCACCTCTAACCTACTTCAAAGGTTTCTAAATACCCCTTATATGATTAAGTACATAAATTAACCCAAGCAAACTAAGAAAGAAAGTATGAAACCCTAAGTGCAAAGAAGAGGTGATGACTTAGATTTGTTTCACAATTATTCCTAAACTGTGCCAAAGTGCTAACTAGATGAACAAAGAGGGAGAAGCATCACACAAAGCCTCATAAAAGTGTGTGAGCTGACGATCTTCCTGGACTGGGGAGCCTGGAGAGGGATAAGGGCACCTGTGGGTGCCCTAGGCCTATTTCTGAGCACCTGTATCTGTCAAAATGATCAGAAAACCTCCTCTAAGTGGTCACAAGGTATTCACTTTGTTGTTCACCTTTGGTCACTATGAGGTCACACAATGATCGTCCGAAGTTGTTGGAAACTGTAATGAAATAATGACCTACAAAACCCTCAAAGAGACATCAAATCCTAAAAAATAAAGATGCAGAATGAGGGGTCAGACTATCCTCAGCTGTCACAATGGTGATCTTATGACTGAGCATTGCACTACATCTCAGACCCAATGTAGTTCTGTGTGTGTGTGTGTGTGTGTGTGGAATTGTGCCCTAGGTGGCTCTTGTGCGTGTCACACTTGATAGCAAGCAAGTAAGCTAGATGTAAAGAAATGTAATAGATGTGTGCATGGAATAGAATGAACTTCCCTCCTATGAAGTGTATGCAGAATAACCAGCCCTTGTGTCCCTTGGATGGTGCTAGATGGATGCAATGGAGCTCTTAGATGCTTGATGGATGCAACCTTAGGTGGTGATAGCTAATGCTTAGTGCTTGGTCCTTTATTATGATCACATAACTTTATATTTATATGATTCCCTTGCTTGAATTTCATAATTAACCCCGAAAAGGCCGACTACCAAAAAGATAAGATGCTCAAATGGCTAGAAAGGACCTGAAAAGTGTGAACAAAGTATACTGAGGTCAGGGGCACCCAGAGGGGATGAGGGCACCTGGCACTGGCATCCTGGCTGGGCACTGGTGTCCAGGATGATAAATGTCAAGGTATAAAAAGGCAGACTAAGAAAGTAAGGGTGTAAGACCAAAAGTGGCAACAAAAAGCAAAGAAAGGTGGCCAAAGACATGGGTTAATTAGTACTTTTCTTACTTAGGAATCATATGAATAGTAGTATGCAATCAGGACTAAATAATTACCCAAAGTGCATGATTTTGTGTCTACATTTCCCCCACTTTATGTTGTTGAGTGAAAATATCAATAACATAAAGTAGATAAGAGATGCATACCTGATAACCATGTAGATTGATGTATGAAAGTGTGTCGAGGGACAAGACAAAGTGTGGAGTGATAAAAATGTGAAGCATGGATGCTAAGGAGGAAAAAGTGTAAAAAGTGGTGATGAAAATGAACCTACAGTGGAAGCACGTGTGTAGATGTCACAATGTACTAGTTGTTGATGTCGATGTTGATTTTTTGTTGATGTTGACTACTGCTTCCCATACAGACGGACCTGTAAAATAGAAGAATGAACAAGTAGTCAAATACACATGTATATGATGTAAAAATGTGTAAAAAATATGTAAGTATGTGTAAAATAAAAATGTGAAAAAGGAACATGTGCACCTGATCCGTGATGAGGAAAAGTGTAGAAAGGATCTTGTAGATGTTGTAGAAGAACTGATTTTTTTGGGTGATCTCACGCCAAGTTGCCAGCCACGAGTTTTTTGGGTGATCTCATGCAAAAAATGGAAGAAGTGTAGGGAGAAAAGTCTGGTGTTATCCTCCAACCTTTAACTGCTTCCCACAATGTAGAACACCACTGCATATGGTGTGTAAAATTTGAACAATTTGATCCAATGTGAAAGTGTGTTGTGTAGTGCATGCATGTCGAATGCTAAGGACTGTGTTGCCCTGTAAAATCCATTGTGTGGAGTTCTGTAGACTGTGTTGAACTACCAAATGTTGTGTAACTACCCCTAGTCACAGGCATCCAGGAAGGGTCAGGGGTGCCCAGGCACTACTATCCTAGTCTGGTGCTGGTGTTTGTGTTGTGCTAAGGACCCAAGTCTGATTTTGAGCCTTGTCTGATACTGACAACTGTGTTGTACCAGTATTGTGTTATGTTGTGTGATGACTGTATAACATTGTATGGGGTGACTGATTCACCCAAATGATGCCCCCCTCATTTGGGGTGCATGTGACATCGCTGAAGGAGTATGTGGCCCAAAGGAGGACCAACCACTGTGCTGAAATTGTGCCCTACAAGGGGAGGGGAATGTGCTTGGTAGAAACAAAGGCACACACAAACAAAGTGGCTAGGAGATAAGTGTTAGTACAAGAAAATACAAACATGCATGTAGAAGACAAGTGCAGCATAAATGTGTAAGCTAAGACACAAGAAGATAATGTAAGCATACAAGAAGACAATGTAGACCACAAAAAGTGGGTTGCAAACATGGGACACCACTCATGATGTCACAAGACAATCAAGGCCAACGAAGCCAAAAGCAGATAGTGTGCACACAAGACAAAGGGAAAAGCCCGCAAACAAGAGTCATACAATGAGAAGAAATGACAAGCAATGTAATAGACAACCATGGAAGAAATAGACCTACATAAAAATGTTGCACATGAAGCACCCATTAGCATGTTAGAAAGATAAAAAGTATGTCAAAGCATGTATAATTTGATAATAAATGTGCTATGAAAAATGAAAATAATAGCACCTGTAGTGTATGATAGTGGATGCCCTCAGAGCCTCTGTGGGACTGGTAATAGGTATTATGCTAAACATCCATGTTGTGTGTATAGATCTGTAGAATCTGTGATCACAACTAGAAAGGAAAGTGAACATGCATGTGTGTATGATAAAGATAATGACATACAAGATATCTATCTAGCATGTGTAATAAAGTGAACATGTAAAAGCATAAATAAGCAAGAGTAAATGCAACCAAGATATGCAGTATGTTATGGATGAGATGAAATGGAATGAAGTGTGAATGATAGGATCACGTGCCCCCCGAAGTGGATGTGTATGTATGAGATGAGGTTCATTTATATATGCCCCCTCAATAGTCAAGAATGAACCGTAAACAAGAGTGTGTCATCGGGAAATGGTTTGAATGTGTGTATTATAAAGATGTGATCGTCAAAGTGTAAAGTGTAGAGTGTTAGTGCGTGAGTGAGTGAGTGAGTGATTGAACATGTGAGTGTGGTGAGGTCCATTTGAGATGTATACCCTTAGCAGTCAAGTATGGACCATGGAACTAGAGTGCATCATAGGGTAGTGAGTGCAACGTGTAGTAGTAGATTGAAAATATGTCATGAATGTGTAGAGTGAATAATGCATAGAAAGTGTGTATGAAAGAGGTTCATGTGAGAAATGTCCAATGTAGTGTATAATGTGATGTGAATAATGTGTAGTGTGTTGTTATGTGTAATGTGTAGTAGTGTGAGGTTCATGTGTATAGGATTCCCTCAACATATCAAGTGTGAACCAAAGCACAAGAGTGCATCATTGGGTAATGATGATACTAATGTAATGTATTGAAGATGTGTATGTTGTAAAGTATAGATGTGATGATGTGTATAAGATGCTGTGTGTGTATGTTAGGGTGAAAAATATGTGTATGTGCCAAGTGTGATGATATGAGGTATGTTAGTGTAAATGTGATGAATGAGTATGATATGTTGTGTAATTAGTATGTGACATAATATGTGTTGTGAGACTGATATGATATTGATAGATATGAAAGTGTATTGTAAAGTAGAGTATGTGTCATGCTATGTGTAAGGTCCTTTATATTGGTGTGATGATGTAAGGTTTGTATATGACATGAATGTGATAGAAAGTAATATGTGTGTAGAATGATGAATGCAATTGTGTAGTGATGTAGTGTGTAATTGAAATAATATGATGAAATGTACAATGTAGGTATAGTGTAACCAGTGTATGGATGTGTGAGGTTCATGTATATGAATGCCCTCAAGGTTTTCAAGTGTAAACCAAAGCATGTGTGAGATGTGTTAAATGTGAAATCAAGCAAATGAAGATACAAAATGTATGTCTGTAATGTAAATATGGTGATGATTATGATGTATATGAATGAGATAAGATGCAAGGAAATGTTATGGGGAGAAATAAGCACATGATGCCCCCAAATGTGTGATGATAAGAAGATCAAGTACATTGTCTAAAGATAATATTGTGCTGGAGGAATGGGAGATAAAATTTGAATGACAAAGCATAAGTTGGATGATAAGGCAATAGAATGAGGTGGATCATATAAAGATCCAATGTGACATAGGTGTATACATGGTCATTGCATATTCTTCATCGGTGAAATGTGTTGGACACCCATGTGCATACATTTTAGTAAGATTTTGGGAATGGATAATGTAGATGAATCATTACCAATATCATGAAAATATGACCAAATGGCATAGGAAAAGTGATAGAAGTGTGATGGAGTCTAAAGTGCCCCCAATATAGTCAAGTAGGTATTTACCTTAGCTCATGTTCACCTAGGTACTTTATTTACCTTTAAATGTATTTATCATCACCCACTTATGTGTGTGGATATGTGAAAATATCCATGATAGATATTAGGAGATATGATCTAGTTGGGTAGGATATCATTAAGTGTCAATAAGCCTAGTTCAAGCCATCCTTGATCTATGGTATTGACTAGATCCTTGATGTCTAGTTCTCTCCTAAATCTATGGTCCAATAGGTTCTTAATGACTAGTTATTTCCTTGATTTATGGAGTGATCTACGACCTTGATTGGTTCTTAGATTGTTATTCCTTGCCTATTTAAGCAAGGCCCATTCTAAAGTATTAGCATTAGTATAATAATATTGAATTTTTATTCATTTGGACCATCAGTTTTATGTAAAGTTATTGAAAATTGAGTCATCTATATTGATAGGAGTGAAGATTAATCTGTGTTCTTGGCTTGGTTCATCAGTAAGTTCAATAGTATCGAATTCATCATCAAAATCCTCAGAATTTCTGTGTTAACATTGTCATGTTGTATAGTTGTGTCAAAATATTGGTAGGAGGGACTAGATGTAGGAGTGAGAGGAGCCTCAACTAGTGGAGTAGTAGTGTGAGAGAAGTAGACATGTGGGTGAAATGATGGTAGTAGTATGAGTAGAAATAACCAGAGAGCTTGGAGTGGTAGGAAGAATATTGTGAAGCGCTTGATTGACCAATGTCATAAGTATCTATATTATTATATGGAATATGATGTGATGGAGGAATAGGAATAGAAGTAATAGGGTCTATGTGGCATAATTTGAATGGTTCAGGGTCTGTCCATAATGGTATGTTCATACCCATCATGTAGAAATTTAACACATTAATGAACAATGGATGGAACTGCTTGCATTGCATGAATCCAAGATCTTCCTAGTAAAATATTGAATTGAAATGAAGTATCGATAACAAATAATTCCATAGGGATAGTCTTAGGGCCCACTTTTATGTGTAATGTGATGGTTCCTAGGCATGTGTGAGTAGTTGAATCATATCCCCAAATAAGAGTGGAATTCTTAGAAATTAGATTATCATTAATGCCCAATTGTTTGAGAAGGGAATGGGCACATAGGTTGACGATCGATCCATTATCAATAAGTACACATTTAATGCAAGTGGTGCCAATAATAGCGGTGATAAGTAAAGGTGCACATGGATTTTCATTAGCAAATGGTGATATGTCCTCATTAGTGAATGATATAGCACATGGAAATTTTTTGAGAGACTGAATGAGGTGTGTGAAGGCTACCAAAGAATTATCACTTTCTATATGAATAGAATGAAGGGCGGACTCTAATGTTTGACAAAAATTAGGTGCAGTGCGCAATAAGTCATAGAGGGAGATTTTGGTAGATGTATTCTTAAGTTGTTTAATGACATCATATCGCTTATAAGTAGTAGAAGGAGCTGAAGAACTGATAGGTGGTGGAATAGAATGGGTGGATCCATTAGGAGGATGAGTGTACAATGAGTAGTTACTACATTGATAGAAGGATCAGCCCATAGGTGTAATAAAGTAGGAGGATGTTGAGTATGAACTTGCATGAAATCAGTAGGATAGTAACCATGCCTAAACCTTAGTGGGTGTGAAAATTAGGATAAGATGATTGAGTCATGAACTTGATAAGGTGAAGGACATACTCAGAAAAAAGGGTTTGAATTGTTCAGGTTCACCAAAATGATTAAGCTAAATGTGAATTTATATGCCTAATCTGATTGTTATTGTAGTAGTAAATGAATAAACAATTAAGTACAAAAATTAACCCAAGAAAACTAAGCAAGAAAGTATGAAACCCTAAGTGCAAAGAAGAGGTAAGATGACTTAGTTGTTTCACAATTAATCCTGGACTTTGCCGAAGTGATGACTAGATGAACATAGAGGGAGAAGCATCGCACAGAGCCTTAAAAAAGTGTGTGAGCTAATGAATCTTCCTAGACTGGGGTGCCTGGAGAGGGATAGGGCACCTGCAGGCATGCCCTAGGCCTGTTTCTAGGGTGCCTATGTCTATGGAAATGCTCAGAAAAACCTCCTCTGAGTGGTTACAAGGTATTCTCTATTTTTCACCTTTGGTCACTATGAGGTCGCACAAATGATCGTCAGAAGTCACTGGAAACCTGTAATGAAATAATGACCTGCAAAACCCTCAAAGAGACATCAAATCCTAAAAATAAAGATGCAGAATGAGGGGTCAGGACTGTCCTCAACTATCACAATGGTGATCTTACGACTGAGCATTGCACTACATCTCAAACCCAATGTAGTTTTGTGTGTGTGTGCATAAATTGTGCCCTAGGTGGCTCTTGTGCATGTCACACTTGATAACGAGAAAGTAAGCTAGATGTAAAGAAATGTAATAGATGTGTGCATGGAATAGAATGAACTTCCCTCCTATGAAGTGTATGTAGAATAACCATAGCCCTTGTGTCCCTTGGATGGTGCTAGATGGATGCAATGGAGCTCTTATATGCTTGATGGATGCAACCTTAGGTGGTGATAGCTAATGCTTAGTGCTTGGTCCTTTATTATGATCACATAACTTTATATTTATATGATTCCCTTGCTTGAATTTCATAATTAACCCCAAAAAGGTTGACTACCAAAAATATAAGATGCTCAAATGGCTAGAAAGGACCCAAAAGATGTGAAAAAAGTATATTGAGGTCAGGGGCACCTAGAGGAGACGAGGGCACCTAACGTTGCATCCTGGCTGGGCATGGTGTCCAGGATGATAAATGTCGAGGTATAAAAAGGTAGACTGAACAAGTAAGGGTGTAAGACCAAAAGTGGCAACAGAAAAAAAAGAAAGGTGGCCAAAG
Source organism: Taxus chinensis (assembly GCA_019776745.2). Lineage (NCBI taxonomy): Eukaryota > Viridiplantae > Streptophyta > Pinopsida > Cupressales > Taxaceae > Taxus > Taxus chinensis. The sequence goes on along the minus strand of JAHRHJ020003435.1, from coordinate 23,381 downwards.
ACATGGGTTAATTAGTACTTTTCTTACTTAGGAATCATATGAATAGTAGTATGTAATCAAGACTAAGATAATTACCCAAAGTGCGTGATTTTGTGTCTAACACTATGTCACCAAGGATAAAAGGTGAACGTTCAATATCGACGATGTCCATAGAATAATAAGTTGTTTAAGAAGTTCTTATGATACGTCTGTAAACTATAGAAGAATAGATTTTACTGAATTTTTAGGTCCAGTCATGGAATTTTCACTTGGAAATCCCTATGCAATGTTAAAACTTCAATTCTTAATCTTGATAACATGTTCTATGATCTAACTAAGATTAAGTTATACGCAAATGACCAAAAATGTAAATCAAACAATTTAGCAGGTTGAATTAATTTGGTGTTGCGTGATCACCATAGCAAGATGTATAATGGAATGAAAGGAATTTTCATGAGAAGACTCCAAAGTGATTTTGATAAATGAAAGAGGAGTCCAATGAGGTACTGGTCTTACAATTTATCCATCATACCCAAAATCACTTTCTAATAATAATCCTTATGGATGCGAAATTTCTTTCTGCACTAAAGTTTATTAGCAAAGGTATGATTTCTATAACTTTAAGCTATCAATGTTACGGTTCAAATGATTATCCATGAAGCATAATGAAGATCACATGTCCACTTTGCATATAGAACTTATACTAGGGTAGAATATGATGTCCAAATATGTATGAATAACTTCTTTCCTTGGAGGTGCAATGATCCCAAATCTTATCTAGAACATTCAATGACCTACCTTCTTGCAATCCCCAAGGATAAATTTCTCAAAATACCTTAATTCTAAGAGGGCATTAAAATATTTATAAAGTAGGTTTCCTCATGAATTGGATTGCCATGCCAATCCATGAGTCTAGAAATATGGAACTGTAGCATTTAATGTTTTAAAAATTTAAATTTGGATACTGTGTTAGTTGATATTCAATATTGCTCACTGAACAGATACATCCATATTATAGGAAGGGCATGCTATTTGTCAATTTGACTTTAGAGTTTTTTCTAAAATGGGTTGTTAACTAAATTTTTGTTCACTTGTTGTTTTATATAATAAAATATGCATTTTCTAACACAGAATTACAACATTTTCTTCACAATTATAATTTACTAATGGAGAACTAAAATATTTTCCTAATTATGGAACAAACATCTTCAAAATTTGTAAAACCAACAATCCATTTCTCAAAAAAGTAGTATGTAGTTTATCTCAAATAGTGCGCAAGGAAACTTTCACACTTGGTGGGTAGATTTGGGAAAAAGCAAATTTTTACCCTAGATTATTCATAATTAAGAATATTTTAACCATTTCTCTATTTTAACTTGAGCCTTATGCTCCATTGGATGGTAAATTATATTTTGATCTAAGGATCACGGTACCAAATATATTCTTGAAGGAATCGCTTGAATTTGTTTCTCCCATTGAGGATATGGTTTCACAACTTATAATTTCATGAATGGGTTTCACTAAATAAAGAATTTTTATGAAGATGGGATGAGTTCAAACTCAACAAGTTCATTGTACTATACCTAAGAAATGAGTAGCCTTGACATATTGGCATAATAGTGCCTACTACATTATGATTTGTAAAACCATTAATGTTCGGGCGTTGTGAATATTAAATAATCATTCATTAGGACCCCTTCTAATGCTAATTTTCCATTCATATATTTTTATACTAAGTGGTAAAAAATAAGTTTGAGAAAGATTGGTCTATCTTGACAATGTGCGTGTAGGAATGCCCTATATTTAGTCACATTGGATAAATGGTTTAATGCCGTCATTTCAAATTAAAACCAAATTTCTAGGGTGGAACTGGGATTCTTAGCTCACCCATTTAGATTTCATCCTAAATTATTCATATACTCACATGTTAAACAATGATCTTGGCTGATTAGTATCATTACTATAGTTGATGAAGTCCATGGTATATAATAGTGTATAATTTGATCAATATGTTCATATAGTATATATATATCCATATATACGACATTAACAATATACCCAATAAGGTAGTGAAACTTATTTACCTAGTAAATAGATACTATCTACAGAATGTAATAGGGGGTAAGCTTTTGAGCAACATGTCCTCCAACATATAGTTTAGGTCATGCTAAGACACATGATGAACACTTCAAACAGGATTATGCCTCTGCACACTTTTTGGTGATGAGCCTACTTTGGCAATCAATGGACCATATCTACGAGTGGGTTTACAATCTTATGTTGATCACCTGGGTCAGCTTCTCCAGCTTGAAAATGATCACCTATTCATGTGACATTTGTGCCTCACACGAATGATTTAAATCAGTAATTAATTACTGAAAATGTATCAGAGGATTTAGTGCCACTGTCAAATACCACTTACGAGGGTCAGTTTGAAATTCCTACTGTAACTATTGCACACATTCTAAAATGTGCATGAGTAACCTCCCTACTTCTAGATTCCTAGAAAGGGAATGAGTCTCATACAGTCACCTTTAAGAAATGAGGGGTTTAGAAGTACACATTGAAAATGTCGTACACCCATGTCTATGCTGATTACTTTTACAATGTCTCTTGTAATCCTGCTGAAATAATTGTCGTCTATTACTAACTCAGGAGCTTAGTCAAACAATTTCAGTAAACTTCCAGCCACTAATCAACCTGCTATAAAAGACTCAGTTGTTTCCTATACCATAGTATGGAAATGTGATCAAGAAATGTCATTGTAAAATGGTTTTCTCATCATAATGTGAAAATTTCCAAATTTCTATCCAACATCAACACAGTGGAAGCTATATCCACAAACTCTCTGCTCATAAACATTGTCAAATCCCCATTTGGAAACATGTAAGAAGAGTTACCACCATAAAAATGTGGCCCCATATTTGGTGACAAGGTTATACAAGGCGTTGAAAAGCGGTCCTTCATAACTATTATCCTAAGGACCTGTAATATTGAAGTTGTAAAAGCGGACATTTGTTATCATGCTTATCTCACTGATTTTACTATAGACGTTTTTCGAGGATCAGATTTTGGCATCGACTTGTTGTGTGAGTTGTACATTTTATTGTGCATTTTTTTTGACATCTTTCAAGGCTAAAAAAAGAGGGTCATTTTGTAATGAATTGATTTTAATTCTTGCCAAATTTGTGCCAATGCAACGTTTTATGATTAAAATTTGCACTTTTGTAAAAAACGATGTTTATTTTCTTTTGCCGTGCACAAGTTGCATTGATTTTACATATTTATAGCAACAACCTAGTGTTACTGAAAAGTAAAACTCCGATTAAAAGTTTTTCTTCATTTTGGCGAGAAAATTAAACTCTTACCACTATCTTTGTAATTGTTGACTGGATGCATAATTAGGATATCCAAATTACACAAGAATTTTAGTTTAGAATTGGCATCAAGATACATTAATTGGAAATTATGATGTTTCATTGCCCTCAATAGCTGCAATTATTTATGGCAAAAACTACTAAAAATTCTTTATTCTTTCTCAAACTATGTAGCTTGTTAAACATACTAAAATCTCCCTACCATAAAATAGCTGCTTGAAGGGCAAAGTTGAGGAAATCTAAGATAGGATTCCTGAGCTTGAAGTGACCATCGTAATGATCATATTCTATAACCTTAGCAACCATTGATCATTCGCCATTTGCAAACTATCCTTTAAGGGTGCATCGGAAATCTTAAGTTAATCCTGATATCTTCGCAACCTCTACAATATTCACCCTGTGTCGATGTTGGAAAGGTGGATCTAAAGATAAGAAACTTGACTTATTTTGACACCCTATTCACCATGAATAACCATCATAAATTTCCCTTTCTCTTATGATCCCCACATCTCCCTAAGAAGTTAAAACCGTGGCTAAATTCTTTCAATAAGGTACTCAAGATGATGAACATTAAGACTTAATACTCAATGTATACCTATGAATTAGCTTCCTTTCCACCGATAGGTCTATTGGAAACTGCAGTAGTCCAATAGTCAAGTTGCAAGTATCACAAGTTACTTGCATAAGTGCTTTGAACAGACATTGCTCCCTAGGATGGTTCCTCAACTTAACATTATGGATTTTCCCTAGAGCCCTATTAGGAACGCTCTGGGGTACCATGCATCTAAAAGACACATCAGTTTTGTACAGTAGAAAAAAAAATCTTCGTTCTGCTCATTCATAAATCATATTCACATGTTACATATATATAGGAGTTGTATCTCCTAAAATATAGGATCTCCTATAACAACTCCTAACAAAATGCCCAATAATAAATTATTTGTAAATATATATATATATATAATATATATATATATACGACATAACAATATATAACCAATATTACAAATGTATTTACCACTTAGTAAATAATTGATTACCTGGATGTATAACTCTAAATATTCCTACATTCCCCCCTTAGAGTTTACATGGGAAGAAACACATATGAAAACTGGAAAAAAAATCATATGCCTCTGCATAATTTTAGGTTGGCAATTTCCTACTGGCTTGGATCTTGCTGCACATGATCGACTTCTCTGGTTCACCAGCTGATCGATGATCACCTGGCTACTATGTGAATCATATCACCGCTTGATCGATGATCTAATGAAGTACGATAGTCAGAGGACCGTACGATAGTCATAGGATCACTACAGTCAGTTGCCCTCCTATACAACTATTCACAAATTCTAAATGCACATACTTTGCAGTTCAATCATAGCAAGGGAATGAAACCATACACCAATCAAAGAAAACAAATGAAATATAGAACAAAATTTCACATCTCATTCTATAAGAATCGTAATGTTCTTAATTGTAGCCATTTTCGTCGATTGCTGCCACTCGATCTCAAATAACATAGGAAACCGCCACTGCCATTGGAAGCTGCCCTTGAATTTAATCATTTTAGGTGCATAATGGATATGGAACATTGGTGTTATGTTCCCCCCCACAATGTGAAATTTCCATTTATTCACATAACCAGAGAAAAAAAAAGCAAATCAAATCAAACTAAAAAAGAGATGCCACCATTCCAAAATCCGGCCCCATCGTTAGTGACTGACAAGAGGCACTGATCGCTCTCCTTCCTTCATTTCCTCTGAACTTCAATTTGAAGTTGCTAACTTAGCAGAATGTGATCATGTTGCTCAATGATTTCCTAACTCAACTGATTATCGTCAAGCTTATTTGGATAACAAGTACTACATTTCTTTTAAAACCACTTTAATTTCAGGGTGTTATCATTTGGTAATCCTTATATTGATTAAAATATGTGTAAGAAGTTTTTATTGAAAGGCCTCATTTGTCTCAATTTTCACAAGTAAATTGTCTTATGTTTTCAAACCATAGGTCACTTAATGTTTCGTACCTTCAAGCTTCTTATTTTGGCTCTGTTATAAAATTTTGTTGGCATGTTGGATGTAAGAATTGTATTGTTATTTAAGGTTATATCATGGTTGGTTAAGTTCACAATGGATAATCACTAAAAATACCATCATATGCCTCATCATATGAATCCTTCGTTAACCACCCCTCTCATGTCAATAACAATTCCACAATTCCTCAAGGTTTTTATAGATACCATCCCTCTCATGAGGTTCGTGAATCTACTCAACCAAAAGGAAAGGTGCCCCCCTAAACGGTTAATGATTATATTTTTAATCTACAAACTCTATATGTAGTAAAATGTCTTATATTATTTCCCTAAAAATTATTCAAAAGCATTAAATACTAACTTTAAAAATAAAAATCAAGTTATGAGTTTAGAAATCTTTTCACTCAAATATGAGGTTTCATATCTAAGGAATCCAAAACATAAATATGTCAACCATGTCTCTACACAATATTTTGGGCCTCAAATGGGTTCATCTAAATATGGATTTAGAAGAAAGATCAATATATGCCTAGTACTTCTACAAATTCACTTAGGTATATTATATATTAAGGGAAGCCTTTCAACATATGTGGCCTCCTGAATCTACACCTATTGTACTTATCACAAACTTGTGGAACATAATATCAAAATTTGTCGAGATTTGTGACATATTATACAAGGACTTGTCGATAGTGGTAATTTTCAATTGGATACATCTACTATGACATAGGAAAATTATATATCACCTTCTACACTTAGAAAAAAAAAAAAAATCAAGGATTCAATCCTCTAAGATACAAGGTCAAACAAAAGCATTACATCAAGCATAATTACAAAGGGAATATGAAAAGAATGATATGGAATAAGAAAAATATTAAAAAAAAAAAAAATCAATCGAAAATGAAAATATCATAAATGAACAAAATGAAAAGGGAATAACAACAAAAAATAAAAAGGGTATAGAGAACAAATTGAAAAGGACAAGTTACAAAAGGGAAAAATTGCAACAAGAGTGGTTGAAAAGTTACAAAATATAAGTTAACCAAAAAAATAATTACTAAAATAAAATTTGTGTAAACAAGTGGAAGATAAGAAAAAAAAAAAAAACATTTTTAAAAAAGGGTTTCTCAAAAGGGAAGCACAGAAGAAAAAGATATACCTAAAGGGATACCAAATCAATATAGGAATAACACATTTTCAAATGTATGGCTAATGAATATCAAGCTTCACAAAAATCCACAAATGACATCTAAAAAGATAATAAGCATCCAATACACCCAACAATGTTTCACATTGTTATAAAGAAAGTACATCACACACAAGGAAACAATTTTGATTCCGATTTGGTTATATAAAAAAAACTATTGGGACAATTTGAACAATGTTTTTTTCATATAATCAAAAAATTCTCGTTCCAATCACTTACAGAAATTACGAAGGAACCACATGGGCCCATACATATAATTAGGTCAATGGTTATCTCCTTGTCTCTCCTCTCAAACTTTCAAATATTTCAAAAATTCAAAAAAAAAAAAAAATAACCAGGACTTCATAATGACTCGGGTTAGTAGTTTCTACTTTGCATATGTTATTTACGACATGATTTATATATATGATACTCTATTTTTTCTAAACACATATTCATTTCATGTGGTATTTGATCATGATTTAAGATATACATGATCATGTATGGCTTTCTGATGCAATACTTTCCCTCTTTTGCAGTGTTCTTACCTTATTGTGGGAATATTTCTATACATATAATACCAGATAAGGTTATATATTTCTATATTATTTCACATTTCTTTCTATTTCTAACACATTTCTTTCTCATGTTATGGCTTTCATTTTAGTATGTTTCTACTAAGATTTGATACTAACACATATGGATTGTATAGACTAGTGTTTCATTAGTTGATGTTTACTTTCTTATACAATAGATGTGTTATTATTTATATTTATTTGGTGTATGACCTTGGTATTGTCTTTTTTACACTCTTTGTCCCTTATTTACAACCTTAGTATTGTTTCCTACATGGTCCTTTGGTTCATAATTTTTTTTAAAACACTATTGTGCCCCCTTGTATACAACCTTTTGGCCTTCTATGTTGAATTGTGTGTGACTTGTGCATGTTGAGATTACATGGTTGTTACATTTGCTTCCATGATTTATATCATGAAATATTTTTATGTGATGATGATGATGATGATGATGATGATGATAATGATTATGTGTGTGTGTGTGTAATTGGAAATTTATAGTTACTCACCACATGTGTGTCTTATCTTACACCATGTTATCTTTCTCTACATAACATGGTACAATTCATATTTCTTTTGAGACGATTGATCTATAATATATATACCTCACCTAAAAAGGGGGGAATTGAGTGGGCTCATCACATAAAACATAGGAAAAAAAGATAGAACATAAGGTATATAATACAATGAAAAAGTGTATAGGTAAAGGATATTATAAAAAAATTGAAATATAGAATTTAATGATGGGAAAAACCTTTAAACATGGACTATATCAAATTTTGATTTTATCTCATACAACTTGAATTTGTTAATTTCATAATTTTCCAAAAATCATAGAATGTATCATAGTTTAGAAACTGAGTTAGGTAAAGTGATACAAAAAATTTATAGCTACACTACATTTTATTACAAATACAGGGGTGTGACCTATTAGTTCATGTTTTAATTAAATATACATATATGGTTTACGAATATTCTATGGTATATTTTTTTCCTTTATCAATTATGTGAAATTCAATTCTATCATTTATTCAGGAACAAGCATATTTTCTCCCATTTTGAACATTCCATGTTATCAAATTATTGTGAGTACGACGTGGGCTTGAATATACTTCATTTCATTTTGATAATGTAAACTTGGAATTTAGATTCGCTTACAGTGGTTTGGTTCAGCTATAATGAGAAATGTACATTAGGTTTAGTGAGACCCATTGACCTATACATAATTTCTAGAAAACCCATGGTGGTTCCCCCTTTTTGAATGGTATATTGTGTATTTCTCCTCAAATCATGATTTTTGGACCTACTTCACCCCAACCTTATTGCCTACATTTGGTTTTACAAATTAGGGATTGATCACCCCCAATTATCCATTGCTATCCAAGAATATCCTACTCGAGATGCCTTTACTAGGGACCACAATCTATCACCTAAAATTGGTTACCCAATTTAGTGTCCCCCGCACGTTCGTTTACCTTCTCGGGTAACCTGGGGCACCTTTATATCACCACTTTTCCTTTAGGGTATTAATTAAATATCTAATTAAACATCTATCCTAAGTTTATTATACCCCATTGTATTTTACCCATGGATAATTAAATATTAACTATTTAATTATACTTTTTACATGTATCTTAACCACTTATCTACCCCATATCAATTCCTAACCTCCCATATCAATTCTATCCATCTATCCCCCCTATTTCTCCTCTCCCCAAACCGTGCAGCGGGATATTTCCCATATTTGAGTCGGAAGGATAATACTCTTATCTTTCCAATTCATCCTTTTTGGCCATTTTGGGAATCTGTTCCCTGATCGGCGCCGACTGGTACTCGGTCGACGCCGATTTTTTGGAACGGCACCGATTGTACCTCGGTCGGCACCGATTATAAATACAGGGCCAGAATTTAGTTCTGGTTAGACAGAAAGAGAGACAGAAAGCTTAAGCCTTGAGCCTTCGAATCGTCAATCGGAAGAAGAGAGAATTTTGTCCAAATCAATCCCTGAGAGGTGTACCATTACTCTACCCTCACAACATCAACATCGTGAGGATTCATCGACCTCTTGGTGACTCTGTTCCTGCATCTAGCTAAGGTGAAACTCTATCCACATCTTTGCAGCTCCTGCAGGTGTTCACGATCCAGTCCTCATCAATCATCCATCAAGCTTTCTGCAACTTGCCTCCGGTCGATGCCGACCCATTCCAGTCGACGCTGATTTACCCTAATCGGCACCGCTTAAAGAAATCGACACCGATCACAATCTGGTCGACGCCGATCAACCTGCAGACAGGTGCCAAGTACAGGTAACATAAGTCTAGCATTGTTTTCACAGTTTCCTATTTGTTGTTTATATTCTGTCTGTTGTTTACATTCTGTCTTTTATTTTTAATCAGAAAATCTAAACATTTACCTACATCTTTTATCATGTATGCTTCTTTCCTTAATTGAAAACATGGACTGACATCCGCCGAGGAAGCTCATCGCTTCCCGGACCCACTTTTTGGGCATTCCACCCAAATATCTTTTAACATTGTCTTTTTATGCCAAGGATTTATACATCACGGGTTTTTCGGATCTACTTTGTAGGATTGCTCATGTGCGCCCGTCTTTTCTACATTGACTTTCCTCCCATCTACGTCTTCGAATCCCATCTTAACTATCAGGTATCGATTTCATTTGAGTTTTTCAGGACTTTTGTGTTTAGTTTGGTGCATTAACTTGGACAGGTAACAAGCACGGAAATTCTTGATCTACATTCTGGCACACCCGGTGGGACCCTACCAAAGTCCCCTATTGGTAAGTTCATTTCTTTTCCAGTTTTGAGCTTTTGTTCTTTTTCTTCACTGATTTTCATCAGTTTTCCTTAAGCATTTCCTTTCTTCATTTTGGTTTTGTTTCTTTCATTTATAATTTGCAAAATCAAAATTATTTCTTTCTTGCATATCTAGATTCCCATTTCTATTTTTAAAATTAGTAAATCTTTCATTTGATTTCAAAGCTGCACTTTTTGATTTATCTCTTTGTGCAAAATTGTCATTTTCTTGAAAGTTTTCTAGTTTCTTAAATAGAAATTTCTCTTCTACTAGTATCTAGTTATCTGGATATATCTTTCTGGATTTGTTTGCGTGTTTTCTTAACCTTGTCTTGTGGAGCACTTTGCTTGTTCATGGGATTGTTCGAGGGGAAGAGCTCAACAACATGCTTTTTGAAGTCCACACACCTTGGAGAGCTAAATCTACAGGTATTTCTCTTTTATGGTGTTTTCTCCTTTTTAAGAACTTAAAAAGAACTTGTTTGTTTGTTTTCTATCACACTCAAACATTTTGTTTTGGTGCTTAAAAATAATTAATCGCATTGGGAAAGAACTTGTTTGACTTGTCTTCATCGAAATCAAACACTTCATTTTTAGTGCTTAAAAAGAACTTCTTCTTTGTCATTTCTGTTGTATGCTCTTCATCTAGTTTTCTAAATAGGTTGGAAAATTGATCAAAATCGGTAGTGACACTATTTGATTTTTATTTTTCACCCTTGCACACAAAGCCAAAATCACTAGGTATAAAGCATTTAAACAAAAACTCCTTCCCTGGCCTCACCTACTTGGAAGTGACATCCAAGAGGAAGAGCCTACGCGGTACTCGGGCCACGCTATAAATTCACGGAAGTTCTGGTATATATTGGCAAAGCACCCGACTCCCTTATCGCAGCGGTGTGTGAAGTGTGGGGGTAGGCCCCTATATCAAGCCACGTACCAGTCTTTTACTGAAGTGCCTTCAGGACTCCTCACCAAAACATTCCCCAAACCATCCTTAGTTTGGCCAATCTGAGTAGTTCCTGTTCTAAAAAGCCTTCCCAAACATTTTCTTTCTTAAAAGCATGAAAATTTAAAAGAGATAATCACCTACGCTGCTTGAATTGTCTGTGCATTAGTTAGGTCAATCTTTTTTCTGTGTTTTTGCTTGTTTATGACGGTCATCACCTAGTCACAATCTAGAAAAATGGCTCAACTGGCCTCTTCTTCATCTGAGATCACCACTAATGTGGATGTTTCGGCACCCCTCGGGTCTTCTTCAGGACCACTGTTAGTTGGTTCCCCATCTTGGTCATATAATCCTTTCTATCATCCTAAAGTGATCCCATCATGACCAGCTTCCCCCAGTCCTTCAGAGGTGTCATCTGCTTCTGATATAGAGTATGTTCCTCATGGAGATCCTGAATTTCAGGCACTCCTTGACCACAACCCGGTAGCCCTTATGGACTACCTAGTGCATAAGTCTGTTCGAATATCTGATCAGGGACCACCGATCCAGCAAGTTTACGATTATTCTCATGAACCATCCCAGGCTTTTATAGAGCAGTTAGCATGCTTTTTCTCACCTCGAACCACGAAAGAAGGTGGCACATCTATGCCTCCTTTTTCTCTTCCACCGACCATGTCGACTGGTTCTCAAATGACCTTGCCTATCCCTAGTGCCACGGCTACCTCGGCTACTCCACAACCTACTTTTGAGAGGCCCTCTTCTTTAGCTATGATGAGTGTGTCCACGCTCCCACAAATTGCTGTTAATTCTTCTATGCCATCTATTGCGTCTTAGGGTCAGTATCTCTCTGTGAAGTAACCCCCCTCCTACGAGTTAGTCGGTTCCTCCTTCTCATCCTCCAGTTGGTCTTCCTTCTAATGCTCCAGCGACAGTGACCTTTACCCATCCTCTGGCGTCGACACCCCTAATAACCAATCCGGCAGTCAAAAGCCTCATTCAGAGTTTGTTCCCCACCATATCCAATCAAATCAACACCACCATTCCTCAATCCATTCCGATTCAGTCAGAAAGTGTAGGAACCCACCAATCATAGGCTCCATCTTTCATTCAACCACCTTTCTCTCAACCACTTGTCATCTCACAGCCTATTTATACGCAGGCTCCTTCACAACAAATACCTCACCAGGCATCACCCAGAACACCTGGTTATTCCTCTTATCATCCTGTTAATCAGTAGATGAATCCCCCATTAACGCCTCAACAAAACCTACCATTTGCTTCTTATGCAGGACATACCAACATGCCCCCTCCTCAATCTGACGTCGTCCAACTTCTTTTCAAGAAAATCACAGACCTAGAAGCCTCCACCAAAGGGGCTCACCCATCATACTCTTTTGAAGAAGTATGTAATGAACCGATTCATCCATCAGTGGCTTTTAAGCCTTATCCTCCCAATGGGAACTTCCTAAGTTCTCAAAATTTCATAGCCGGGAGGATCCTCAACAACACCTGCGCGCATTCAAGCATGCTTGCTACCTTATAGTCCAGGATCAGGAGCTTATGCTTCATACCTTTCCTATGTCTTTAGCAGGGCCTGCTTTAGACTGGTACAATAACATACCCCAACATTCTTTGTTTTCTTTCTCTCAATTAGCTCAGATGTTTGTTGAAAACTTCTCAATAAACATCACACATAAGATCTCGATTACAGATCTTTATAACATTCATCAATTCGATGATGAGTCTATTGCAGACTTTGTCACTCGTTGGAGAGGGATAATAAATCAATTGTCTTTCTCCCTCCCTCAATCTCAACAGATCGAGTTGTTTACTCGATCTTGCGCTAATCATATTTCTTCCACTTTAAGGATTCAAACCTTTCATACATTTGAAGAAGCTTTTACAATGGCACGCAAACTTGAGTCTCGTGCCATTGAACAAGGGAAGCTAAAACTTCATTCTAAGTCTAAACCAGATTTTTCTCGGTTTACAAAATCAAACCCTTCCGCTTCTAACAAAGAAAAGAATCAGGGGTCCACCAATGCTATCATATTAAAAACATCACGAGCTGATAACACTTCTAATCAAACACCTCAGAGAGACCTTCATCTTCTCGAAAAGGACCCTCGTCATCTCGGTCTTTTACTTCGTTGGGGGAATCATACACTTCTATCTTAGAAAAAATGTTGGAAGTTCACATGATCGAACTTCCTCCCATTAGAGATTTTGATGAAAGCCAAGAACGACCATTCTGGTATCATGAAAATGAATTTTTTCGTTATCATAGAAGCAAAGGCCATGACATTGAATGATGTCAGACCTTCAAAAATCTCATCCAAAAATTCATTGATAAAGGCGAGCTCATTCTTGGATAACCCAAATGCTCCCCCAAATCAATCTCTTGATGTCTTTAAACAACCTTTTCCTAATCATTCTCCAAACAATGACACTTCAGGATCTCAAAAACCAAACACTCATACTATCAGCTTCATTTCTATTGAAGGATATTCTTCTAAACCTGAGCCATCTACGAACATGTCGATTGAATCAGAACTTCCTCCCGCTCTGTTAATCTCTGATATTCCACCATCCTCAGATGGTCCATCTTCAATTCTTCCTTTGTTAGAAATAGAGTCATCTCTCTCTACCTCTTTATCTGATCTTCCACCTATACCTGAGACAGTGTCATCTTCATCTGTCTCGTCATCAGATATTCTTTCGATGCTTGAGTCATTTACATCCCTTCAAATTTCCACTACGGATACTTCTACTTCTGTTGCTCCCATTTTCACCATGACCATGCCTTTGGTTAATATACCCATAGTTGTACCAACTTCTCTACCGATGGAAGCATCTTCGATCTTGACCCTTCCCGTTTCCTTTTCCTACAGTAATTACACCCACAATTACTGTACCAAAGTATCTTCCTCACAAGAACTGCTTCTTCATCATCCACTTCTTCCACCATCAGTGCTTCCTTGCCTATTAAGGAAAATCTAAAGAAATAGCATTGACACCTACACTTTCTGATTCCTGAACTTAGACATAGACAATTGAAGTCTAACCTAAGGTTACATCATCAGTATCATCCCTTTACTTCCCCAAAATGGTTACAATCACCATATGCGGTTGAAGTCGTCACTATTCCTAAAAAGGGAAACCAATATTTCAGACCATCAAGACTCTTGGTGCTTTCCCTCAAAAATCCCTCTCTACACCTCATAAAAGATTGGATTTATCCACTGAAAAGGTGTCTTCTTCTACAACACCATCTTCACCGGTGCCTCGTAAAGTGGATTTACCCACTAGAAAGGTGTCACCTCTTTTATCAGAACCATCATCTTCATCACCAAAAGCCAAGGCACCCTTTGTGCCTCCTATCAGATCTATTTTGGGAGCTCCTCCCCCATCTAAATCAATCTTATCTAAATCGTCATCTGTTTCGGCCAAGCAACCTTCTTCATCTCCGAAGACCAAAACACTTGTCACATCTTCATCATCTTCAAAATCTATCTTAGGAGCTCCTCCTCCACCAAAATCAATCTTGCCTCACTTGCTTCCATCTCAAGCACCTAAGGCTACTTTTCCCAATGTCCAGAAAAGTAAAACAATCCCTAAAAAGACTGTCAAACCAGATATGTAGATTCTTTTACCTCGGCAGTCTGTTAAGGCTAAAGAGGTGCCTTCGTCATCTCTGTCCTCATCTTTGTCTACCGGATTCTATACTGAAATTCTTCACCAACTTATCCAATCTTCATCTATATCTCTTCCTCCGATCAAACCCTATAATCCTAAAGGAGTAAAACCTTCCTGGTTCAACTCTGATTTGATTTGTGCTTACCACCGCACTCCAGGTCATGACACCGAGGGATGTAAAGCCCTTCAATCTGTCGTTAACAGCCTCTTGGAAGAAAGTGATCTTCTGCTGGAAGAGGAGGAGGAACAAGTGTCTCCTGTCATCCCAACTACATCTGAGCCTGAATGGTCTACTCAGGCCTCTAATTCTATTAATTCCACTCCGGATGATCTTCCACCTTCTCAAATCGACACAATTCATATCGCCACTAGAGCACAACAGTATGATAATCCATCATCTTCTACAGCCTCTCGACCACGGGTCATCATTTCTGTGGCCCCTGAAGGAGTTCCTCCTTCCTCATCAGCCCCGAGACCTCAGGTCTCTATTCATGCTTCACCTCAGGCTCAGATTCCCATGTCAGTTGAGGAGAGTGTTATGAAACAACTCACCCATGCTCCGGTCAAAATGTCTCTTTTTGACCTCATTCAATCATCTCCATAGCATCGCCAGGCTCTGATTGATAATCTGTGCCATATCACAGTGAATTCAGATGAGCCCCAGCCTTTCGAGATGGTTGTTGGATTGAATAGACCGTCAACCGCCATTTCCTTCGAGGATTCTGAAATTCCTCCCCTTTCTTCTGAGGATTTAGAGGCTCCCCTCTTTATCACAGTTCAAATCAATAACACTACGTTAAAATGCACTATGATCGACAGTGGTGCTACACTCAACGTCATTTCCTCCCACACATTCGAGCAACTTAAGTTACCAAAGAACGTAGTGTCACCACCACCTTTCACCCTTCGATCATTTAACGATCAGCTGGCAGTTACTTTAGGAACTGTGGTCCTGCCCATTCGGGTAGGCAAGAAACTACTTCATGAGCTTTTTTACATTGTTGAAGGGAAATTCCACTACAATATGATCCTCAGATGCTCCTGGATTCATACAATGCATTGCATCCCATCAACCCTCCATCGATGCATAAAATATCAGTATGAGGGAAAAATCTATACTCATCCAGGAGATCCTTTCCCTTCCACACAATGTGACATGACCACAGGGTCTGCCCCTCCAAAGGAGAATGCTTGTTCTCCTGACGAGGCTTCATCCTCTTCCATACCTACAACAAAACTACCAGATTTACAAAATCTAGAAGAAACGTTGCAGCGTTTTTCACTAGGAGAGCTTCCTCTTCTCTCTTTTGATGCCCATCTCAAACCTAACGAGTATGGTAGGCCAGAAAAACAACCTAAATATCAGCCAGGTCTTGGTCACATCGTCACCATTGGTCTGCCCAATCAACAGACTAACTTCATCTACGGTGGTCTTGATACACCTCACTATCGTTTGGATTCTCCTCCTAGGGCCAAACCCTATTCAGCAGGGTTTGATTGTCTACAAAATCCCGCATTCACAAAAACTTATCTATATCGATGCGCGTGGAAGGGCTTTGGCCTGGGAAAGTATGAACAGGGTGTGCATGACCTCACATCCATTCCAACTCTTAAACCACATCAAAAATTTGGTTTAGGGTTTAAACCTCTCTCAAAAGCCACCATCACCATTCTCGATGAGCCTCTTTCCATTGAGGAACCATCTTCTCCCGTCAGGTCAGAAGCATCACTTGATGTGGATGACACCATTTCCATCCCGCCTAACTTTTTTTTTAGTCAATACCATTTCCTTAGGTCCGCTGACCTATAAAACTAATGGCAAATCCACTTCCATACCATTAGTCTTCCCTGAAATAGTTGGAGACGACTCTCCCACTATCAACACTATCCACTATGTGGATGATGATTATGTCCTCACCTATCTGGGGGCAGAGGATTCTTATCTTCCTAAAACCATTCCTTCTGACACGTCTATGCTTCTCAATGAAGCCACTGTCGACCTTAATATAGGGACTTCTGAAGACCCTCGCATCATTAAGGTCGGCCAATCTCTTAACCCATAGGAGTTAGGAGACTTCACTACCTTTCTTTCCAACCATCGCCAAGCTTTTTCTTGGTCATACGAAGATATGCTAGGCCTTGATCCTAATATCGTGGTCCACAATATCGTTACTCTTCCAGACATCAAACCAGTTAAACAAAAACTACGTAAGATGCATCCTCGTGTAGCCCTTCTTGTTAAAGAAGAGTAGCAACACTTGCTTTCTGCTAACTTCATCCAACCCATTGACTATCCACAATGGGTTTCAAATGTAGTACCAGTAACCAAAGCTACTGGGAAAATTTGAATTTGCACCGACTTCTAGGATCTTAATCTTGCTTGTCCGAAAGATGATTTTCCTCTACCTAATATCGACCAACTCGTGGATTTAACTGCAGGTCATGAGATGCTTTCTCTTATGGATGGTTTCTCTAGATATAATCAAATTCTCATCGCACCAGAGGATCAGCATAATACTTCCTTCATAAATCCTTGGGGGGACTTTTTGTTATCATTTCATGTCCTTTGGTCTTAAGAACGCAGGAGCAACTTATCAACGTGCAATGACCTACATCTTCCATGATCTCTTACACAAAAATGTGGAAGATTACATTGATGACCTCCTCGGTAAATCCAAACACCATCAGGATCACCTTTTCATTCTTGCACCTCTCTTTGAGAGGCTCATTCATTTTTGTCTTCACCTAAATCCATCTAAATGTGTGTTTGGCATTCTCACTGGTAAACTCTTAGGCTTTATCATTTCTATTAGGGGCATTGAAGTTGATCCCACAAAAATAAAGGCTATCCTTGAGATGCCTCCCCCTTCCAACTTAAAGCAACTCCATGGTCTTCAAGGACACCTTCAATCAGTGCGTCATTTTATCTTGCAGCTTTCAGACCGTTGTTAACCTTTTCATCATCTCCTCCATAAAAATGTTCATTTTAAATGGGATGAGCGTTTCCAAAAGGCCTTTGATGATCTCAAAGCTTATCTTCTTTCTCCACCTATGCTTACACCTCCACGCGAGGGGGAGCCATTCTATCTTTATATTTCTATGACTGACCATGCTCTGGGAGCCATGATCTCGCATCGGGATGCTAACGGTAAAGAACAAGCCATCTATTATATCAGTCGCACTCTTCATGAGTATGAAACACATTATTCTGAAGCTGAAAAACTATGTTGTGCTCTCTTCTTTATGACTTCTTAAACTTCGTCACTACCTCCTTAATCACAAAACTTACATTGTTACAAGTGTCAATCCACTCAATAAAATGCATGTGAAATCTTATCACAATGATTGTATCACTCGTTGGCTCATGATCATGAAAAATTTTGATCTTGAATTCATCTCATAAAAATCTATCAAGGGTCAGGTCATTTCGGATTAATTAGATGATACTCCTCTTCCGAACACTCGAATCACCCTTGCTCAATTTCTAGATGAGTACATCCAAGAAATCAATTTTGGTCTATATCCATTTAAAGTAAAACTCTTCTTTGATGGGTCGAAATGTCAGCAAGGGGGAGGTACAATGGCTTCATCATGATTCCTCACTTGGGGTCCACCTATCCCTATCACACACAAGCTTAACTTTGAATGTACCAATAATATGGCTGAATATAAAGCTCTTGATTTAGGTCTTCAACCATGCCATTAATTTTAGGCAACTCGACATATCGACATCAATGCTGATGACTGAGCTCATCGTTATTCAAGTCACTGAGTGTCTATCAGTGCAAAATCATTGATTATCCTATCCCAAAATATCATGATATCGTTCCTCTAGATCTGACTTCCATCTTTCGAGAAGATCTTACTATCCAAGCTATTCCTCACACTATGAACCAATTCGCAGATACTATGGCTTCTTTAGCCTCGCAGAATCCACCTTTTACCGAAGACGTCGCGACTTTATGATGGTATTTTCACTGTTGGTAGCCTCAACCACCTCATCTCAGGAAGTTGACTTCTATCAACGTCATCACAACCAAGTCTCAAGATGAGTGGTATCTGCACATTTTTTATTATCTAGTGGCTTGGCAATAGCTTCCTCCATGCATCTTACGTTCCCATAGGAAAAAGATCTATTGGCCTTCGTGCTTAATCACTACACTATGTCTGGGAGGAATCCTCTACAAATGTGGTTTTGATGGTATGTGTCAAATTCGGTGCCCTCAAAAACCCTGAATCATCTACACATATCCATCCAGGAAGTCCATGACAGTATCTGTGGTGGACATTTGTAGTGGCCTTTGCCATAGCTCAAACGCATCTTATGGGGTTATCTTACTATTGGCCTTCTCTTAATTAATAGTGTCTTATGAATACCCCTAAAAAATCTGTCACAGTGTCAACAGCATTCCAATCATTACACATATCCCTAATCAGGAATACTTTACTAACCTGTAGTGGAAGCTATGGCTCTTTTGTCGACCAAATGCTAAACCGATTGTCTTGATCTCATTGGTCTCATCAATCCCCACTCTTCATAGAGTCATCACTCTGGTCATTACTGCACACAGAACTCATCTTCAAATAAGTGGGTGGAAGCTATTCCTCTTTCATCAACCAAAGCTAGAATCTCCCATTATTGATTTTGTCTATCAACACATCATTTGTTACTTTGCTTGTCTTCACACTAAACTCATCACAAACAAGGGTAAGTCTTTCAAAAAAATTGATTTACAATAAAACTTTGCGTGAATATCCTCGCAAAGGTAAAGCTCATCTTTTCTTCTGGTAGGGATATCCCCAAGCTAACAGCCAAGCTGAGGCTTCCAATAAAACTTTGCTCTAATATCCTCGCAAAGGTCAGACTAGTCGAGCTGGTAGGGATTAGAATTTACATATCCCTATTTCTCTTTGGGCTTATCAGACTAGAATTTGTACTCCTATTGGTGCTACTCCCTTTTCTCTCATCTATGGGTCTGAGGCTGTCCTTCCTTTGGAAGTCTAGATTCCATCTCTTCATGTCTCTCTCAGAGAATTTGTCTCTGATGAAGACTATCGTCAACACCGTCTAGCATAGCTTGAGTTGTTAGATGAACGTCATCTCAATGCTCTAGAAAATCATCAAGTCTATATTGAGCGTGTCAAACATGCTTATAACAATCACTTATAGCACTGTGACTTTAAAGTTGGTGATCTTGTTCTTAAAGAAAACCAAAATGTCACTACACTAGAACGGAGTCAGCGTCGTAAGTTTGCTCCTAACTGGATGGGTCCGTACGTTGTTACTCATAAATATGGGTCCAGGGCTTATTATATATCTTCCATGGATGGTGTGCCTAAAATGAAACCTCTTAATGCCTTGCATATAAGACCCTTCTACTGTTAAAATCTATCTTACACGATCTTAGTCGCAAAACATATCTTTCATCCATCTAACAACCACTCATATATTTTCATAGTGATTCAGAACTATGTGGTTCTCCGCATTATGTCTTTTCCACCTTAAATATGAGTATCATGGCTCTACTCATAGCATTTTTCTTATGGATATGTTCCTCCTAGTTGGGACACCTTAATCACTTCTTCATCTGTCCCAAGTATCTATCTTAATCAAATCTACTTGGGGCATGAATACCTGCTTTTTATGTGTTTTCTTCCCCTCTATTTGATCTATCTGGTCTAAACTCCACTTATTTCAAAACAAATCTCCAAAACCTCAAAAAAACAAAAAACAAAAAAAGAGAAAAGAAAATTCCAAAAGATAGACTGATCCCTCAAAGGATAGCTATCTATGCATTTTCAAAATGAATCAAAAGATATAGACCATGCCCTTGAAGGATGGCATATTCGAAATACAGACCATTCCATTGAAGGACAAATGTTTGTTTGCTTCTTAGCATCATTGAAAGACTTCCTGTATCGATCAGTCTTTCTATATCTCGCAAAGCTCCCACATTGATCAGTTTTCTCTTCTGTCAAAACAAAAATCATGAAGCTGAGACATAAGACCTTTTGTCGATCATATGGAGAACCCTATTTTCCCAACGTGAGCATGTATTATGTCCTTTGTAAATTTTGACAAGATAAATACTTACTTCTCCTTCCATTTACCTTCTAGATCGCGTTTGTGACTAGCTAGTGTCAGGTTTATTTTAACCTCATATATGGCCTTGTATGCATGGTCTTTTGGTTTCTTATAAAAGTCTTTATTTATGGTCGGTTAGGGGCCTAACTTATCATTCTTTTCCTTATCTAGTTGTATTTCCTTTATTTCTAATCAGGGTCATTTCATTATGTTCTTTGCTCTCACAGATAGTATTTCCCATTATTTGTTATTCATCCAATTAGATTGACATTTAACATGTTAATTTAGTCAAAATCTATCATCTATCTATATTCTTCTTATCTACTTTTTCAAAAAAAAAACATATCCAAGCATGTATTGCAAACACGTATACATCCATCTATATCTATTTTTCATCAAAATTAAATTAACATCTTAAACATATCAAATCTATCAATCACATCTATCCATTTATCCATCTATCATCTAAAAAACATGACCATCCAAGTTACACTATATCTATCTATATCTATTTTTCATCAAAATTAAATCCACATTTCAATCACATCAAATCACATCACGTCTGTCTATCCTCTATGTCTATGTCCATCAAATCACATCTATTTATCATCTATCAACATATGTCTATATCCATCACAATTACGCTACATCTAACCATGTATATCGAAATTAAAAAGCATGAGTACAATCATATGACAAAGAAAATGATGAATCTATATATATATATATATATATATATATATATATATATATATACACACATGAGTATCTGTACAACAAAGAATGGATGGCTTTCAATCAAGCCATCTATATCATACATCAAAATTGCCTTCAAATCGAGGCTACATCAATATATCGATATCAAAATACACCAATCTCTATATCGTAAAATCCGATAGGTGGAAGACGCTATCTCCTCCACCCTCCTCTGGTCTAGGCTGTCTCCCCTGGCCTCCGCCTATCGAGCTCGAAGCACCTGCTGCTAGGGGCCTGCTCCCACCTCGGTCTCTCCTGGTGTTCCCTCCCTCTAATGCACCAATAGCTGCAACTGTCGCTGATCTCCTCCTCGCACCATAACGGGGCACATCAGGGGCATGTTGTACTAGGGCGTCCTCGTAGTATCTCACCTCGGCAAGGAGAGACTAATAAGTACTCAGGCTCACCATACTAGGTGCTCGTAATAGCGTTGTTGGTGGTGGTGGCCCTCCTACGGTGGACTCTGACATAATACCTGTATCACCATATTTGGCCCTGAGGTCCTCTCTATGTCGATGGTAGCGATCCCTCTACTGGATCGTTGTATCTTGCTCTTGACGAGCTGTGTCTCTCTCTAGTACCAGGGCATCCCTATCCTCTGTCAAAGCTCTGATCTCCTCAAGGGAAACATGGTGTGTCTGCACTAGGGTGGCGTGCTCTCCCTCTAGCCTCTCCAACAATGTGGCTATATCCTCCTCGTCGGCATCTATAGATGTTGGCAGGTGTCGTGGTAACTCTATCGAATACCATGCCGCATAGCCATCATCCACTCCGGCATCATCATCACTATCTATGGAAGGTGGGGCCTCCCTCAACAGATCTACTGGGATAAAAATCGGTAGATCAGTCTCTCTGTTGTCTCACCTGTATGGCCTGTAGGTGGTCGGCACTGTCTTCACTAGGCCGAACTGCCTCAATACCCGTATAAATGGGATGCGCTCCCACATATCTGGCCTACGGCCCCTAACCACCCTATTCCATGTCAACCCCACTAGGGGAGCCTCCTAACCAGCCCATGTCGGATAGACCTGATATGGTCTCCAAATGATTTGCTCTGGTGTCAGTGTCCTGAAACGCTCAGCATACAACTCCGCAGATCTCCCTGTATCTCCCAGGGCCATGTCAACCCGCCATCGCTGGAATCCATAATCAATGGCCCCCACTGCTGCTGGCATCCATGGAAGCCCTGATGGCCTAATCACTGCTATGTGCTTATATGCCCAGCAATGGAGCACAAAACTAACATCAATGCCTGTCCTCCTGCCGGTGGTGTACATCCATAACTCATAATATATCTGAGCTATCAGGGCATTAGAAAACGTGAACACCTATCTAAATTGCAAGATGTCAAAAACACAATCTAGTAAGAGCAATGGAAATCTCCCACCTCCTAAATCTGGTAGAGCAAAATAGGAGATCGCCATCTGAATCAACACTATATGTCTACTCCTGACATCATCTTGTCTGTACTAAGAGACTATCCTCACCGCCCCAGACACTATCTCTGAATCATCTGCCCTGTCCCCATATAATCATCCTAGGGACCTCTGTTGTTGCTCTCGTGGAGTAATCTCAATCGGGTCCCCGATGATCAGTAGCCTCAGGATCCTATATATATCCTTGTGGGTGATGGTCATCTCACCCGTCCTGAACCAAAAAGTGCAAGTTTGGATGTCCCATCATCGTACTAGTGCTCGCAACAAATCTACATCTCGAGGCACTCGTCAGTAGTAAAGGAAGCCCCCGAGCCTGGCTAGCTCTAAGTGGCGCCAATCTGCGTCAGTGACATCGGGGAGAATGGTCTCTAATATCTCGGGAATAACATCCCGCATGTGTAACACCTCTTGTGCCTGCATCCATAACATCAAGAGCAATGTTAGCTTCCTATTTATCTAATTCAGAACATCCAAAACACATTTTATCATCTTATC
>JAHRHJ020003434.1:0-169368 GCA_019776745.2 Taxus chinensis | reverse complement strand
TCTCCTAGTGGTTATTGAGCCTAATTATGATATGGTCAATTCTTTCATTCCTTGTGTCGTTATTATATTCAACACAATTCATAATCACAAGATTATTCATTTTCTTCTAATAAACATCTTGAGAGGATCTAACATTCACATCATTACAATTGTTGATGTTCAAAGAAGAAACATTGATCTCTATATGACAACATGTATATAAATTACACAATATGGACCCTATGGTTTATGTTAGGGTTTTCTCATGTTCTATAAAGAATAAATAAATTGTGTGTAATATCTATATTAAAATCGCCGATGGGGTGGGAGTGGTGTGGTAAATTCACATGGTTGTTTGCTTTCCCATTCATGTTTTAAATCACCCTGAGGCATGATCCTCCTTAGAGGTGGTTTTTCTACTAGATGTGGCATCTCTGCTCATGCTAACATTGGCAGTTGTTTCTCTCATTGCTGATGCTAGTGGCTGTGTGATACTGTGGCTGGCTCCTCTCATTGCTAACGTTGGTTGTTTCTCCTCTCGCTGCTAACATTGGTTGTTGCTCTCTTGTTGTCATCACTCGTATTTGTCCACTCACTGTGGTCATCATCTCTAGTCATTGCATTCTTCATTATGGCTTTATGGCTTCTTCAATTTGGTCCCTAATGGTGATCCCCTTCATTGGAACCCTAGGTTGTGGATCCTCTAAAAAATCACTTAATTATACAAGGATGTGGGTCCTTTTCAACACCCCTTGTTTACCCTAATTCAAAAATATATATATTCAAATTAATCTTTCTCTAGTTCATATAATATGTACATTTATTTGGTCATATTGGATCAAATTAATTTGTCTTAGAATTTCATCAAAATTATCCCCATTATCGTGATCATCATAATCATGATCATTATGAATATACATGACATTCAATGAACACTTGTGCATCTAAATTAGTTTGTGACCATTCCTAAAAAGAACATCTAAACTGGCGAGTCATTATAAACACACTTGGAATATGACTATTTGTTAATAAAAAGCTAGGGGTAAGACGTTTTGAACACATGTACCTCGAAGCAGCCCCCTAGAACAATGATATTTAAATTAATATGCAAGACAATGCAAGCTCACTAAGATATTTTGTGGGAAATTCATTTTACATCAAACTGTTATACACATACCCATACACATGAAATTCAAACTAATAATAACTAAAATACAAAATAATACTTTATTTTCTAAACCATTTCTAGTGAAAGCAATTACTAGATGGTGTTTAATAAGGATATTGATTTTGTGTGAATTTGGAAAAAATTGTCATGAGAAGAAACAAAAAATCAACATTTTAAAGAAAGACAAAGAGAACCAAGAAAAATCACACCAAATGGAGTCCATGTTGACTTTCAAGATGCACTTTTGGTATTTTGTGCAATTTTTTTACTCTTCAGGGATCGTTAATCCACTCTTCTAGGACCATCTAGTAATGATTACATTATGGTAATTGTTGCATACAATTTTTATTTGAGAACGAGCTATTCGATAGGTCTAAGGCACTGAAAAACTTCTATTGCATTTTTAAATTCCTCATAGATCTCTAAGAAATTCATTTTCTTCCTTTAAACCCTAATAAGGTAGTTAGTTACACAAAATGAATAATAAAAAGGTTTGTTTTGGGGTCTATGTTAAACCAAAGAAGAGTAAAAATTTCTTTAGATTTTTTCAGGTCCTTTAACAATGTATAATATCAAAAAATAAAAAACAAGTATATGTAATGCAATTATTCACGCAAGTAGTTTGGTGTCCAAAATATATCCTACACATTCAAAGGGTCAATCCATGCACAACGAACATGGGAAATTTTTTGAGAAATTTGGTTTACCACTTGTTGTTGCAAATCAGCAGCACCCCTGGATGCAAATCAAGGTTCTGAATTGATGTTTTAGGCATCCAGTGTGATTGCACAACATGGAAACCTCTCTCCAAGTGTGGGACTTGTGAAAATGAGAGAGGAATCTCCAGATTAGAGAGTGGTTCCTCAAACTCCTCTGATTTAGATCTATATTTTGCACAACTACAGAGGTTCAGATCTTAATCCTACTCTAAATTGCAAGGAGACAGGGATAAAAATGTAAAAATGAAACTAAACTAAAGATGGTGATGTACCAAAAGAAGTGGTGAAACATTTTTTTCCATGTAAATAGACACAAATTCATGAAATGCAACAAGGGAAAACATACACAAGCTGATAGATGTAATTAGAGGTCTTAAAATGAAGTAAAACAATACAAACAGAGGGACTAAAAGCATTCACAGAGTTTACACTGTCAATTCCATGTAAAAATCTCTTGCATTCCACCATCAAAGAGGTATAAACTTGTTACAAACTGTGAAAAAGGTATGATTCTTACAACTATCACTTGCTAGAGGTGAAAGAAGAAGTTTGCAATGCCAAAAAGTGTTCAACCATGAAGAAATGAGCCAAATCTGGCTTTTACAGTGCATGGGTCGAGCCCAGCAGAGAGAAAACATAAAAAACGTGGGAGCCCATTCCTCATTGATGGAAAATGCATTAAAATAGCATGGAGGACCTTACAAACCCACCTACCTATCATTTTTGACCATATTGGAGAAGAATGCGACCCATTCTGTATTAAATTTGGTTGTTGAAATGTCATTTCTGGCCATGGACACGTACCAGAACCTTTTTTTAATTTTCTCTCTCCAAATTGAATCAAAATTAGAAATTGACCATGGAATCATGTAGATAATTTTAACATCTTTCCAATGATATAAATAACGTGAAAATCTGAGCTCTGGATCAAAAGATATGATCGTTTGAAGATTTAGGGCAAAAACGGATCGGCGGGAAAAAATTTCAAATTTTACCTTTTTTTTCTTTGGAAAAATTTTCAAAAATTCCCTGCACTCCGCTGGTCGGATGCCATGTGGCAATCTCTGATTCACTCTGGAATTCTCTCTCCTTCTCTTTTCCGCAGGTTTTCCTTTGAAAATCGACCTTTTTATACTCTTTTGGAAAAAATTCAAATTTGCCTCCGACCCCCGAACTCCTCTGCCATGTGGCAGCTTCCTATTGGCTGCGGGCCTCAAATGGGAAAATTTTCCACAAAAACTCTACCGATCCATAACTTGAAAAATATAAGGAGTTAGGAGGCAACCTTTACCTTTCTGGAAAGCTGAGAGAGAGCTCTATCTGATGGTGCCATTTCCAGAAAGCCTTGAGTGCCTGAAAATCAAATAATGTAGACTGAATCACAAGAGAGGCAAGAACACAAGGAGTTAGCCACAAAAATGAGTTGGGGCACCATTTTGGATAACAATTTTGGCGACTCAGAGGGGTCATCTGCCTGCTAGATGAAAATACCAGTTGCCTGAAGCAGTCCATTGGGCATGGAGTCATCAAATATTCTGTTTAAAACCTCAACTGACTTAGAATGTGCAAGGAGGAAGATGGAATATCACATGATGGAAGCAAGGACTGTAAAACATCTCCAGGGACAGCAAGTTGTGCCAAAGCACTTAGGGAAATCAAAACTAACCTACAGCAAAACCAATGTGGCAAAGCACTTGGAGGAATGAAAATCTAATCTAATATTTACAAGGTGGTAAATTTCCCTCTAGAAGCAACGCTTGAGATAGATTCCATTCACTAGAATCTATAGTTCTTCACCATCCAATGAGGCCAATTAGAAAGCATTGTTGTTCTTGCACTTCGTGACCATGTATGGGCCACTCCAAATGGCATCAAATTTTGAATGCCTTCCCGGTTTTGCTCTATCCACATCCCATTTCAACACTAGATCTCCAACCTAAAAATATCTATCCTTGGCCTTCCTATCAAAGGTCTTTTTGATCAAAGCTTGATCCTTTCCATTGCTTGGGATGCCTAATTTCTGACCTCCTGCAGCTCCATCAACTCTACATATCTCACCTCCATGGGCTCAAACTCTAGCAAACTCTAATTGCTTCATGAGTTCCAATGTTGGAAAACTCAAGTGACATGGGCAAGATTGCCTCTCTTCCATAAACAAGCTTGAATGGAGAGTTACCTGTGGATTTCTTGGGAGTTATCCTATCAGCCCATAAGGCTGATTTCAGTTTGGTATGCCAAGACCTCTAATTCTCATCAAGAGTCCTCCTAATGATCCTCAACAAGTTCTTGTTTGTAGACTCGGCCTGGCCATTACCTTGAGGGTAATAGTTTGATGAAGTGCTTAGGTAGATCCCGTTCTTGACAGCCCACTCAGTCACCTTGGATCCAATGAATGCACATGCATTATCTAAGATTATTGTAGCAGGTATACCCAAATCTGGTTGCTATCCCCTCATAAAAGTCTAAGATGCTGGACTCATTTTCTTCTTTGAGTGTGCTACTGCTTCAGTCCACTTGGTGAAGTAGTCCGTGGCTGTCAAAATCCATTTGTGCCCTTGACTTGAATTAGGATTAATGACTCCAATGAATTCCAACCCCATTGCATGAATGGCTGATCACTGATATTGGATGAAATGGAAGGCAGAAAGTCTCCGTCTTTTTCTTGTGAAGAATGCACAATTCTTATACGCTCTGATCCATCATAGCAATCATTGAAAATTTTAGGCCAATAATAACCAGCCTTAATGATTTTTAGAGCTGTCACTCTCGGTGCAAAATGACCACCACCAGCTGATCCACCATGGAACTCTTCCAACACCCTATGAATCTGATTTGTGCTAATGCATCTCAGCAGCACTCCATTCACATCGTTCTTAACAAAACTCCATCAACATGGCATATGGTATGCCTGCAATCTGAAGTGTCTCTTTGGGTCTTGTTCACTTCCAGAGACACATAGGCCTAATGCTTAGGAAGCTGGCATTCAATATACCTGGGTTCCAACCAAGGAGGGGGGCCAGCATTGTTTTCTCTCTTGAGGAACTGGCTCATGGCAGATCTAAAAAACTGTTTTGTTCCACAAACGCTTTCCTTCCCTTCATGCTTCTTTTTGCTTCCCAAAAAACCAGATGCTCACACAATCTTTTCTCTCTACCAGGCTTGGTGATTTTGATATCAATGTCATACTCCATGACAGGGTTGCTCCAACCTTACCTTTTCTTATTCAATTTTGTTGAGGAGGAGTTCCTTCCCCCAACATGTGCGCCAGCACACCGGGCCCTTGTGCTTTGCGACTAAATGCCTTGAGGGCTTTCTTCAAGCTTCTGCTACGGCTCGCATGGCCACTAAAAGATTATTCACCCTCCTGTCATCTGCTGGCTGAAGCGGGCAATTGGCTCCGCTCCCCACCCCCCTCCTTATTCTTTTTCTGCTCATCCCTCCGCCGCCAGGCCCTGAGTCCATAATATCCGGCGACGAAAGCCCACGGCCGAAGCGCCTACGCGAGCTGCGCATCCACCGTGCGCCGTGGATCCCGAATCCCCTCCCCCCTGCCTAGCGGAAAGGGTGACCCCTTGGACGCCGTCCCGGTTGCTGCGGTTGGTGCTTGAGGCATGGCTTTCTTTGATGCCGTTCAACACACGCACTCTCCTGCCCTTCTGCACGACACACTTGTCCGAAACTGGCAAGCTCAATGCTCTTTTTATAAAGCCATTTTGGTGCTGTGGCGTTGAGCCAAGACGGCCTCGCCAAATCTGCGACAACGACCTTTAATAAACAAAGTTTATCCTCCCCAAAGAAGAAATTGATAGGGCTTCTGTGGCTGGCATGGTAGTGGCTCTTATGGGCTTCGCTGATCTCTAGATCACATTTCTACTCCTCTTGGAGACACTGATGATAGGCCGATGCCCCAAGGATCTTTCTTCATGGTAGTAAGAAGAGATACACTTCTTAGGATTCAACGCCATTCCCAAAGCCATCACGACACACCTCGTGAAAACTTGTTCTCACACAGGAGAGAGGTGGTCTGCTGCATTTTTTGAAAGCAAAAACAGAGTGAGATCATCAAGGTAATCAGTGCCCGTTGTAATCACCCACGTGTAAGGCCCCCCCCCCTTGAACACACATGTCCATTATCTTGGAAGGTATCGCGTACCCCCCTAGGCATTTGCCACTCTACGTACCGACGAGCTGTAGCACCAGCCGCTAATGGACAGCCCAAATGGCATCTTCCTGTATGCGCAAAGCGTCCCCCATGATTGGTTGTTGACGGCTCTCTTGAACTTGGCTTTCGGTTCCATTGTCATTCCCTTAATATGATTGAGCCAAAGTAGCCATCAAGTAGTGAGGGAAAAAAAAATATCAGGAGCCAGCCACAATGGAGCCAGCCACACAACTGCAAGATTTGAATCCATGGAGGGGACTAATAGCCAGTCCCTTTGGACAACCTATTGTGGGTAATGGTACTTGAGGAGATGCTCATTTAAGTCTGTACCTAGGTAAAAGTCATGACACAGCGAGTCTTTGTAGATGATCTCACTCGTTTCTTTTGACTGAACAAGGTTGAAACCCCAACTAGAATGGTTTGGGTAATATGATTCCTTGACTCAATAAACTTGCCAATTTCGTTGCTCATGAGAGGATCCACATTGGGTGGGATTAGCCTGCGTTCTGGTTTGTTTCATGCCTAACAGCTTAGTATTTGGATCCAATTCAATGTGATGTTGAGCATAAGTTGTGGTCCGGAGTATTGATTAGCCGATCAAAATGTATAAGCTCCATCGCGCAAAAATCACATCAGGCGAATCGAGATATTGACCAAAGCGGCTGTATACGAACTCATAACCTTTCTTGGCCATTGTATTTCCAATTACTGGTTTGTTTCTCGTATCGTACAAGATTGGATACTGAATCCTCTCTCTTAAACTGAATGTCGTTCGCCTTCTGAAATGATCATTGGGGTTAAAAAATGGACTCCAAAGTGTGATAAGTCCCTTGGGGCTAGCTTGTTAGTCTTCTTGTACATGGTCACTATCTGCTGTTCCAATTTGTCTTGATTCTTAGGCTAGAGAGTACCCAGTCGTACGCGATCCAGCCGCCCGATCCACGAACGTCCTAGGCTTCTTCTTGCAACGAAAATTGGTGATTGTTGGTACATGTTTCTACAACGACAACAGACTTGCAAAAGAGCCCACGATAACAATGTAGTCGTTAGTATTATACTGGCAGTTGGTTACTAAACCGCGCGCCCCTAGTTTCCGGTCGTGCTCATACCTTCTTTGTCTGTTAGGAAAGTCGTTGCTGTAGCAACTTATGTACCTGGTCTTGCTTGAACTGCTAATGGACTGCTTCCAGAAAGGTCAAGAGGGGAGATTGCCCCTATTGATTGCAAGCCTCACCCGTCCGCAGCTGATTCTCTTTGTCCTAAGCAGCAATGGATTTGATGCCAAAACCTCAAGATTCCCTGACGGTCCCACACCTGTTCTTGTAGCAAGGAGTAGATCATTCTTGGTAGCATGTTGTCCCTTAACTGAGTTTTATAACAATCACTGTCACCAAAGACTTGCCAGTTCTTTATTTTCTTTCTTGATTGCCCAATGCATCCCTTTCACTAAGGCTATATTTAGCAGTGTTATAGAGCATGCAACTGAAATCTAAAAGCTAAACTAGTACCTTTAATCCTGGAGTGCTTGATGAAACAACCAAGCATGGCTTCCACCTCCAGAATCTGTCTACTTCTTGATCCATCAAAAATAGCTACCATACATCATTGTCATCCTTGTGGTTTGGTTAGCAGGTGAGTAGGAATAGCCGGATTTTCTTCATGTATACCAATAGACACCTAGCTCAGATTTCTTCTACTTCTTGATAAGGATCAACAAGCATATGTACCTTGTTTGCCCATTCATAAGAGTTAGATCTGGGATGCTCCCACCTTGGGTAGCGTTCATCGGTGCTTGGGTGGTTTCTTGAGTAAAAAATGCTGAACATTTGGAGTTGATTGATTGGGAAGTGTAAGGCTCAATGTGGAAGTTTGGCAATAGGTTCAGACCTGATTGTAGAACTAGTTCCCCATACCTCATTCTGGAAACAGCATGTTGACCAATCAGCAGACAAATATCCCCAACTTGGCTGTGAAGTCCCTTGAACGCATAGGGGACAAAGAGTGGTGAAGTTTCTATGACTGATTACATCTTGTGAAAAACAACATGTGGCCATGCTGCAAGGGAAGACGCAAGTTTTACTCACCCCAACGATTGTACTGCTCTTTCCCATCAAGCTGCAATTACCCCTTTGGATATGGTCATACTGGAAGAGCCTAGCTGATCAACTATTTGGTTAGGGCATCAATGACTATTGCCCCGGAATCTATCATGTAATTGGAAAACTGAACTGATTTCCAACATTGATTAAGAAACATAGAAAGGAGGGGGCTTAAACATTTTACCTTGTTGCCTCCCATGATTTCCCTCAGGTTGGGCAGCATTTGTGAGTAGTCTCTGCCTCTGAACTTGTTGATTCGAAGTTGGCCAGTCATTCCATGGCAAGCTTGTAACAAGTCTCTTTGGCCTGGGATAGATAGGCTTCCAATTGACTATATTAACATTTGTCTTCTTCATATGATCAATGATACTGAATGGTGATGATGGATCTCTTTGTGTCCCTTCCTGTAAAACTTCACTCCCTTACACGTGGGCCAGAATAAAGGTATTGAGTTGCGTCTAGGAGCTGTTCTTCGCTTTCCCTGTGCATTTGAAATTGGATTTTGCTTGCCAACCATTTTTGGAGCCATGGAAGGTGGGATTGGTTGGAGAGAATGTGTTCTTCACCCAAATTCTTCTTTTTGACCTTGTGTTGGATTGCAACACCTTGGGAGGAAACTACCTGATTCATGCCACAAAAATCCTTTGCTGCCCATTTACCAATGTGTGTCATTTGGGGCTGATTGTTGTTGGAAATTTTCTGGTTGGGGGTTGTTTCCTGACTGCGCCCCACCCTCCACACCAGTAGTATGTCACCATTAAGGCTCTGATCAAAGCACCATTGAAGCACATGGATTCGTTATGAGGTCATTGCATGGAAAAACACCAGTATACTCCTGACGCAATGTTGTTTTGTCGTTGGCACCAATGCCTTAGAGGGGAAGATAGGGCATTGGATTGTAGGGCTGAAAAGGTTCTATTGTAGGAGGCCTTGGTTGATTCTATTTGCAGGGATTAGGTTGTCTTGTAGTAGTTGGTTTGGTGCTGTTAGGCTGAGCTTGGTGCTGGTGAGTTAAAACCGTGGGGTTGTTCCTCTCCCTCTGAGAGTACCAAATCATTGCCTTAGGTTACCAGTTGCTTTATGTGGACCTTCTTTAAAGCTCATTGGGAGGCCTTGGAGATGATAAGTAGAAGTTCATTGAACTCTGATTTCAGGAGGGAGGAAGGAGCCAAATTAGGTGCTTGATTGTATAGGACTCGTATAAACTTGGGAAACAATGGCAGGGGAGGGCTGGGGCTAGTTTTCTAGCTTGGATCCAAATCACTTTTCAGCCCTAATGGCAATGCTATAAGCATAGGGATAGTTATGCCTCCCATTGGACTGACCCACAATTCAACATAGAAATACATAATTGAGAGCTTTGAGATAGTAGGAGAAAAGCACCTCTGGCTATTGGTCTGACTGCCACTGGAATCTCTCCCAAGTCTTTTGAATGAAATATGAAGTTGAAACAGTCTCAGTGTCATTGGGAGCTTCTTGATGGTTGTCAAGATTGCTCAAAAAGGACAAGTTGTTCCCCTTATCTCCAAATTCTCATGAATGCTTTTACATAGTTGATTCCAATTTGTGATAGAACCAGCTCCACGCTTCGAAACCATTGCATGGCTTTCCCTTGAATGAAAATGCAGAATTTGACAGCACTGCATCTCATTGTTCATAATTACACAAAGAAGATGGCAATGTCTTTCAGCATGCTCACATGGAGTAGTCTGATTTTCCAGTGAAGTAGGGAATGTTCTTTAAGGATACAATGGAGGGGATGTTGTGAATAGGGCAGTGGGTGACCTATGAAGTTGACATAGGGTTGTTTTGTCCCTTCTAATTGGTCTTAGAACCATTGTTGATTGAATGAAAAGAACCCTACCCAAGGGGACGGAGTGGAGAGGGTGAGAGAGATTTTTTGGGTGTGGAATGGAAGACTTTGGATCTCCTCCATTTTCCTGACTCTTGAGATAACTAAGATATTCAAAAACTTCACCTTTCTTCTCCAGGATCTTGACCTGTAGGCTTCGCCCACTCATGATTTGTTAGGCCTGATGCTGAAACCAGTTGATTGCGCTCACCTTGGAGGTCGCGAAGATATGTAAAGTATAGCTCTTTTCAAGAAAGAAAATTGCAGCGCTGAACCCAACTTGGTTGCAATAAAAACGAGACCTCTAAGGTCCCAGAGATGCCAAAACTGTTGTGTGCCAAATCAGCAACACCCCTGGAGTTACATCAGGTTCGGAGTGATGTTTAGTCATATAGTGTGTGCAACCACTGAAACCCTCTTCTCCAAGTGTGGGGACTTGTGGAAAAGAGAAGAGGAATCTCAGATTAGAGTGGTTTCCTTAAAATCCTCTAATTTAGATCTAATTTTGCACAACTACAGAGGTCAAAATCCTAATCCTACTCTAAATGCCAGGAGAGAGGATAATAAATTTAATATAAAATGCAAAAAAGGAAACTAAACTAAAATGGTGATGCACCAAAGGGAATGGTGAAACAATTTTTTCCTGTAAATAGACACAAAATGCATGGAAAGGCAAACAATGGACAATTAACCAAGTGTTGATATAGATGTACTAGAGGTCTTTCTTAAACAGAAGTAAAAACAATAAAACGAGGACTGAAGATTCACAGAGTTACACGTCAATCAGCGTTATGCTTCTAAGGCCTCTTCCTGATTTGCCCAAATACAAAGGAGAAGGAGATCCAAATGCGCATATCAAAGCTTACGCTACAGCCATTCGAGAATTACTCCCATGGGATGGGGTTGTTGCTAAAATATTCCCCAAAACGCTGGAAGGCATTGCTCTCGATTGGTATTATAGAATACCCGAGGCTTCCATACATTCATTCAAACAACTCGTGTCTGAGTTCATCAAAGCCTTCGACATGAACAAACTATTAAGGACAGGAATCAGGGAGTTCTTGCACATCAAGCAAGAACATAACGAGAATCTATCGCCCATTTCATCCAAAGGTGGCGTACAGTCCTTTATTCCTCGGCAAGCGCTCCAAACATGGATCAGATGGAACTATGCGATTTATTCCTTCATTCTCTTAGCAGAGAAGTGAAGGAAGAAGTCCAGAAGTTCCCACTAAGGACTTATGATGAAGTACTTGAGAGCGCTCTACGAATAGATCAAGCAACGATAGATAGTGGTCGTAAGACGTATGGAGCAAATGGGAGGTTAATCACCTCCACTCAAAATACTACAACTACCACAAATGTCAATCAAGGACCCAAAATCCTTAACAAAAATCGTGGGGTAACAACAGATGGGGTAACTGACCAGCCCAAGAGGGTAAATGTCGTTAATACTCCGTCACAAACAAACAACCAAAGAAACAACAATTTTACCCCAACGGTCAATACGGTGGATTTTAATAATCCACAACAACAACAACGGAGAAATCCCATGCAAGGGCCAAGCCA
The DNA here is from genome assembly GCA_019776745.2 of Taxus chinensis. Taxonomy (NCBI): domain Eukaryota; kingdom Viridiplantae; phylum Streptophyta; class Pinopsida; order Cupressales; family Taxaceae; genus Taxus; species Taxus chinensis. The sequence continues at coordinate 157,820 of JAHRHJ020003434.1, read as the reverse complement.
AAACTCATTTGGTTACCAAAACCAAAGTCAAAACCAAAAACAACAATTCCAAAACTTTGGTCCTAATAGGCAACAGTTTGGTCGGAATTTTAGGCCACAATACACACCAAACCAACAAAACAGGAATTATAATCCCAATTCTTATTGTGGTTTCCATAAAATTCGGGGTCATGACACTAGAACGTGTCGTGACTACAACAAAATTCATGCAACGCTTGCCAAATGAACAAAGACATTTTTTATGGATATGTTCTTAGCAGATCCTACGTCACCACGGCAATACCTTCGCAGGGGTAGTTTCCCCTCAGAATGCTCCCCTCAAGATCTTTAATGATCCACTCCCAAATCATGATAACAATAGGTTGAATCCAACTGGAACAAACAAAGGTGCACAATAACAGGAAACAACGATCACGAAGCCTCAACTTCGCTAAATCGTTAGTCACGCCACAACTAGGAAGTCAACCGCGACCTAAGGTAGTTTGGTTTAGTGTAGACAGGGAGTTAGACTCCGAATTATTCGTTGAAGCAATTACGAGGACACGAGAGTATTTCTCTCAACCAAGTCCAAGCCATCTGCCGGAAGCAGATAAGAGTCCAGCAAACCGTAGCAAAACCTATGGGTGCTACGATCTAATTAATGATCTAACAAAAACCTTCTCACACATTTCATTCCTTGATTTACTAAAGAATTCCCCCTCACAGGGCTGCTCTTTTAGAGGTGTTAGGTTTGGGTCATTTAATTAGTATCACTCCACCACCAGAAACACAGGTAAATCATATAGACTTTGATTTTGATATCCATCCTCCGGGACAGGCGGACGGATAGGGATGTCGAATTCATATTCGAAATAAGTAAAATGCCTACAGATGCTGAGATCGCACGCCGAGGCGATCCAGCCCTTACACTTGCAAGTACAGGTTTAATAATAACTATGTAAAACGGGCAATGGTTGACGATGGGGCTGCGGTTAACATAGTCCCTTTCTCTTTCTCCAAAAATTGGGATATGGGTCAAAACAAACTGTTCCACTACTCGAAATACATTGAGAGGCTACGATAGCCTTAAAGCCACATCGATAGGAACCTATATACTACCGGTCACCTTGGGCCCTAAAAACATCCTGACTGAGTTTTTATATTATAGATCGGGAAACTAACTATAATATGATCCTCGGCTGGACCGTGGATACATCGAATGAAGGCAATCCCTTCCACGCTATTTCAAGAAGTAAGATTCTTGCATCTGGGAAAGGTATTTGTAGCCAAAGGTGATCCAAAGCCGTTTCGACGTACACCTAGCTGATTTAAAGAAAGACCAGGTGTACACTCAGAATTTGAACTTCCAACAAACCAACTTAATAAACCCACTGACTCAAAGCCAAAGGAAAATTTGGTACCTACATACGGACGGATCTTGAAACCATTAGCGTAGCCAAAACAACCCCAACCCCTGGCGGTAAAGCTAAAGAAACTGTATCATTAGGGACTACTGCAAAAAATCATTGAATTAATAGAACAAGATTTACCAATATTCTTACCATTTGATTCGGTAGGCATAGGATTTTCCCTAGGGTTGGTTCTTCTTCCAGCAGAAGATCTTTTGTATGGTAGAAGTAGAAGTGTGCAAACACAGTAGATACCCCTACATCTATACTCCCAGCTAAATATTGGACTCTCCATTTCGATGGAGCTAAATGCCGCTATGGAGCGGGGGCAGGTATAATTCTTACCTCGCCCGAGGAAAAGGTCCTCCCATTCTCTTTCAAGTTGAACTTTGAATGCACAAAACAATGGCGCTGAGTACGAAGCCCTCCTTTGGCCTCACCTTAGCCAGAAGAATTGGTATTAATAACATTAGAGTCTTGGGAGACTCGCAATTAGTAACAAACCAAGTTTCTGAAGTATATGAAACTAAAGCCGAACATTTACAACTCTACAAAAATGCTGTATTAGATTTAAGCAAGGCATTCAACTTCATATCCATTGAAGCGATCCAGTGAGAGAAAAATCTTCTCACCAATTCAATAGCAACCTCAGCATCACGTTTTACTCCAAGCAATGAGCTAGAAGATACTCACTTCACAGTATCCATTCGTGACGAGCCATTAATAAAAACAATGACAAATCCTCTTTTAAGCGGAAGTGAATCTACCGTCCTAGACCATGTTGGAAATGATGCAGCTACTTTGGATTATTTAAATGCCTATGCAGCATTACATCTCTCCTATCACATGCTAGATTTATCCCTGATCCCACATTCGTCCTCCTACTTCAGAAATCCCATAACGGATCTTCCGTCACAAAGGGAACCTAACATATACGCAATAGAAAATGGGGATGATTTAGATTTACCTCCAGCACCACCTGAGTTCGAAGAGGGTAACACCTCTTTAATCGAAGAAACAATCGATGTCAACATTGGGACAGAAGATGAACCAAGAATATTGAAACTAGGTTCTTCGTTGACACCAGAAGAAGTGGAAATACATACTCAGGTTCTCAAATAACATCAGAAGGCATTTGCATTTAATTACAAGGAGATGACGGGAGTCACACCCCACATTGCAGTACACAACCTCGTCACTAGATCGGATGTAAAGCCAATTAAACAAAAATCAAGACCCATGAAACCCAAAGTAGCTCTCATGGTAAAAGAGGAAGTAATAAAACTCCTTCAGGTAGGATTCATCAAGCCAGTTGACTACTCCCAATGGGTATCTAATATCGTTCCCGTTCTCAAGAAGAATGGAAAGATACACATTTGCATAGATTTCCGAGACATCAACAAAGCGTGTCCTAAAGACGATTTCCCATTACCATCCATAGACGTTATTGTTGATGCAACAGCTGGTTTTGAACTCTTGTCTCTCATGGATGGATTCTCGGGATACAACCAAATCAGAATATCCAAGCAAGATCAAGCTAAAACCACGTTCATAACTCCTTGGGGAACCTATTGCTATGTTGTCATGCCTTTCGGTCTCAAAAATGTTGGTGCTACATACCAGCGGGCTATGACTTATATATTTCATGATTTAATTCATAAAATCATGGAATCCTACGTAGATGACTTGTTGGCTAAGGCCAAGAAGCGTTGTGACCATCCCGAAGTACTCCGCGTCATTCTTTCACGTTTAACAGAATACGGAGTTACGCTAAATCCAGAGAAATGCGTCTTTGGTGTAACAGGAGGAAAGCTCCTAGGTTACATCATATCATCACAAGGGATCGATATTGATCCAACAAAAATTTAGGCTGTCCTCGAAATGGTCCCACCTTCGAGTGAATCTGGAATCAGATCATTTCTCGGGAAGCTGGGTGCAATCCGGAGATTCATCCCGGACTTAAGCTTCGCTATTCATCCAATCAACAATTTACTCAAGAAAGACTATAGCATTGATTGGACCGAAGACTGCAACGAAGCTTTCAACGCAGTTAAACGTTTCTTGCTGTCACCATCTCCGCTAATGCCACCTAAGCTGGATCACCCGTTAATCCTATATTCACGAGCTACCAATGTCTCGCTGGCTTGTATGTTAGCCCAAGAAGACGATGACAAGAGAGAAAGTGCGATTTATTTCATTAGCTAAACACTACTCGACTATGAAACACGCTATACACAAGCAGAGTGAGAATTTCTTGCCATAGTCTTTGCTACTAAACATCTAAGACATTACATGCTGAATCAAGAAACAAAGGTCATGGTAAAGACGGACCATTTACAGAATTTTCTCACACAAGGTTCCTTATCCAAAAAGGCTGGATGTTTTATAACCTTAATGGGAGAGTTCGAATTAACATTTGTAAATCAGAAGTCAGTTAAAGGACAAATCATCGCGGATTGGTTAGCTGACAACCCATTAGATGGAGGCGATCTAGTAGATTTGGATTTTCCAGATGAATGCATATACTACATCGAAACTCGACCTGCTATTTATGAGTGCCCTTGGTACACTGATATCATTAATTATATCATGGATCATACGTACCTGGATGCAGTGACACCACAAAAAAGAAGGCGATTACGCATAATCATAGCCAAATATGTCATTATAGAGCAGGTGCTCTATCGAAAAGCATTCGATGGAATGCTCTTAAGGTGTGTCGACACAGAAGAGTCCAAGAGGATTCTCCATGAATCCCACAATGGTATATGTGGAGGCCATTTCGATGGCCATGCCACTGCTCAAAAACTACATCGAATGGGCTATTTCTGGCCCACTCTAGAACATGACGCGATAGAGTTTGCACGCAGGTGTCATAAGTGCCAGGAATTCTCCCACGAGATCCACATGCTAGCAAAAGCTCTACAACCAATCGCAACTCCATGGCCCTTTTCTACATGGGGCCTGGACTTAATAGGGAAGTTCTCTCCCTCGTCCACAGATGGCCATAATTTTATAATCACGGCCACTGAATATTTTACCAAATGGGTAGAGGCCATGCCTCTTACCACTGTACCTGGTTCTGTAATCACCAAGTTCATTTTGAACCAAATCATTTACAGGTACGGTATCCCACAAATCATTATCTCAGATAATGGAACTTCTTTCAAGAATGAAGAAGTTCGTGAACTATGCAACAAATTTAAAATAAGCCATCATACGGCTTCCTTGTATTATCCCCAAGCCAATGGGCAGGCTGAAGCAACAAACAAAACACTGAAAGCCATTCTCCTCAAAACAGTAAAAGAAAACAAATGAGATTGGCATTTAAAGTTATATCCGACCTTGTGGGCCCACCAAACCTCAATAAGAACACCAACGAGAGCAACTTCTTTCTCACTGGTATTTGGGGCAGAAGCAGTTCTCCTGCTTGAGTTTGAAATACCCAGTCTCCACATTTCACCATAAGGGATTCTGGATGAAGACGCTTACAGAGAAGTACATCTTTCCCAACTAGAAATCCTAGATGAAACTAGGTTAGATGTTGAACAACGGCATAGAGCTTATGCTGACCGAATGTACCGGCAATATAACAAGAAGGTTTATGAACGCGATATATACGAAGGTGATCTAGTTCTAAGACTAGACAGTCGGATAGACAAGAAGACCGACGAAGGAAGGAAATTCCGGCCCAAATGGTTGGGCCCATACCGAGTCATGAAGGACTATGGAAGTGGTGCATACCTCTTATACACGCTAGAAGGTGAGGAATTTGGCGAAACAGTCAATTCCCTGCACCTCAAGTGTTTCTACGCATAAGCAGCTAGCACTACCTATATAACTATATACATTGCATCTTCATATAGATTTAGATCATTTTGTCCACTTGTTCTTACACAAATTGTGATCAAGGAATCTATTCTCAAATTAATTCATTACAAAATCATGATGTTGTTGGCACAAAACTTTCAATCATATCTCTCCATTTTCGCGATATCATCAATCACTTCGGAATCTTTTATCAAATAAAATCAAACATGACGAAGTCTTAATGGTAACCATACCAAGATCTGCAAGTTTGTTCTCACTTTGATTTCTTCTTAGGATTGGTGTCTTGCCTATGGTCTGTTCTAGAAGCTTCATGGTGTCACATCTATCCCATATACACATCTCTTTGGAAACAAGCATATATTGACATTTTACTCAAAAAGACAAGTCAAAAAGTGATTAAACAGAAAATTTTATTTTTACACATTTCCTTGCCCTACCAACCTTTGGTGATGAGCTTGCGTCTCTTACTAGTGACGTAGGGTTGGGAAAGGATGGAAATGCCCTTACTCGCCTATGCCTTGCCCACGGTGGTAAACCCATGCTTCTTACAGGTAGCATGGGGCAAGGTGTAGGGGGTCCTCTAGACAAAAACGTTAAAAGGTCATAAACAAACTATTCAAACTTTGAGTCAAAAACAAATGAATCAGATGTTCAAAATTCCAAGAGAGTTAAAAATCCTAAAAACCAGATTTTGTCTACTATGTGGCCATCTATGGGTCTAAGTCTGGATAAACCACAAAGCAAGTTGCACCCAAAACTATGAAGTCATTCGGGTGAAGTAAGCTTGTAGTTTTCAATTTGGTTCCACCAAAGCTTCATCTGTCTTTCATCACTATCGTTTCACCATATTTCATAAACTTGCGCCCTTCTTGGCTCTTGGTGATGAGCCCTCGCATCTTACTAGTTGCATGGAGTTAGGAGTGGGGCAAGTTAATCTGTTCATCATACTGGTTATTTTCATCACTTTGCCAAAACAAACATGAGGTATCCAAATTGCTCACAGAAGCTAATATTTAAGATCACAATATATCTACAATATCATACATCAGCATCATGAAACACAAAAAGAAAGCAAGCATTTGCATCGTCTGTTCTCCATTGCATACATTCTAGAAAGCATATAAAACATACATCGTAGTATACACGAGGAAGCTGGAAACAGAAAGGGAAAATACGAGTGACAAAGTTTTGATCCAAAAGCGAATGCATATATAAATAACCAATGTTTATATACAATGCCATCATGCTCTAGGCATGGTCAAAATGCTCAAAGAGCCCGTGATGTACAAAAGAATCTACAGTACAAAGCATACAGGGCCAAGTCACCTCTCAACCCCTACGCGACCCCTCCAAGGGTGCGTGCCATCGCCTAGGACTCCGGCTACGCCGGCGCTCTGAATGCATGGAGGGCTCAGGGTCTCGAGGAGCAGCCGCGGTCTCACCACGAGAATGACTCCTCATAAGACGCTCGGCTGTCCTATAGCCTGCCAACTCTGTACGGAGAGTCGACACCATCCTGGCCACATGCCAAACAGGAGCGAAGACGTCAGTATGCCTACCGGCTACTGAAGGCTCCCCGGCATCTACAGATAGCTCCACACGGGTCTTATCCATAGGGATCATCAGAGAATCAGTGCATACCCTATGGATTAGATCCCGCCACTCGTCAACAGTCTCTGCAAAACAAAGAAGAAAAACGAATTAGAAGCTAGGCAAGAGACTAAAATATACAATATCAAAACATAAGGAGAGATAGCAATTAAAAATCCTAAATTAAACAAACATTGAAAAGATGAGAGGATAACTTACTCGGATCACCGGGCCTCCAAGATGGGTCGCTGGGGCCAGCACCCACCGCAGATGCCACTACCGACTGAGGGGCTGCTCCTGTAGTAGGAGCAACATGACACCCCGCAACTGACTCATCCTCTCCACCATGGCCCTGGGAGAGTGGCTCCTCTGAAGCTAGAGTCTCTCTCTCTGCACTCTGCTCGGCCCTCTCTGCCTACAAAATATCCTGAGTGTCATGCCACTCAGGATCGCTATCATCTGTCTGCTCCTCTAACCCTCCCTCTGTAAACTCCTCAGAATCGGAGTCAATATCTATGGGGTCATCGCTGCTGTGAGCAGGACCCGCAGCAATCTGAAGCAAAGGTGCCCGGGGCGCACCGGCTCTCCCTCTAGCCCGAACTACCCTCTTGGCTGCAATGGGAGTGCCAGGAGTGATCACTGTCCAACCACGGCCTCTAGGCCCCCCTCTAGCCTCGCGGACTGATCTGTAAACTGGTGCCGCTGGGGGAAGCATGCCCGCATATGGAAGACCAAACTGCTGAGGAACTCTGCTAAAAGGGTGTACCTCCACCCGTCCCACGCGGTCGATAAGCTGCCCTGTGGTGGAGCAGGAGATCAATGTAAGGGTCTCCTCGCCCCATATGCCGGCCATAAGCTGGTATGGCGTCGCCTCCATATCTGCTGTGGTAAGGGAGGCAACTGGCTGGTGAGGTGCTCTAAGCACCGACATATCTGACCATCTAGCTTCCCTCACAGCCCCTGGGTCTGCCACCTCTACCCCTCTGCCATAAGGAATAAAATGCTCGTACACCCAACTCATGACCAGAGTCGGGTGGCTCAATGACTGTCCCTACAAACGGACCACCCTGTATAAGTCATGGTAGGTGGTCCCCAGAATATCTGCACCCCAGGCATATATCCGGCCATGCCCCTCTATCTGTGTAATGATGGGGGCCCAGCAGTATAGTAAAGTATCCCCTCCCTTGTCCCCGATCAGCCTTGAGGCAAGGATCCCCATGATAGCCTGTCGAAATACGGGGATGGGCAAAGAAGGAATGGATCGAACTCTCACTCCCTTCTTCGACCCCGTCGAGATAGCTGCATCTCCCATGTAGCCTGCCCACTGTGCAATCTGTGCTCGAGACCCTACCGTCTCCAGTGTAAGTCTCCTCCCAATGATCGGGACCCCCAGGATACGGTAGACATCCTCCAAAGTGATGGTCCACTCACTGCGGACCCCTGGCAATCGGAAAGTGTTCCGATCTGCATCCCAATATGAGAATAAGTCACAAAGAATGTGACTAGATGGCGTGACATGGGGCACGCGTGATATACGCAATATGCCGGCCCTCTGTAATGTATCCTCCTCATCCTGAGAAAGGGCATCCAATACCCCCGAAAGCCAATCACACTCTCTCTCTCGGCTCCATCTGATATACTCCTCCCTCGCCTGCATGCACCCAAAAACACACAAAATAGGGCAAGTTAGTATCCAATCAATATCGAGAGAGTCATAAAAGCGTATAGAAATGATAAAAATACAAGTGCAATCTCAAAAGTTAAGCTCTTTTGCATTCTGTGCAAAACCGCCGCCCTGAGCAGGGGGGTGGTTTTGTAACTACCGCCTTAAGGGCGGTGGTACTGAACCGCCGCCCTGAGGGCGGCGGTCATGTAACCGCCGCCCTGGCCAGGGCGGCGGTCGCGGTCCGAAAACCCGCGCGGGTTGTTAACCCCAAAAATCCCAAAATGAGCGTAAAAAAAAATAGACCATTTTAACTAAAAACAAAGCCTACCCAGTAGGCGCCCCCCCTAGATGGACCTTTTGAACCTAACATTTTCAAAAATAATCCCCCCATTGCAAAGAATTTGCCATTTCAAATTTGAAGAGGGAAAAACACAAAATAGAAGAAAACCAACCTGTGATCGCTGAGGTCGGTGTTCCGCTCGTGGAGGCATGATCACGATCTCGCTGCGAACGTTTCGACTCTATTCATGTGAGAAACCGTCACCGTGGGTCCCAGAGCTAAAAATCAATCAAATCGACTCGCGTAAATGAATAGGAAAATGGGCCCACTTTCATATATATATCGTTCTGTTTCGTTTTAAAATGACTTTTTCGCAGGTTTGGAGCGCTGATGGAGGTAAGTTTCTATCCCCGCACGAATGGTACGTTCTCCTTCCCTATTATTTTAGCGTTTATCTTCCAAGTTATTGCATCTATCTGCACTTGAGTTCTCTTTTCATTTTGCAGGTAGCGGGAATTTCAATGGCGTCATCGCAACACACGGACGAGTAAGGTATAGCTTCTAACTCCCCATTTCGGGACTGCCATACTCGGACCCACCGTTTTATGCCTCTTCATGGCTAAAATGCTTCTCCGAGGGGGCAATATGTACGTACCCAAAATTGTAAGGTACAGTACTGCCAGAACAGTGTAACAAGTGCCCCGATGATGATACAGGTCTCCTCGCAAGGTGTTCGGGATCCAGAAAAGCCCTCGGAGTATGCGTTAACATCCCGCATGCCCCGCTTAGCCCCCGCACCCTTTGTTTTCCCCTTTTTCCCTCTTTCCTTGGCCTCTTGACCTTCAGTGACGAAACCGCCGCCCTGAAGGGCGGCGGTCCTGTAACCGCCGCCCTGTCAGAGCGGCGATCCTGTGCGCGTTTTCCATAACACTCTTTTGACGCAACTCGCGTGAAATATCACGTTTCACCAGCTTTTCTTTGCCGACTTGAGCATGCATTAATGTTTTTGGTCCCCTGGAACAGTGTTTTTTCTTTGTTTATTGTTTAGGAGTTCAATTTGGTTTTGGTTTTTGAGAGTTGGAATTCCTATAAATGCATGGTTTGTGTACATGCAAATGGGCAGAATGTAGAAGAATTTGGTGAAGAATTTGGTTTGAGCTGGAGCTTTTGGCCACCAATTTTTTGTTAGAGTCTTCTGATTTTCAATGGTTTGGTCTGTCAGCTTGCTTAGGATTGATAGCATAGTTCATTTCATACTTGGTTAGTATTGTTCAGCTGTTGGTAAGCCACAGACCCATCTTGTGCAGGCAGTGCTGTTATCTCATCCCAATCCAGTTAGAAGCTTGCCTCTAAATTTCTCTTTGATGTAGATTTGTTTTATTGTGTCTTGGAGTTCTTAGTTCAATCCATTATATGCCTGGTTAGCTTTATTCAGCTGTTGGTAAGCCACATATCCAACTTGTGCAAGCAGTGTCTTTATTTTATCCAATCCATTGGAACAGAATAGCTTAGGAAGCCATTAAAGTTGCAGGTTTTGCTCTTCGTATAGGATAGTTATAGGTTCTGGTCACTTCATGTTGCATGACTCGCAGTAAAATCCCGCTAGGAATCACATAAGCCAAGCTCTGTACTCTTGCGCTATCCCTCTCCTACTCGCATTCTCGGTCTGCATTCTGAGCTGTCCTTGTCCCAAAATCTACTCCTATCGGTGCTAGCATTACACGCTTTTCTGGATCCACGTGAACACAAAAGAACGAGGAGATCATACTGAGGGGACAAGATCACATACACCATCGGATTCGCCACTGTTCTGCGGAGTCCAGGTTTTACATTTCAAAGTTCTAGTTAGATTCATATCAAATAGAGTAGTTAATCACTTTATTTCATTTCATTCTATTCTCGACATTGCCAGGGAAGCTGTGGGGATTGATAGTTTCTGAGAAACTATGATTCACTCCTCACTTCTGAGGTAGGATCGAGAATCTTGCCGGTAGATTAGACAAACTATTTTATTTAGAATAATTCTATAAATCGCACAGGCAAATAACCACACTCGGTTATCTTGTCTGTTTTAAATTATTGCTTAGCTACTATTTTTAGATACGCTTAAAATAGTTTGCTTTCCTTAAAATTGTTAGAATATTTCTTAGAAGAATAAAAGATATATATGTTAGATTTATTTCACGTAGTTAGAATTTGTTTCATTACAGTTAGATTTGCATTTTGTTTCGTATGACAATTACGGGACCTCAAGAGCCCAGGGAATATATATTTGAGCCAATCGTGCCTCAACCAAACCTCATCACAGCAATAGTTGACATAGACCAAAATCTCAGGATACAAGTATTCCAAGCAACCACAGATTTACAACTGATCAGTTCTCAGTTAAGAGGATTAAACATAGAAGATGACCAAGCACATGCGTTTTGGTCAAGTCAGCCAAACTACAGATTACTCTAGAAAACATCCACATGACTGTAGAGGGGCTCGAAAGAGAACAAACATTCGGGTGTGATCCTCTAGTTCCACAGCCAGACACTGGAGACACCCTCGTAGATATAGATGCCAGCTTAAGAATCCAGGTTGCGAGAACGTCTGTAAGGTATTCTGAGAAGATCACACAACTATTGGTTCTAAACATAGAAGCTGAGAAAGCATACGATTACTGGATACTAGGGATTAGAATTTGATCTCGCATATGACCATAACAGGACCGCAACAACCAAGAGTCTACGGTTGTGACCCACAGATCCCACAGCCCAACGAATCCACAAGTCAGTTAGATATAAACACTGGCCTACGCACACTAGTATTTCAGTCCACTCCACTTCCACCTATCATCATCGAACAACTGTCCTTACTAGATATAGCAGCTAGCGAAGCTAGGGAATTCTGGACTAGGCCAGAAAATCGTCCGTAGAGCCAATTATATTCATCATCCACTATATGACCTTATCGGGAGATATACACGAAACAATCCCAGGTCATTTTCCACGTATTCCGCAACCCATAGATCGAATCACGCCAGAGCTCGATATTGATTGGAGCCTTCGAGCAGTCATCCTCGCTGATCGATCTATCACACCAGTCCAAGTTAGAAGGGCCTTCTTTGCCTTAGATTCGCAAATTCCACTAGTGCGTGTCGAAGACATTAGACTTCCTAACTAGTTTGTCTGCATATTCCATCCCCACCAGCTGTCTCGGCATGACCTCGGGAGGTCGGGTACGCGGAAGAGTTACTTGTTGATTCTCATGCTCACCTGTCACTTTTCTATGTACACAGTAACTAATCCTATCTACGCTAATTGATCTATGGCTTATTGATTCTGACTGTTTTGATATAATCAATCCCCTTAAGCATAAATTATTAGATAGTTGAAAGCTAGGTTGTGACCAAGCAATTGGGTTACCTTGACCAAACCATGGTTTAGTGTCCATAGGAGACTATATGAAGATTGGGCATACCAAGATTTTCCTACAAAAATCTTGAGTATTCCATGTGTCGTAAGAGGGACCCAAGGTGGTTGCCCCCAACTTTGGCCACTTGGTACTGTCAATGATCACTTCCCATACAGAAGTCATGGCTCATCAATGATTGATCAGGGGTTAATAACTGTGCCTGTGCATCAACTACCCTTGAAGTAGGATGTCATCTAAACAAGAATTTACTTCTTCTGATGTGGATAGAATGTTGGTTTGTTTAAGCTGATCATTTAATAAATGGCACTCTTCAGAAGAGAACATGCATTACTGCTACATGGTAGCCCTAGATGAGACAGATAGAGGACACATTTTTGTTTTATCCAAGGGGAAATCTCTTAACCATGAGCACGTTAGTCTTCCTACATCATAGGTGTAATTACATAAGCTAATGGTTCAGTTTTAGCATTTTTTTTCAGCTTGATTAATCCATCCACGTGGAGATTAATTAAACTAAATCATGTCTATTGACATAAGTTGATTCTAATTCATCCATCAGTTTGATCATACTTGGGTTCAAATTTTTAAGTGTTTTTCCTTTTCTAGGTGGACCCCTTGTTCGTAAAAGCTTCTGAAAATGTCTTTAATATCAAAATTCTTAATTTATCAATGTTTCCACCTCCCATCAAATCAAGTTCCTCCCTTGATTCATCATCTAGACCTTTAAGAATGTCTTGATGGTTTTGCTTAACCAACTTCTTGTAGTACAAACCCTCGACATCTTTTACTCACAATCTATATGACATCTATCATAACTAAATAAAATTCTTCATATTCTCAATGAATTCCTGCTTGATTTTGAAAAATTCTTCCTTCTTATTCATTCTACAATAATCTTGATACTTGTCTAGGAAGGAAACTTATTTGTGCTACAAGTGGTAATAGTCCAATTAGATGTTGGATCCCATAAAGCACCTCATGTATTGCATCCTTCAGGGTAGATGGAAACAACTTGAGTTTCTGATTATCTATTTTGTGATGATAAGTTTGACACAATACTTTAAATAAGCAAACATAAATTGGTCCAGGATATTCAGATGAAATACCTATTTTTTATTTAGGTAAATGTGCAGGTAGTAATATTCTTCATGGGTGTATCATCATCATCCAACTGAATTGGATAAGTAAAGGTCCTAGTCAGGGTCAGGTTCTCTTTTCAGCAAATTGTGCCATTTTTGAAATCCCTTCTAGACCATTTCTACCAGTTCAATATGGTATGTGGATCTGTTTTGGGGAACTGGTGAAAAGTCAACAACACTAGGAGGTTGACTACTCAATTGTGAATCAAAACTTTCTCTGAACGACATTCAGTGGGATATGATCTTCTTTAACCTAAAGGTTCAAATTCCTTCTGGTGACTAAACATTGAATCTACATCAATTCCAAAACCACTACACCTCCAATTAACTGACTTCTTGTCTAACAGATGGACATGCATGGTGATTCTAGACAATTCTTGGTCAACTTCCTTATTTGATCAAGAAAGAAATGATGATGATTCTTATTCAGAATATTTAAAACTTGTGAGGAATCGACCCTTGGATTCTCTTATTCATACTCATAAATATTATGAAACAAGTAGGGAAGATTCTTCAATTACTAATATATGATTGATTGCTCTTGTTGACACCTGGATAAGACAAGTTCTAACTATTTTTGTCCCTTTCAATGACACCAAAAATGATGGGTGTTGGTAAATTTAATCAACTCTTTGTTGATGTCATATTCCAAACCAGAGGTGTATGCTGAAGCTATAAAATTGAAACAAGAAGAATTATCTAACCAATGATCTAAAAAAGTAAATTGAAAATATCAATCTCAATAATGGAGGTATTTTGAAATTCCATTACGAGTTATGCACCAAAATCTGGGGTAGCATGGCTTCTCAATGATCTGAAGTGAGGATCTTCTTTGACATTTTCAACCTTATTGAAATCTAAATTCTGAAAAAAACTTTATTGTGAAGTTGCAATTTTGATGGACTCTCTGCATAAATAACATTGCTAAAAGAAGATGAAGAACTCACATTTCAAGAATGAACCAGAACTTGTTGTATTACCTAAGTTATAGAAACCACAAACACTTGCTTTGGAAATAAATACACAATTGAGAATAATGAAAATGATTGCAAGGAAATGTTAGTGCAAAATCACAGCACCCCTGGATGCAAATCAAGGTTCTAAATGATGTCTTAGGCATCCAGTGTGATTGCACAACATGGAAACCTCTCTCCAAGTGTGGGACTTGTGAAACTGAGAGAGGAATCTCCAAATTAGAGGCTGGTTCCTCAAACTCCTCTAATTTAGATCTATATTTGCACAACTATAGAGGTTCAGATCCTAATCCTACTCTAAATTGCAAGGAGACAGGGGTAGAAATGCAAAAAATTGAAACTAACTAAAGATGGTGATGCACCAAAAGGAGTGGTGAATATTTTGTCATGCAAATAGACACAAACCAAAGATTGCAACATAAAATCATACACAGGCTGATAAGATATAATTTAGGATCTGAAATGAAGCAAATAATACAAACAAAGGACTGAAACCCATTCACAAAGTTTGCATTATCATTTCCAATGTCAAAAAAACCACTGCATTACAACCTCAGAGAGGTAGAAAAGCTGTTACAATCTTTGAAGAGGTCTGATTCTTGCAACAATCACTTGCTGGAGGTGAAAGAAGAAGTCTGCTATGCCAAAAAGTGTTCCACACTTAAGAAAATGAGCCAAATCTGGCTTTTACATTGCATGGGTCGAGCCCAGGAGAGAGAAAACGTACAAAAATGTGGGAGCCCATTCCTCATTGACTACAAATGCATTAAAACAGCATGGGGGACCTTACAAACCCATACCCTGTCATTTTTGACCGAATTGGAGAAGAATGCGACCCATTCTGCATTAAATTTGGTCGTTGAAATGTCATTTCTGGCCATGGACACGCGTCAGAGCCGTTTCTTAACTTTCTCTCTCTAGACTGAACCAAAATTCAAAATTGACCCTAGAATCATGTAGAGAATTTTATAAGCTTTCCAATGATATAAAGAACGTGCAAATCCGAGCTCTGGATCGAAAGATATGGTGATCTAAAGATTTAGGGCACAAAACAGGAAAAAATGGGTTTTGAAATTTTTTCCCACGCTCCGCCACCTGGACGACACGTGTCGGGTGCTGATTGGATGAGCAATTCTCTCTCCTTCCCTTACCCATGGGTTTTCCTTGAAAGTTTTGACTTTTTGTAATTTTGGAAAATTTCCCATTTTTTCCCCACGAGATCCCTCGCCACTTGGGACACGTGGCATGATCTGGTTGGAGGACAGGGGCGCGGGGTCATCCTTTACCTTTTAGTTTTTTGGCCAAAACTTTTGCCAAATTCTCTAATTCCTCCCCAAGCTCCACACTCCCCTTCTCCTTAGGACACGTGTCCTCTTTTTATTGGCTCGGGCCAACGCTTCAAACCTTGCCCTTTGAAATTTTGGACGTTTTCCCTTGTGACACGTGGCATTTCCTGATTCATCCGCGGGCCTGCCGGCTTTTTCACGTCCCTCACATCCCTTTGGCCTGGATGTCCCAAATTGTCTGGGATAAATTCCTTCGATCCGCCCGATTCAGGCTTCCCTGTCCCTCTTTGAGGTGAAGACACATGGTGTTATTTGATTGGCTCTCGGCTCCTTCGGCTCTGACCACTGCTCCTCCATGCGTCCCTATGTCCCAACTGTCCCAGTGTGAAAGTTCTCTATTTCGGCCGATCTGGGTGGTTCGCGTCCTTCTGCATCCTCACGGCCCAGATGTCCCAGCCTGTTCTGCACAGTAGTTAGTTGGAATTTTTTCTCCTTCGGTCTGTTCAATCTTTTGCGTCCTGCGCATCCCAATGTCCTTAACTGTCCCAGTGCTGCGCAGACCGCTTGGAGGCTTTTCGGCCAGTTCATGCCCCGACGACCCAACTATCCCAAGGACCGCCTGGACTAGGACTTAGCCATTTTTCATGATTTTTTCTGGCCCAAGCTTTTTTTTGCAACTTTTTCACCCTTTTTCAGAACTTGCTCTTTCTTCTTGGACAGGAGAGTTAGAAAAAATCTGAGGGGACCCTAGAAACATGATTTTTTGCCTTGAATCAATCTATCTTTCTTAGGACTTAAAATTCTGATGCATGTTATCAAATTTACCCTAGGGGTGAATTTTGGATAACAATTTGGCGACTTAGCGGGGTTACCTTCCTGCTAGGTAGAAGATACCAGTTGCCTGAAGCAGTCCATTAGGTATGGAGTCATCAGATATTTTGTTTAGAACCCCAACTGACTTAGAATGTGCAAGGAGGAAGATGGAATATCACCTGAGGGGAGCAAGGGCTGCAAAACATCTCCATGGACAGTAAGCTGTGCCAAAGCACTTAGGGAAAACAAAACTAACCTACAGCAAAACAATGTGCACAAGCACTTGGAGGAATGAAAATCAGATCTAATATTTACAAAGTAGTGAATTTCCCTCTAGAAGCAACGCTTGAGATAGATTCCATTGACTGGAATCTGCAATTCTTCACCATCCAATGAGGCCAGTTGGAAAGCATTGTTGTTCTTGCACTTCGTGACCATGTATGGGCCACTCCAAATGGCATCAAATTTTGAATGCCTTCCCAGTTTTTCTCTATCCACATCCCATTTCAACACTAGATCTCCAACTTGAAAAGATCTATCCTTGGCCTTTCTTATCAAAGGTCTTCTTGATCAAAGCTTGATCCTTCTCCATTGCTTGGGATGCCTGATTTCTAATCTCTTGCAGCTACATCAAATTTGCATACCTCACCTCCATGGGCTCAAACTCTAGCAACTCCAGCTGCTTCATGAGTTCCAATGTTGGCAACTCAAGTGACATGGGCAAGATTGCCTCTCTTCCATAGACAAGTTTGAATGGAGAATTACCTGTGGATCTCTTGGGAGTTATCCTATCATCCCATAAGGCTGATTTCAGTTTGGTATGCCAAGACCTCTAATTCTCGTCAAGAGTCCTCCTAATGATCCTCAACAAGTTCTTGTTTGTAGACTCGGCCTGGCCATTACCTTGAGGGTAATAGTTTGATGAAGTGCTTAGGTAGATACCGTTCTTGACAGCCCACTCAGTCACCTTAGATCCAATGAATGCCAATGCATTATCAGAGATTATTGTAGCAGGTACACCAAATCTAGTTGTTATCCCCTCATAAAAGTCTAAGATGCTAGACTCATTTGCCTCTTTGAGTGCTACTGCTTCTGTCCATCTGGTGAAGTAGTCCGTGGCTGTCAAAATCCATTTGTGCCCTTGGCTTGAATTGGGATTAATGACTCCAATGAAGTCCAAACCCCATTGCATGAATGGTTGGTCAACTGAGATTGGATGTAATGGAAGGGCTTCTAGCAAGTCTCTCTTTTCCTGTGAAGAATGCACAATTCTTACACCTCTTGATCCATGCGTAGCAATCACTGAAGATTTTAGGCCAATAATAACCAGCCTTCATGATTTTTAGAGCTGTCACTCTTGGTGCAAAATGGCCACCAGCTGGTCCACCATGAAACTCTTCCAACACCCTTTGAATCTGATTTGTGCTAATGCATCTCAGCATGCACTCCATTCACATCTTTCTTGAACAAAACTCCATCAACAATGGCATATGGGATAGCCTGCAATCTGAAGTGTCTCCTTTGGGTCTTTTTCATCTCCGGAGGGCATAGGCCTATGCCTAGGAAGTGTATAATACCTTGAGTCCAGCAAGAAGTGAGTGGGCAGCATCATCTTCTTCTTGATTGCCACTTGGCTCATGGCTGTCCTGGACTACCAAAACAGTCTCTTCTTCATTGCATACTTCTCTTTGCTTCCCAAAAACCAGCTGTTCACACAACCCTTTCCCTCTTACCAGCTTGGTGACCTTGATTTCAATGTCATACTCCATGACACGGGTGATCCAACCTGCCCTTTTCTCATTCAAATCCTTGTTTAGGAGGAATTCCTTAACCCCAACATGTACGAGACCAACAACTGGACCTTGTTGTTTGAGACTAAATGCTTGAATTTCTTCAAGACTCCTGATTACTGCAAGTACATGCTTCTCGATGAAATAGAGTACCTCACCTCATAGTCATCTAGGCTCCTTGGCTGAAGAAGGCAATTGGCTGCTCATCCTTATCCTTGTTCTGCTGTACCAAAATGGCAGAAATAGTTTCATTACCTCCAAATGCATAGAGAATGAAATCCTTTGGAGAAGTCTGGGTTGATGAGAGTTGGAAGCTTGAGAGATGGCTTCTTTGATTGCTTCAAAACTCTCCTTACCTTCTGTTTGTCCACTTGAAATGCCATTCTCTTCTTTAACATTTTGGTGATGGGCTTGACAAGGGCTGCAAAATTTGGAACAAACCTCCGAACAAAATTTATCCTTCCCAAGAAACTTTGAAGAGATTTCTTGTGGCTTGGCAATGGTAGTGCTCTTATGGCTTCAACCCTCTCTGGATCAATTGCTAATCCTTCTTTGGAGACAATATGGCCAAGGAGATTTCCTTCATGTGCCAAGAAATATGCATTTCTTAGGATTCAAAGACACTCCAAATCTCCTGCACCTTTCAAAGACTTGCTCAAATGAGAGAGGTGGTCTGCTGTTTTTTTGGAGAAACCATAGTGATATCATCAAGGTAAATCAGCACCACATTGTTAATCAAACCTTTGAATGCCATGTCCATTGCCCTTTGGAAGGTAGCTCCAGCGTTTGATAGCCCAAATGTAATCTTCCTGTATGCAAAATTCCCCATTTGGTTGTGAAGGTTGTCTTGAACTGGTCCTCTTCCTTCACCATAATCTGATTGTAGCCTGAGTAGCCATCAAGTAGTGAAAACCTCTCATGAGCCAGCCACGACTTGCAAGATTTGCTCCATGGAAGGGAGTGGGTAATGGTCCTTGAGAGAGGCTCTATTCAAGTCTCTGAAGTCAACACACAATCTGATCTCTCCACTCTTCTTTCTGACTAGAACTAAGTTGGCAACCCAACTAGAATTCTTGATTAGGAATATGATCCTTGACTCAATCAGCTTGTCCAATTCTTTCTTCATGAGAGGCTCCATGTGTGGATTGACTGGTCTTTTGTTTCTGCCTGACAGCTTAGTATTTGGATCCAATTCAATGGTATGCTTAGCTAAGTTGGGATTGAAACCTTTCAAGTCTTCATAGCTCCAAGCAAACACGTCAGGGAACTCTTGGCAAAGCTGTATGAACTCATACCTTTCTTGTTCAGTTGTCATCCTTCCAATTTGCAAGGTTTGTTCTCTTCTACCAAGATGGATATTGAATCCTCTCTCTTGACCTACTATGTTTGCTTTCTCCTTTCTAAACTGGTCATTGGGGTTAAAAATGGACTCCAAGGTGATAAGTCCCTTGGGCAGCTTGTTAGTTCTCAGCTGTACTACCTGGTCACCATACTGCTGTTCCAATTTTTCTTGATTCTTAGCTGAGAACTCAGCTTCTTCTTGCAAGAAATGGATGATTTGCTGGTCATTTTCAAACACTTGCCAACTGACATTGTTATCTGGCACTAGATGGCCTCACAATCACATGGATGTTTGGTTGTACCTTGTCTTGTTGATGCTTTCCACAATGTCAAAGGCTGCCCCTACTGCTGCAAGTCTGTCAGCAACTTGATTCTTCTTTCCTAGGAATGGATTTGATGCCAAAACCCTCAAAATCTTCCATGAGGTCCCACACCCTGTTCTTGTAGCTCCTGAGTAGATCATTCTTGGCAGCATGTTATCCCTTGACCTTATTTACAATCAATTCACTATCCCCAAAGACTTGCAAGATCTTTATTTTCTTCTTTATTGCCCAATGCATCCCTTGCACCAAGGCTTCATATTCAGTAGTGTTATTGGAGCATGCAAACTGAAATCTAAAATTTGAATAGTACTTTACTCCTTGAGGTGAAACAAGCATAGCTCCACCTCCTACACCTTGTCTACTCCTTGATCCATCAAAAAACAGCTGCCATACCTCATTTTCATCTTTGTGGTTTGGCATGGTGATGCTAGGAATAGGCTGATTTTCTTCGTGTATGCAATAGACCCCTAGCTCAGATTCTTCCATTCTTGATAAGGATCAAAAGCATGTACCTTGTTTTGCCCATTCATCAAGAGTTAGATCCTGGATGCTTCCAACCTTAGTGTCAGCTTCATCAGTGCTTGGGTGATCTTCTTGATCAAATGCTGGCAATTGGCATTAATCTGACTTGGAGTGTAAGGCTCAATGTGGAAGTTTGCAATAGGTTTAGACCTAATTGTATCCTTAGTTCCATACCTCATTCTGAACAGAATGTGTGACCAATCAGTAGACAAATATCCCCCAATCTTGGCTATGAAGTCCCTTGACAAACACAGGGCAAAGAGTGGTGGAAGGTCTATGACTGATACATCTTGTAAAACAACAAAATTTGGACATGCATGCAAGGTAAGACTCAAGTTTCTAATCACTCCAACTATTGCTACTGCTGTCCCATCCAGCTGCACCACCCCTTTGGATTTGGTTTCATATTGAAGCCCTAGCTGATCAGCTATCTATTTAGGCATTACCGAGCTACTTTGCCCCGGAGTCTATCATGCAATTATGTACTAGGTGATTTACAATGATTAATGAAACTTAGAAAGGAGGGGGCTTTAACATTTTACCTTGTTGTCCTCCATGATTTCCCTCAGGCTGGGTAGAATTTGTAAGCACCCTTTCCCAATTTTTGGATCTGAACTGTTTAGATTCGAAGTTGGCCAGTCCTTCATGGCAGCTTGCAGTAGATCTCTTTGTCCTGGGATAGATACGGATTCCCACATTGATATATTAAAATTTTTCTTCTTCATCTGATCAATGATGTTGAATGGTGATGAAGGATGTCTTTGCTATCGCTTGGTTTGCACATTCACTCCTTGTACATGGGCAGCAACAACTGGTATTTTAGTTGGCCTAGGGGTTGTTCTTGGCTGCCCTTGTGCATTTGAAATTGGACTTTTCTTGCCAATCATTTGTGGAGGCCATGGAAGGTTGTGGAT
This sequence comes from Taxus chinensis, assembly GCA_019776745.2. Taxonomy (NCBI): domain Eukaryota; kingdom Viridiplantae; phylum Streptophyta; class Pinopsida; order Cupressales; family Taxaceae; genus Taxus; species Taxus chinensis. The sequence goes on along the minus strand of JAHRHJ020003434.1, from coordinate 136,543 downwards.
TGGTTGGGGCTAATGGCTGCTCTTCACCCAAATTCCTCCTTTTTGACCTTGTGTTGGCTACAACACCTTGAGAAACTGCCTGATTCACTGCCACAGAAATCCTCTGCTTGCCAATTTACCAATGTGGTGTCATTTGGGGCTGATTGCTGTTGTGAATGTTTCTTGTTGTTGACTATTTTCCTTCTTGACTGCTTCTCACCCTCCACAGCCGGTAGTTGTCACCATTAATGCTTGATTTAGCAGCACCATTGAAGCACATGGATTGATTATGAGGCTCATTGCATGGAAAACACTAATCATATTCCTGTGAAATGTTGTTCTGTGTTGGCACTAATGCCTTAGAGGCGGATATGGCATTAGGATTATAGGGCTGAAATGGTCTATTGGCAGGAGGCCTTGTTTGATTCATATTTAGTGGCTGGATTAGGTGGTCTTTCTAGTTGGTATGGCTACCTATTAGGTTGAGCTTGGGGTTGATAAGAAGGTCTAAAACCTTGGGCTTGTTGCCTCTTGAGAGTAACCAGCTCATTGCCTAGGTTTTGCAATTGTTTCATGACCTCTTGGAGCTCATTTGGGGCACTTGGAGATGAAGTGGAAGATTCATTTGAACTTTGATTTCTAGGAGTGGGAGATAGGAGATCAATTAGGTGCTTGACTAGTGTTTGGACTCTCTAAACTTGGAAACAGTGGCATGGGAGGCCTAGGGGCAAGTTTACCAGCTTGGATCAAACAATTTTCAGCCCTAATGGCTATGCTATAAGCCATAGGGATAGTTATCCCTCCCATGGACTGAATCAACATAGAAATATCATAATTTAGAGCTTTGAGATAGTAGAGAAAAGCACCTTCAACTGTTGGCCTGACTGCCATTGGAATTCTCTGCCAAGTCTTTTGAAATCTGAAGTTGAAATCGGTCAGCTATGTCATTGGGAGCTCTCTTGATTGTTGTCAGCTGCTCCAAAAGAGACAAGTTGTCTCCCTTCTCTCCAAATTGACTCACAGAAGTGCTATACACAGCTGATTCTCAGTTTGTGATAGAACCATTGCTCCAAGGCTTCTAAACCATTGTAATGCTTTACCCTTGAAATGAAGATGCTAATAACTTTCACAGCCACTTGCATATCATTGATTTCATGTATTGCACAAAGGTTAGCAATATCTTGAACATGATCACCTGGAGTAGTCTAATTTTCTCCAGTGAAGTAGGGAATGTTCTTCAAGGCTGCAATAGAAATTGGATGTTGTGCATTGAGGGCAAGTGGGCTGCTACCTGTGAAGTTGATGTAGGGGTTGTTTTGTGCCATTTTAATTGGTCTTAAAACCCTTGTTTGGTCTGAATGAAAGGCCTACCAGGTGGAGTTGAGAGAAGATGGAGACCTTTGAATCCTTCTTCCTCTTTTCCTTCTTCTTGGAGATATTTGCAGGTATTCAAACAAGACTTCTTCTTCTCCAACTCTTGACCTTGTGGTGATTCTTCTCATGAGTTTTCAGGCCTGCACTGCTGAAACCGTTGATTTTCCATCTTGGAGTCGCCAGATATGCAAATAATAGCTCTTCTCAAGCAAGAAAATTACAGCAGATGCACATCAACTTTGATTGCAATAAAAATGAGACCTCTAGTGTCCCACCGGGCGTGCCAAAACTGTTAGTGTAAAATCACAGCACCCCTGGATGTAAATGCAAGGTTCTAGATGATGTCTTAGGCATCCAGTGTGATCGCACAACATGGAAACCTCTCTCTAAGTGTGGGACTTGTAAAACTGAGAGAGGAATCTCTAGATTAGAGGCTGGTTCCTCAAAATCCTCTGATTTAGATCTATATTTACATAACTACAGAGGTTCAGATCCTAAACCTACTCTAAATTACAAGGAGACAGGGGTAGAAGATGCAAAAAATTGAAATCTAACTAAAGATGGTGATGCACCAAAAGGAGTGGTGAATATTCTTGTCATGCAAATAGACACAAACCAATGATTGCAACATAAAACATACACAGGCTGATAAGATATAATTTAGGATCTGAAATGAAGCAAATGCAATACAAACAAAGGACTGAAACTCATTCACACAGGCTTGCATTATCATCTCCAATGTCAAAACCACTGCATTACAACCTCAGAGAGGTAGAAAACCTATTACAGTTTTTGAAGAGGTCTAATCCATTGCAACAATCACTTGATGGAGGTGAAAGAAGAAGATTGCATAATGCCAAAAAGTGTTCCCCCCTTTTGAAATGAGCCAAATCTTGATAATTTTTTATTGCGTGAATGTCAAGCCTAAAAGAGAGAAAATGTACAAAATGTGGGAGCCCAAAATTCCTCATTGACTGCAAATGCATTAAAACGGCATGGGGGACCTTACAAACCCATACCCTGGTCATTTTTGACTGAATTGGAGGAGAATGTGACCCATTCTGTATTAAATTTGGTCACTGAAATGTCATTTCTAGCCATGGACACGCGTCAGAGCCATTTCTTAACTTTCTCTCTCCACAATTGAACCAAAATTCAAGATTAACCACTGAATCATGTAGATAATTTTATAATATTTCCAATGATATAAAGAACGTGTGAATCCGAGCTCTGGATCGAAATATATGGTGATATGAAGATTTAGGGCACAAAATAGACAAAAATGGGTTTTGAAAATTTTTCCCGTGCTCCACCACCTAGACGACATGTGTCGGGAGCTGATTGGATGAGTAATTCTCTCTCCTTCCACTTACCCGCCGGTTTTCCTTGAAATTTTTGATTTTTTGTAATTTTGGAAATTTTCCCATTTTTTCCCCATGTCCCCTGCCACTTGAGACACTTGGCATGATCTGGTTGGAGGACAGGGCATGGGGTCATCCCTTACCTTTTAGTTTTTGGCCAAAAATTTTGCCAAATTCTCTAATTCCTCCTCGAGCTCCACACTCCCCATCTCCTTAGGACACGTGTCCTCTTTTTATTGGCTCAGGCCAATGCTTCAAACATTCCCCTTTGAAATTTTGGAGTGTTTTCCCTTGTGACACGTGGCGTTTCCTGATTTGTCCATGGGCATGCCGGCTTTTCACGTCCCTCGCGATCCCTTTGGCCTAGATGTCCCGAACTGTCTGGGACAAATTCCTCCGATCCGCCTGATTCGAGGATTCCCTATCCCTCTTTGAGGTGAAGACACGTGGCATAATTTGATTGGATCTCAGCTCCTTCGGCTTTCCGTGTCCCACGTGTCCCTTTGTCCCAACTGTCCCAGTGCGAAAAGTTCTCTATTTCGGCCGATCCGGGAGGTTCGTGTCCTTTGCGTCCTCATGACCCAAATGTCCCAGCCTATTCTAGATCAGTAGTTAGTCAATTTTGTTTTTACCTTCGGCTGGTTCACCCTTTCACGTCCCGCGTGTCCCCATGGCCTGAATGTCCCTTTGCTGCGCGGACCACCTAGTAGCCTTTCGGCCGATTCGCACCCTGACGTCCCAACTGTCCCAAGGACCTCCTGGACTAGGACTTAGCCAATTTTTCACCCATTTTTCCTGGCCCAAGCTTGTCCTTTTTTGCAACTTTTTCACCCTTTTTTATAACTTGCTCCTTTCTTCTTAGACACGAGAGTTAGAAAAATCCGAGGGGACCCTAGAAACATGATTTTTTTCCTTGAATCAATCTATCTTGCTCGGGACTGAAGAATTTAATGCATGTTATCAGAACTACCCTGGGGGGTGAATTTTGGATAACAGTTATACCATTCTCTTTGAAAGCAATAAATACCAAAGATTCTAGATAAATAAAAAATATTTTTAAAAAATTCCTACAATGTTAACCAATTATTATAACTATAGCACACCCCTAATTTATCAGAAATATAGGTGAACCAGTTAAATGCGGCTTTGAAAATCTTTAGTCTGTAGGGAAAATGAATGTTAAATATAGCTGAGAGGAGGCTGATTATTGACCAGAATCAGATGGATAAAAAGCTCTAAACTGAAAAAGTGGACATGCTGGGATCCACACCTTTGGCCTGGAATAAGATTCTTCAAAACCCTAACAGAAAAGTGGGTCCACAATCTCCTGAAAGAGGGCAGTTCACGTGGGAAAAGGAAAATGAAGGTGCTACCTGTCTAATGGTTCCAGATGGCTGCATAAATAGGGCTTTGGACAAAGCGAATCTTTCCCTTGTTGGTAAGTTTCTAGGCTCCAGACCTAATATTGATTTTATTAGAAAATGGGCTCTTAGAAAGTGGAAACCTAAGGGGGATCTGAGTATTACCATCATGCCACGGGGTTTTTTTCTGGAAAAATTTAATCAGCAGACTGATTTGAAATCGGTGCTTCTGGGAGGACCGTGGTGGCTGGGTAATATGGGCCTCTTTTTGAAAAAATGGTATCCAGGGTTTGACCCGAACATTGAAAATATAAACACCATTCCAATCTGGTGTAGACTCCCTGGTCTACCATTGCAATTCTGGGATGATGAAATCTTTGCTAAACATTGCTAAATCCATAGGTGCTCTGATCGGGCTGGATGGGCCCACGAGAAATAGATCCAGACTTGTTTTTTCTCGATTCTACATTTCTTTTGAAATGGAGCAGGAGTTACTAGAGCACATCATCTTGAAATCTAAGTGTGGAATGTGGATCCAAAAAATTGAATTTGAAACCTTTCATTTAAGGTGTAAGTAATGTCATCGTATAGGACACTTCACCAAAAAATGTCCTAATAAGGAGATCTCTACAGAGGAGGATAAACACAAAAAGAAAGAACAACTTGAGGGTGATTTAGAAATGACAAAGGAAAGTAGGGTACTAGACAATGAAAGCCGGAGAGAAAAAAAAGCCCATAACTAGCCTGAGTTGAACTACAATAAAAAGGAAAAAAAAGGGGGTTTAGAACTCCAATAAGGAAACACCTGGTCTGGCATCCAAAAACCCCAGTGGCAGCTTTGCATGGAGCACCAATCAGAAACAAAGAGGACTTAGAAATGCAAAATCCAGTAAAGGTGACTATGGAGGTGGACGAACAAGAAGGAACTGTAAAGGTAAATATCATTCCTAAGGATCTAGCTCAGACTTTGGAACTTCAAAATGACACTAAGGAAGCTGAGATAGATAATTCTCTGTGCATCATTGAGGAAATGTTGGAGAAGGACAACATGGGTTCAGAAGAAGCATTGCAGAAAAACACTCCAAGGGGTGAAAGTAAAATCTCAACCACAATGGGAAACTCTTTCTTCAGCAACAGATCAGCAGATCTACCTCCTGATTCAGCAACAAATCAGTATCTACACTTTATTGATAGTAATTGGAGAGAGAAAGAGGAGGGAGAAGTAACGCCATTTAAGGAAGATGAGGAGCTAACTTCTGGATTCATAGAGGTCATTTCAAAAAAAAAGAGAATGAAAGGATTTGAAATGATCCCAGAATCGCTCTATAGTGAAAAGAAAAAGAAAATTGACAACTGGGAAACTTCAACATCCAGAACTACTAGATCTTCTGCTAGAAGACTAGTAGATTTTGGAAGTAGTTCTAAAAGAGGAAGGCCCTCAAAAAAGACTCTTAGATCCAAGAGAACAGAGAAAGACATTGCAGATGGCACTCAACGACAATTGAGCCATCAGGAAATCCCAGCTCCCACTCCTATTAAATGAAGATTATCTCTTGGAACATCTGAGGGCTAAACAGGAAACTCCAAACAGAGAATTATTAAGGAGTTACAGGATTCTAGTAGTCCTAGTATTTTGATTTTGCAGGAAACTAAGATGAAAGCTAAGATCCTTGAAATTAGTAAAAAGAATTTCTGGGAAAACTCTGACATGGTTGCGGTGGACTCTCAAGGAGCCTCTGGAGGTCTAGATACTCTCTGGGATAAAAGACACTGTACTGGTATGATTCTTAATGCTAGCACTAATCATCTTGCTATTAAATTTCATGCTATTGAGAGCAATGGTGAATGGATCCTTTCCAATATCTATGCCCCTAATACGGTTAGTGGGAGACGTAAACTATGGACTGATCTTAAGATCTTTAGAAACCAGCATATTATAGCCAACTGGCTTATCATGGGTGACTTTAATTCTCCTCTAAACCCAGGTGAAAAATATGGAGGAATCTCTAGTTTTTCCACAGGTATGGATGAATTTGTAGATTTTGTTGCTGATCTTAATCTCTTGGATGTGGATCTCCATGGGAATAAATACACCTGGAACAACAGAAGGTTGGGAAAATATCTAATCCAAGTTAGACTAGATAGAGCCCTGATTTCTGCTAGTTGGATTCTCAGTCAGGACTTCCACCTCTCTTCCCTACCCAGAATTGGATCAGACAACAATCCAATTGCCTTAAATCTTCTCAATTGGACTAAGCCCATCATAAGCTCATTCAAATTTGAAAAGATGTGGATGGAGCATGATGACATTTATGACAAAATAAAAGAGTGGTGGGTTTGGAATGGTGAATGCACTGCTCAATTTAGATTGATTCAGAAGCTCAAAAATGTTAAAAAACAAGTTAAAATTTGGAATAAAAGAGTTTTTGGTAATGTGTTTGAAAAAAAAAAGAATTTAAAACAAAAGCTCCAAGATCTGGAAATCAAAATGAATACAATGGGGAGATCTTTTGAAGACCAAATTGAGGAAAAGAACATTCTCTCAGAACTGCATACAATTTGCAGCAGAGAAGAATCCTTATGGAGACTAAAATCTAGGGCTATCTGGCTAAAAGGAGGAGATAGAAATAAAAAGTATTTTCATATGACCAATTTGAAGCATAGAGCTTGTAATAGGATTATGAAGTGGCTAAAAGTAATGGCACTGTTATAAAATATCCCAATAGCATCAAAGAGGAAGCTCTCAATTTCTATAAAAAACTTCTTAATGAGAGGAATATCATTACTGATGAGGCAATTTCTTTCATGTTGGAGGATATTCCCCAAGGTAAAATTGAGGAGAAGAGATTTAAAGATATCACTAAAGTTGTCACACTTGAAGAACTGCAAAAAACTGTGTTTACTTTAGAAGGCGATAAGGCTCCGCGCCCGAATGGTTTTTCTATTAACTTTTTTCAAAAATTTGGGAAATATGTTCGGATGATCTTCTCGGAGTGGTGAATGAATTCTATAGAACTGGGGATCTTTTGAAAGAGCTGAATAACACCCACATTGTGCTTGCTCCAAAAAAAATGGATGCTAAGGACTTCAAAGACTTCAGACCCATCAGCCTTGTGAATGTTATCTATAGAATTTTTACCAAAATCATTGCTACCAGGCTGCACAATTTATTATGAATGATTTAATCTCAAGGCAGCAGAGTGGATTCATTAAAGGTAGGATTATCCAAGATGGAGTGATTATGGTACATGAGACCATACACTCTATGGACAATAATAAAAAAGTGAATATGGTCCTTAAGCTTGATATGAATAAAGCCTTTGACAAGGTCTCTTGGGTTTTTCTAGACAAAGTTTTAATTAAATTTGGTTTTCCTGCTAAATTTAGAAAAATTATTAAGGCTTGCATCTCTACGGTCAGATTCTCAGTGGTGGTTAATGGTGAGCCGGTGGGATTTTTCACAAGCAGCAGAGGGCTAAGACAAGGGGACCCCATATCCCCCCTGCTCTTCATTCTTATGGCAGACAGTCTTAGTAGAACAATTGGTAAAGTAGTTATTGATAGTCTTCTAAAAGGTTCAAAGCCCACTTCCATCAGCCAAGCAGCTTCTCATCAGCAATTTGCAGATGATACAATCCTTCTTTTAATGGCCTCTGTCCTTGAAGCTAAGGCAACCAAGGCTATTCTGCAACTTTACGAATCTGCTTCTGGGCAAGAGATCAATTATGATAAAAGCTCCATTTTCTTCTTCAACACTCCTGAGGAAAGACAACTTAAAATTGCAAAAATTCTAGGCTGTAAAATAAGTGCACTTCCAGCCACTTACTTAGGACTCCCTCTTGGCACTAAAAAAGTTTCTACCAAGGTGTGGAATGATCTGTTGGCGAGATTTCAAAAAAAATGGCTGGATGGAAAGGAGCCATTCTATCTAGTGCTAGTAAGTGCCTACTCATAAAAAGTACTCTTCAAAATCTACCTATCTATATCATGTCTCTATATAAGATCCCTTCTACCTTCAGAGAAAGAATTGAGAGGATTCAGAAAAAATTCTTATGGCAGGGCATGGAGGAGAAGTTTAAATATCACTTAGTTGCTTGGGATAAGGTTTGTACTCCAAAATCTATAGGGGGCCTGGGCATAAAAGACATAAAGAAAATGAATGAGGCTCTTATTGTGAAAATGGGCTGGAGAATGCTATCTGAGAAGCAACCCTGGATAGAATTAATTAAGGCTAAATACCTTAATCAACAAGCAGTCTTTTCTTTTCTTCAAGATGAGCATCTTCCTTATGGTTCCATTTTTTGGAATAATTTAGTGAAGAGCAGAAATTTCATCAAACAAGGAAGTAAATGGAAAGTGGGAGATGGTTGTGATATAAAATTCTGGGATGATAACTGGTTTAATTGTAGCCTTATGGACAAGATTTGGTGTAGTCAAAGATAGTCTTGAAAGTAAGTATGGCACTAGAATCAAGGATTATATTGAAAGAAATGGTAACAAAAAGAAATGGAAAAAACTTTCTGTGGATAGAGATGATCTGATCCAAACTATTTCCTCCCTACAAGATCAATTGGACCTTATCCCCTTAATTCAGCTAGATGTTAAGGATGAATTGGTCTGGAGCAATTCTATTGATGGGGACTACTCTGTTAAAACTGGTTATAATACTTTCTTCAACAATAGTCAAACTGAGTTTAAATGGAGTAGAATTTGGATGACTGAGCTAACACCTAAAATTAACTTTTTCTTTTGGCTTGCTCTCAGGGGTAGAATTCTTACCACTGACAACCTGATAAGAAAAGGTTTCATAATGCCTAATAGATGTCATCTGTGTAAAAAAGACTCTGAGGATATCAGTCATTTGTTTATCCATTGTGAATATGCTACCAAAATGTGGAGTTTTTCCCTCTCTAATTTTAAAGCTTCCTGGGTGGTTCCGAAGGACTTCAGTCAGCTCTGGACCCAATGGAGCCCACCCTATAAACATTGTGTTGTGAGAAGGCTCTGGAATTTGGTAATACCTCATGTTATTTGGAGGATATGGAAAGATAGAAATGATATCATCTTTAGAAATAGTAAACAGAATTATAAGCTCAGTATTGTTAAAATTTATAATGCTATTAAAGAGAATATTGCTAGATTTAAACCCCCCAAGAACAAGAGTTATCCAGAAAATGAAGAGCATATCTTGTCCCAATGGCATATTGGAGTTGATAATATCTGAAATAATACCGGTAATAATATTGATAGATCTTTGATACATTGGCATCCTCCTGATCTCAACTGGTATAAGTTGAACTTTGATGGGGCCTCTAAGGGTAACCCTGGAATTGCAGCTGGGGGAGGAGTGATCCGGGATCATAAAGGTAGTTTGATTGCTGCTTATGCTGGTAAAATGGGAATACAAACTAATCATTTTGCTGAAGCATTATCCACTTTATGGGGCCTTAGAATTGCTCAGACTCATAATATCCAAAATCTCATTCTGGAAGGAGACTCGCTTAATATCATTAATCATCTTAATCAGTGTTTGCCTCCAAGTTGGAACATCAAGGACTTCATCTTGGAATCCATAAGTATTTGCCAAACCTTCAACAATATTCAGGATCAAGCATACTTACCGGGAGGGTAACAAGGTGGCAGATGCATTGGCTAACTATGGCATAAATGTTAATCACATTATTTGGGATAATAGTGATCACAATCCTGAGCAGATTAAAAACAGAATTCAAGCAGATACTTATGGCATGCAAATACAGGGTAAGGTTAATGAGCATTTGGAGTGGGTCTTCGAGAACAAGACTTACACACGTGCTGATAAGTTTAAAACAACACTCAAGAAGATCTTGACGGGAAATCAAGGATATAGAAAACATAATGATGACTTAAAGTGGATTTATGTGAAGATTAAAGCCACACATGCGGGAAATATTTTGCTTATAACAGCTTTCAAATAGGTTTTTACGGATTTCCAAGTCCGTAGTAAGGATGATGATGACTTGGAGTGGGTTTCTAAGGGGGTTGAAGTTCGTGCATGTGGTATTCCGTAGGTACATAGTAGCATTCACACAGGCATTCGTGGGAACTTTCATGTTAGCAAATGGCTACACTATTCATCATTCCCATCACGTGAGATATCTAAATAGAGAAAGGCAGGATTGGAACTACGTTTATTATAGAATTCCTCATAGGGATTTTGAAGATTATACTTTCAAACACTTAAGCACGGTGAAAATGGGAGGATCCCCTTGTCAGATTGAGCCCAGCAAGGACCCGAAGTGGAAGAATAATGAAGAGCTTTGGAATCTTCTCAACCAAGGAGGCATCACAAATTTTATTGAGAAGATACAGGGTCACGACCAAAGCATTTCCATGTAATTTGCGAAAGGATTGGAAGGATCGCAAAGTTGAATATGGTGGATAGAAAATATTTGATTAATGAAGAGCTAATAGCCGAAGCAACTGGCCTTGGGATGGATGGGTACCGCTTTTTTAATAAAAGGATTGACAGAGTAGCTGAGGAGAGGAAATTTGTTGAGGGTAATGAGAAACTGGTCTTCATCACGGTGGGTTTGTAGGTCAGCTCTATCCCTCTACCTTTTGACGAGGTCACCCGTATGATGGTTCGATACATCTCTTTGGAGGGGAGATATGTTATTGTGCCCATTAAACATCTTGTGTTCCTCAATCACTTCCATAGAAGTTTCACGGTATGTTTCCCTCATTATCTTCTTAATTCTCTTGAGTGCTCCATTTTGGAGTTCCAAAAGCATACTCGTGTGGTCCCTCTGCATCAAGGTCTCATTTTCTTGTTGCATAAACTTATCTTCTTAAGTTTCCCAACATCCTTCTTCCCCCATCTCTGTTCCTTTTCCCCTCACCGCTGCCGCTACCCCCATCTCTTCTCCTTCTATCCCCATCATCGATGCCACTACCCCTTTTCCTTCCTTCTCGGCTCCCACCATCATCCCCTCCACCTCTACTCCCACCCCCTTTGCCTCCACTTCGACCAGACCTATAACTTGGTCTTCTAAAAGACTGAACCTGGATACCCCTATTTCGGGGAACGTTCCTCAGGACTTGGAGGTTGCTCATAATCTTCTTCATATTAGCAGTGACTAGGTTTACAGGAGGCACACACTGAGAGCTCCACTAAAAAGGCTGGAAGCCTTAGAAAAGACATGTTGCTGCTGAAAGAATAATTTAAAAACTTGGCTAAGCAAAAAGGTAAGAGGAAGAAGGAGGAGGAGGTTGATATTGACAATAAACAAGTTGAGGATATCTATAAAAAACTGAACTCCCTGGACAACCATCTAGGGAAAGCCAAGACTCGCCATGACCATAATATGGCTATTTTTAGTGCAATCAAAGAATTCATTGAGCAACATGTCCGCAGCGTCTCTACTCTCAGTGAAATCCCAACAACTCTTTGGGGCACGGAAAAAGAAAGCAAACAGACCATTCAACAGCTGGATACTTCTGAACCTACTCATATGACGACTTTGGCTATGTTCACCTCTTGGAAAACTATCAAATCCAGAATCACCCAAAGCCGCCAAGAATTAATTGTGGAGCTGCACTGCTCTTGCTACCTTCCTTCGTGTTTTTTGCTGTTTTTTAGTTGTTTTTTGGCTGCTTTTTTGTAGTGTTCGAATTGCAAGTAACTCTTCCTCGCACCCGACCTCCCGAGGTCATGCCGAGACAGCCGGTGGGGATGGAATATACGTGGGATGCAGGACAAGCTAGTTAAGCAATCTTATGTCTTCGACACGCACTAATGGAATCTGTGAATCTAAGGCAAAGAAGGCCCTCCTAACCTGAACTGGCATGATAGATCGGTCGGCGAGGATGACTGCTCGAAGGCTCCAATCAATATCGAGCTCTGGTGTGATCCGATCTATAGGTTGTGGGATACGGGGAAAATGACCTGGGATTGTTTCGTGTATATCTCTAGATAGGGTCATAAGGTGGATGATGGATATATAGTGGATTCTATGGTTGATTCTCTAGTCTAGTCCAGAAATCCTTAGCTTCGTTAGCTGCTATATCTAACAAGGATAACTGTGTGATAATGATTGGTGGAAGTGGAGTGGATCTAAATACTAATGTGCGTAAGCCAACATCAACGTCTGATTGACCTGTGGACTCGTTGGGTTGTGGGATTTGTGGATCACAACCGTAGATTCGTGGTTGTTGTGGACCTGCTATGGTCATGTGCAGAATCAATCCCTAATCCCTAGTATCCAATAGTCATATGCCTTTTCGGCCTCTATATTTAGAACTACAAGTTGTGCAATCTTCTCAGAGTACCTTACAGGCGTTCTGGCAACCTGAATTCTTAAGCTAGTGTCTATGTCAGTGAGAATGTCTCCTGCATCTGGCTGTGGGACCAAAGGGTCACAACCGAATGTTTTCTCTCTTTCAAGCCCTTCTACAGTCATGTGGATATTTATCTAGGGTAATCTGTAGTTTGGCTGGTTTGACCAAAACGTGTGTGCTTGGTCGTCTTCTATGTTTAACCCTCTTAACTGTGAGCTGATCTGTTGTAGGTCTGTTGTTGTTCGGAAGACTTGGATTCTAAGATTCTGATCTATATCAGTTATTGCTGTAACAAGATTGGGTTGAGGCACGATTGGCTCGAATACGTATTCTCTGGGCTCCCTAGGTCTCGTGATTGTCATGCAAAAGGAAATGATATAAATCTAACTAATGAAGTAAAATTAACTATGTAAAGTATATCTATGTATATAACTTCTCTATTTTTGTGTTTTTCTGATGAACTATTGAACAGAATTGAAAGAGAAATTATTTAAAATATCTAGAAATTGACAACTAAACTAATAACGAAATTAAAACAAACAAAGCAGCCGAGTATAGCTACTTGCCTGTGCAGTTGTAAATCTATTCTAAATAACCAGATAACTGATCTAATCTATTTGAAAGACTCTCGATCCTACCTCAGAAGTGAGGAGTGAATCATAGTTTCTCAGAAACTATCAATCCCCACAGCTTCCCTGGCAATATCGAAAGTGAGATTAACTGAAATGAAATGATTGACTACTCTATTTGATATTTTTTAACTAGAACTTTGAAAGCTTGAACCTGGATTTTGCAGAACAGTGGCGAATCCGGTTGTGTGTGGCTTTGTCCCCTCAGTGTGATCTCCTCATTCCTTCGTGCTCACGTGAATCCAGAAAAGCATGTGATGTTAGCATCAACAGAAGTTGGTATCAAAATAATGGCAGCTTAGGATGCAGACTGAATACAATGCGAGTAGGAGAGGGATAGCGCAAGAGAACAGAGCTTGGCTTATGCAATTCCTAGCGGGATTTATTGCGAGTCATACAACATAAAACATCCAGAACCTGAAACTATCCTTTTTGACGAACAAAACCTGTAACTTTAATGGCTTCCTACTGAAAATCAAACTATCCTACTCCAATGAATTGCATGAAATAGTAACAACACTAGCACAAGAAGATTATGTGGCTTCCTAACAGCTAAACAACACTAACCATGCATGCAACAAATAAAACTATGAATCCTAAGAAAATTGAAAGACTAAGCTATTGAAATGAGAAATTGAGAGGAAAATTTGAGGGGCCATTTGCTTGAGCACAAGCCAGCTATTTATAGAATTCCCATTTACCCAAAGGTGAAAACCAAATTGAACTCTTTAACCATAAACAATGCAAAAACACTATTCCAGGGAACCAGAATCATAAATACAAGCAAAGGCGGTGAAAAAAGCTGGTAAACGTTGAAATTTTACATGAGTCACATTAAAAAGAACATTCTGGAAAATGTGTGAAGGACCGCCGCCCTGAGCAGGGCGGCGGTTACAGGACTACCGCCCTATCTGGGCAGCAGTCATGAGACCGCCGCCCAGGCAGGGCGGCGGTTTCGTCACTGAAGACCAAAACACAAAGAAAAAGAGGGGAGAAGAGAAAAAAAAAGCACGCAGGGGCTAAGCGGGGCATGCGGGATGTTAACGCATACTTGGAGAGCTTTTCTGGATCCCGAACACCTTGCGAGGAGACCTGTATCATCATTGGGGCACGTGTAACATTGTTCCGGTGGTGCAGTACCCTACAATTTTGGGTACGTACATATTGCCCCCTCGGAGAAGCATTTTAGCCATGAAGAGGCGTAAAATGGTGGGTCCGAGTATGGCGGTCCCGAAATGGGAAGTTAGAAATTATACCTGACACGTCCATGTGTCGAAATGACGCCCTCCAAGATTCCCGCTACCTGCAAAATGAAAAGAGGACTCAAGTGCAAATAGACAAAATAGATCGAAAATAAATACTAAAATAATCTAAAATGAGGATGTACCATTTGTGCGGGGATAAGAACTTACCTCCGTCGGCGCTCCAAACCTGCGAAAAGGGGCATTCAAAACAAGTCAGGATGCTATATATGTAAAAGTGGGCCCATTTTCCTATTCATTTGCGCGTGTCGATTTGATTGATTTTGAGCTCTGGGACCCACGGTGATGGTTTCTGACGAGAGTATAGTCAAAACGTTCGGGACGAGATTGTGATCATGCCTCCACGAGCGGAACACCGACCCGCGAGATCACAGGTTAGTTTTTCTCGATTTACCATTTTTATCCCCAAAATGTTAAAATGGTGAAATCTTTGTCATGGGGGGATTATTTTTGAAAATGTCAGTTTTAATAGGGTCACTTAGGGGGGGCGCCTAATGGGTAGGCTTTGTTTTGGTCAAAATAGTCTTTTTTTTGTGTTTTTAGGCATTTTTAGGGCACGTGACCCATGTGGAAATTCAAGACATGACCGCCACCCTGAGCAGGGCGGCGGTTACACGACCGCCACCCTGATCAGGGTGGCGGTTACAAGACCGCCACCTTTAAGGCGGTGATTACGGAACCGCCACCCTGCTCAGGGCGGCGGTCCTTCACAGAATGCATAAACAACACTTATTTGAATTCGTTTTTGCATTTCTAGCATTCTTATATGTTTTCATGATTTTTCTAATGTCATTTGAATACTAACTTACTCCTTTTTGTGTGTTTTTGGGTGTATGCAGGCGAAGGAGGAGTATATCCGATGGAGCCGAGAGAGAGAGTGTGATTGGCTTCCAGCAGTATTGGATGCCCTTTCTCAGGATGAGCAGGACACTCTTCAGAGGGCCGGTATATTGCGCATATCACGGGTCCCGCATGTTGCACCTTCTAGTCACATACTTTGTGACTTGTTTTCATATTGGGATGCTGATCGGAACACTTTTCGATTTCCAGGAGTCAGGGGTGAGTGGACCATTACTTTGGAGGATGTTTACCGCATCTTGGGGGTCCCGATCATCGGGAGATGGCTCACACTTGAGACAGCAGGGTCACGGGCTCAGATAGCACAGTGGGCTTCATATATGGGAGACGCAGTTATCTCCACTGGTTCGAAGAAGGGGGTGAGGGTCCGATCTATTCCTAGCCTGCCTATCCCCTTGATTCGTCAGGCCATTATGGGGATCCTTGCCTCGAGATTGATCGGGGACAAGGGAGGAGACACTTTACTTTATTGCTGGTCCCCCATCATTGCACAGATTGAGGGACATGGCCAGATTTATGCCTGGGGAGCCGACATTCTTGGGACCACCTATCATGATTTGTACCGGGTGGTTCATTTACAGGGGCAGTCATTGAGCCATCCGACCCTGGTTATGAGCTGGGTCTATGAGCGTTTCATCCCTTATGGGAGAGGTGTAGAGGTGGCAGATCCCAGAGCCGTGAGGGCAGCCAGATGGACAGATATGTCGGTGCTCAGAGCACCCCACCAGCCAGTCACCTCCTTGACCACTGATGATATGGAGGCCACACCCTATCAGGCCATGGCAGGGTTATGGGGTGAGGAGGCTCTTACTTTGATCTCTTGCTCCACCACAGGGCAGCTTGTGGACAGGACGGGGAAGGTGGAGATACATCCTTTTGGTCGAGTGCCTCAGCAGTTTGGCCTTCCTTACATGGGTATGCTTCCCCCAGTGGTGCCAGTATGTAGATCAGTTCGGAGGCTAGAGGAGGTCCTAGAGGCCGGGGTTGGACAGTTGTTACTCCTGGTGTCCCCATTGCAGCTAGGAGGGTAGTACGTGCTCGAGGGAGAGCCGGTGCTCCTCAGGCACCCTTACTTCAGATTGCCGCCGGTCCCGCCCACAGCAGTGATGACCCCATTGATATAGACTCTGAGTCTGAGGAGTTCACAGGGGGAGAGATGGAGGAGGAGACCGAGGCTGAGGTCAGTGAGTCAGGTAGAGAGGAGGACAGTGATCCTGAGTGGCATAATACTCAGGATATCTTACAGGGAGAGAGGGCGGAGCAGAGTGTGGAGAGGGTGACCCTAGCTTCAGAGGAGCCACTTTCTCAGGGCTTGGGTGGAGAGGATGAGTCCGTAGTAGGACGTTATGTGGCCCTAGGCACAGGAGGAGTGCATCAGTCAGTGGTGGCATCTGTGGCAGGTGCTGACCCTAGGGATCCATCTTGGAGGCCCAGAGATCCGAGTGAGTTATCATCCTTCTCTTTAATGTTTGTTTTTAGCTATGATTGTCTTAGTTGCTATCTCTCCTTTTGTTTACTTTTGTTTCTATCTTTTGAGTATTTCTAATTTGTTTTCTCCTTTGCTTGCAGAGACTGCTGATGAGTGGCGAGACCTGATTCACCGGGTATGCACTGATACCCTGATGATCCCCATGGAGAAGACCCGTGCGGAGCTATCCGTGGATGCAGGGGAGCCCTCAGCAGCCGGTAGGCATACCGACATTTTTTCCCCTGTCTGGCATGTGGCCAGGATGGTGTCTACCCTCCATACCGAGTTGGCAGGATACAGGACAGCAGAGTGCCTGATGAGGAGTCACTCTCATGGCGAGGCCACAGCTGCTCCTCGGGATCGTGAGCCCTCCGTGCACTCAGAGCGCCGGCGTAGCCAGAGTCCTAGACGTGGGCGTGCACCTTCAGAGGGATCTCATAGGGGTTGAGAGGCCACTTGGCTCTCTTAGATTATTTGTATGATGTATTTTGTATTTCCCGGGCTCTTTGAGCATTTTGACCATGCTTAGCGCATGATGGCATTGTACAGGAAACTTGATTATATATATATATATATATATTCTTTTTGGATCAGACTCTTGGTATCTATGTTTTTGTGATTCATTTCCACATGTAAACTATAATGTTGTTTTTATATGCTTTTCAGAATGTATGCAATGGAGAACAAATGATACAAATGCTTTCTTTCTTTTTGTATTTCGTGATGCTGATATATGATAATGTAGACACAATGTGATCTTGAACTTTAGTTTCTATAAGAAAATTTTTGGTACTTCATATTTGTTTTGACAAAATGAGATGATAAACCGGTATGATGAGCAGATTAACTTGCCCCACTCCTAACTCCACGTAATTAGTAAGATGCGAGGGCTCATCACCGAGAGCTAGAAAGGGCACAAGCTATGAATTTTTTTGAATGGTAGTGATGAGAGATAGACAAAGATTTGGTGGAACCAAATTAGGATGCTACAAACCTACTCTACTCAAGTGACTTCATAGTTTAGAATGTGACTTGCTTTGTTGTTTATCTAGACTTAGATCTATAGATGGCCACATGGTAGACAAAATCTGGTTTTCGGGGTTTGAGCTCTCTTGGAATTTTGGACATCTGATTCATTTGTTTTTGACTCAAGATTTCAAAGGTTCATTTGAATTGTTTGCTTATGACCTTCAACGTTTATTTGTAAAGAGGACCCCCTACACCTTGCCCCATGCTACTAGTAAGAAGCGTGGGCTTATCACCATGGACAAGGTATAGGTGAGTAAGGGCATTCCCATCCTTTCCCAACCCTACGTCACTAGTAAGAGACGCAAGCTCATCACCGAAGGTTGGTAGGGCAAGGAAATGTGTAAAAATAAAATTTTCTGTTTGATCTATGTTTGACTTATATATTTGAGCAAAATGTCAGTATGTTCTTATTTCCAAAGAGATATACATACGGGATAGATGTGACACTATGAAGCTTCTAGAACAGACCATAGGCAAGACACCTATCCTAGGAAGAAACCAAAAGTGAGAACAAGCATGCAGACCTTGGTATGGTTACCGTTAAGACTTTGTCATATCTAGCTTTATTTGATGAAATGATTCTGAAATGGTGATGATGTTATGAAAATGAAGAAGTATGATTGGAATGATTATGCCAATACCATCAGAAGTTTGTAATGAATTGCTTTGAGAATAAGTTCCTTGATCACAAAATTGTACGAAACAAGTGGACAAAATGAACCTAACTACATGAAGATGCAATGTAGATATAATTATACAAATAGTGCTGGTTGCTTATGCATAGAATCGTTTAAGGTGTAGGGAATTGACTGTTTCACCAAATTCCTCACCTTCCAGTGTACATAAGAGATATGCACCATTTCCATAGTCTTTTGTGACTCAGTATGGGCCCAACCATTTGGGCCGGAATTTCCTTCCTTCACCGGTCTTTTTATCAATCCGGCTGTCTAGTCTTAGAACTAGATCTCCTTCATATATATCTCGTTCATAGACCTTTTTGTTATACTGCCGCACATCCGGTCAGCATAGACTCTATGCCACTATTCAGCATCTAACCTGGCCTCATCTAGGCTTTCTAGTTGGGAGAGACGTGCTTCTCTATAAGATTCTTCATCCAGAATCCCTTGTAATGAGATGCGGAGACTGGGTATTTCAACCTCAAGTGGGAGAACTGCTTCTGCTCCGAATACCAATGAGAAAGGAGTTGCTCCTGTTGGTGTTCTTATTGAGGTTCGGTGGGCCCACAAGGCCGGGTATAACTTTAAATGCCAATCTCATTTATTTTCTTTTACCGTTTTAAGGAGAATACATTTTAATGTTTTGTTTGTTGCTTCAGCCTGTCCATTGGCTTGAGGGTAATACAGGGAGGCTGTATGATGGTTTATTTTAAATTTATTGCATAGCTCATGGACTTCGTCATTCTAAAAAGAAGTGTCATTATTTGAGATAATGATTTATGGGACACCGTACCTACAAATGATATGGTTCAAAATGAACTTGGCGATCACGAACCTGGTACAGTGGTAAGAGGCATAGCCTCTACCCATTTGGTAAAATACTCGGTGGCCGTGATTATGAAGTTATGGCCATCTGTAGATGAGGGAGAGAATTTCCCTATCAAATCTAGGCCCCATGTAGAAAAGGG
This sequence comes from Taxus chinensis, assembly GCA_019776745.2. Lineage (NCBI taxonomy): Eukaryota > Viridiplantae > Streptophyta > Pinopsida > Cupressales > Taxaceae > Taxus > Taxus chinensis. The sequence continues at coordinate 117,258 of JAHRHJ020003434.1, read as the reverse complement.
CCATGGAGTTGCGATTGGTTGTAGAGCTTGTGCCGGCATGTGAATCTCGTGGGAAAATTCTTGGCATTTATGACACTTGCGTACAAACTCTACTGCGTCGTGCTCTAGAGTGGGCCAGAAATAGCCCATCCGATGTATTTTGTGAGTGGTGGCATGGCCATCGAAGTGGCCTCCACATATTCCACTGTGAGATTCATGGAGAATCTTCTTGGATTCTTCTGTGTCAACACACCTTAGAAGCATTCCATCGAAAGCCTTACAATAGAGCACTTGTTCTATAATAACGTATTTAGCTACGATAATGCGTAACCACCTTCTTTGTTGTGGTGTAGCACCTTCTGGATATGCATGGTGCATGATATAATTAATAATAGCAATATACCAAGGACATTCAGAGATGAGAAGTCTAGTTTCGACGTAATATATGTATTCATCGGGAAAGTCTAGATCTACTAGATCACCTCCATCTAATGGGTTATCAGCTAACCAATCTGCAAATGATTTGTCCCTTAACAGACTTCTGGTTTACAAAAGTTAATTCAAATTCACCCATTAAGGTTATAAAGCATCCAACCTTTTTAGACAAGGACCCTTGCGTGAGGAAAGTTCGTAAATGGTCTGTTTTTACAATGACCCTTGTTTCTTGATTTAGCATGTAATGTCTTAAGCGTTTGGTTGCGAAGACTATGGCAAGGCATTCTCATTCTGCTTGCGTATAACGTGTCTCATAATCGAGTAATGTTCGGCTAATAAAATAGATCACACATTCTCTTTGTCATCATATTCTTGAGCCAACATGCAGGCTAGCGAGACATTGGTAGCTCGTGAATATAAGATTAAAGGGTGGTCTGGCTTAGGAGGCATTAGCGTAGGTGGTGACAACAAGAAACGCTTAACTGCTTCGAAAGCCTCATTGCAGTCTTCGGTCCAATCGATACTATACTCTTTCTTGAGTAGATTGTTGATTGGATGAATGGCAAAGCTTAAATCTGGGATGAATCTTCGGATTGCACCGAGTTTCCCAAGAAACGACCTGATTCCAGATTCATCCGATGGTGGGATCATTTCAAGAACAGCCCAGATTTTGGTTGGGTCTACATCGATCCCTCATGATGATATAATGTAACCTAGGAGCTTCCCTCCTGTCACACCAAATACACATTTTTCTGGGTTTAGTGTGACTCCGTATTCTATCAAACGTGAAAGAATGATGCGGAGCACTTCCGGGTGATCACAACGCTTCCTGGCTTTGGCCAACAAGTCATCTACATAGGATTCCATGATTTTGTGAATAAGATCATGAAATATATATGTCATTGCCCGCTGGTATGTAGCACCAGCGTTCTTGAGACCGAATGGCATAACAACGTAGCAATAGGTTCCCCAAGGAGTTATAAACGTGGTTTTGGCTTGGTCTTGTTCAGATATTCTGATTTGATTGTATCCTGAGAATCCATCCATGAGAGACAAAAGCTCAAATCCAGCTGTTGCGTCAACGATGACGTCTATGGATGGTAATGGGAAGTCATCCTTAGGGCACGCCTTGTTAATGTCTCAGAAATCTATGCAAATGCGTATCTTCCCATTCTTTTTGAGAACGGGAACGATATTAGATACCCACTGAGAGTAATCAACTGGTTTGATGAATCCTACTTGGAGGAGTTTCATTACTTCTTCCTTCACCATGAGAGCTACCTTGGGTTTCATTGGTCTCGATTTTTGTTTAATTGGCTTTGCATCTGATTTGGTGACGAGGTTATGTACCGCGATGTGTGGTGCAACCCCTGTCATTTCTTTATAATTAAATGCAAAAGCCTTCTGATGTTCTTTGAGGATTCGAGTGTGTATTTCTATTTCTTCTGGAGTTAACGAAGATCCTAGTTTCAAGATCTTTAGTTCTTCCTCCGTTCCGATGTTAATATCAATCATTTCTTCGATTAAAGAAGCGTTACCTTCTTCAAACTCAGGCGGGGCTGGAGGTAGTTCCAGATCTTCTCCATTCTCTACCGCGTATATGTCGAGTTCCTTTTGTGGGGGAAGCTCTATCATGGGATTTCCGAAGTAAGAAGATGAATGTGGGATTAAAGACAAATCTACCACGTGATGGGTGAGATGTAACGCTGCATAGGTGTTTAAGTAATCAAGAGTAGCTCTATCACTATCAATGTGATCTAAGCTAGTAGATTTGTTCTCAGCTATGTTCGTTAAAAGAGGGTTTGACATTTTCTTCACTAATGGTTCAGTGCGAAGGGATACCATGAAACGGGTGTCCTCCAACTCACTGCTTGGAGTGAAACGTGAAGCTGAGGTTGCTATCGAATCTGCGAGAAGATTTTGTTCTCGCGGGATTGCTTCAATTGATATGAAGTCAAACTCTTTGCTCAAATCTAATACTGTTGTTTTGTAGAGCTATAAGTGTTCAGCTCTGGTCTCATACACCTCAGAGACTTGGTTTGCTACTAATTGAGAGTCTCCTAACACCCTGATGTCATTAACACCAAGCCTTTTAGCTAGGATGAGGCCAAGGAGGAGGGCTTCGTACTCAGCGCCATTGTTTGTACATTCAAAATTTAGTTTAAAGGTGAATGGTAGGATCTTTCCTTCGGGTGAAGTAAAGATCACACCTGCCCCAGCCCCATAACGACATCTAGCTCCATCGAAATGGAGAGTCCAATATTTAATTGGGAAGATAGATGTTGGGACATTTGTACGTCCACTTTTCATCTGCTTCGGTTACTTCTACCATGCAGAGTTCTTCTGCTGGAAGAGAACTAACTCCTAGGGTGTATCCCATGCCTACAGAATCAAATGGTAGGAAAATTGGTAGATCCTGTTCTAGCAATTCGACAATCTTTGCAGTAGTTCCTAATGATACTGTTTCTACAATGTTAGCCTCATCCTTGAGGGCTGGGATATTCTTGATTAGGTTCATAACTTCTAACTCCGTTGTAGGTACCAACTTTTCTTCCGGTTTCGAGTCAGTTGGTTTATTAAGTTGGTTTGTTGGGAGTTCAAACTCAGAGTGAACGCCTGGCCTTTTCTTTAGGTCTGCTAGGTGTATATCGAATGGTTTTGGATCACCTTTTGCTATGAATACCTTTCCTAAGTGCAAGAATCTTACTTCTTGAAATAATGTAGAAGGGATTGCCTTCATACGGTGTATCCATGGTCGGCCGAGGATCATATTATAGTTGGTTTCCCGATCTATAATATAAAAATCAGTTAGGATTGTTTTGGGTCCTAAGGTGACTGGTAGTATTATAGTTCCCAATTGAAGTGGCTTTAAGGCTATCATAGCCTCTTAGCGTATTCCGAGTCTTGGAACAATTTGTTTCTCCATACCCTAGCTTTTGAAGGAAAGAGAAGGGGACTATGTTAACTGCTGCCCCATCATCAACCATTGCACGTTTAACGTAATTGTTATAAACCCACACTTGCAAATGTAAGGCTGGATCACCTCTGCGTGCAATCTCAGCGTCTGTTGGCATTTTGTTTATTTCGAATATAAACTCGGTATCCCTATCCGGCTGCCCCGGAGGGTGGATATCAAAGTCTATATGGTTTACCTGTGTTTCGGGAGGTGGAGTGATGTTAATTAAATGACCTAAACCTAATGCTTCTAAAAGAGCAGCCCTGTGGGTAGGAGAGTTCTTCAGTAAGTCCAAAAAGGAGATGTGAGAGAAGGTTTTTTTAGGTCGTTAATTAAATCATAGGTGCCTACAGGTTTTACTAATATTTGTTGGATGTTATCTGCCTCTAGCGGGTAACTTGGATTTGGCTGAGAGGAATACTCTCGTGTCCTTGTTACAGCTTCTACGTGTAGTTCGGTGTCTAACTCCACTAAACCGACTATCTTGGGTCGTGGCTGACTTCCTAATTGTGGTGCAACTGGTGGATTTAGTGAAGTCGAGGCTTCATGATCATTGTTTCCTGTCATTACACCCTTGTTCATCCCATTTGGATTTAATTTGTTGTTATTGTGATTTGGGAGCGGATCGTTGAAGATCTTGAGGGGTGCATTTTGAGGGGAAACTGCCCCTGTAAAAGTATTTGGCGCTGGTGATGCAGGATCTGCCAAGAACATATCTATGAAAAGTTGTCTTTGTTCCTCTGGCAAACGTTGCATGAATTTATTGTAATCATGGCAAGTCCTAGTGTCATGGCCTCAAATTTTGTGGAAACCACAATACGAGTTAGGATTGTAATTCCTAGGTTGCTGGTTTGGCACATATTGTGGTCCAAAACTCTGATTAAACTGTTGACCATTAGGATTTTTTGCATTTGTTGTCTTTGGTTTTGGTTTTGGTTTTGATATCCAGTTGAATTTTGACTTGGACCCTGTGTCTGGATCTGCCTTTGTTGTTGTTGTTGTTGTTGGGATGATTAAAATCCACTGTATTGATTGTTGGGGTAAAGTTGTTGTTTCGTTGATTGTTAATCAGTGGTGGAGTATTTACAACATTTGTTTTTTAGCTTGGTCAGTTACTCCATCTGTGGTTACGCCACAATTTTTGTTAAGGATTTTAGGTCCTTGATTGACGTTTGTGGTAGTAGGATAAGTCGTAGTATTCTGGCTGGGGGTGATTAGCCTCCCATTTGTTCCATACGTCTTGCGACCGCTATCTATTGCCGCTTGATCTATTCGGAGAGCTCTCAAGTACTTCATCGTAAGTCCTTAGTGGGAACTTCTGGACTTCTTCCTTTACCTCTCTGCTGAGAGAATGAAGGAATAAATCACATAGTTCCATTTGGTCCATATTTGGAGCACTTGCCGAAGAATAAAGGACTGTACGCCATCTTTGGATGAAGTGAGCAACAGATTCATTGTGTTCTTGTTTAATGTGCAAGAACTCCCTGATTCCTGTTCTCAACAGTTTGTTCATGTCAAACACCTTGATGAACTCTGAAACGAGTTGTTTAAATGAATGTATGGAAGCTTCAGGTATTCTGTAATACCAATCGAGGGCAATGCCCTCTAAAGTTTTGGGAAATATTTTAGCAACAACCCCATCCCAAGGGAGCAGTTCTCGAATGGCTGTGGCATAGGCCTTGATATGTGCATTCGGGTCTCCTTCCCCTTTGTATTTGGGAAAATCAGGAAGAGGTCTTGGAAGCATGACGCTTCGTATAGTGAAGTCTAAGGGTTCTTTCAAATATTCTGAATAAGTCCCTATCGCATAGGTTTCGACCATCGATGGTGCCTGCTGAGGGGGTGGAGGTGGAATGGGTTGTTGATATGGCATAGCATATGCATTTGCAGGGCCATAAGGTAATCCCTGTGGTTGAGTGAAACATGCCAGGGAGAAGAGAACATATCTCCTTGTGGTGATTTGGAATACATGTTTAAGTATGAAGGAGTATTGCCTAGGAATGGATTATTTTGTACTAGACCGGGAGGTATCATATTTTCCACCGGAACGGTGTTAGAAATGTGGTTCTAGTTGGGTTTGTTGTGAATACTGAGGAGGCATGCCCAACGTGCCTATTCCTGTGAGGAGGTCTACTTGGCTAGGATGATGTGGAGGATTGGAATTTCCTACCTGCATGAATTGAGAATTTTGACTTTCTTGAGCAAGTTCTAACCCTCTAACTTTTTCTACTAAAGTTGAGATGACTTCATTTGGTGAAGTCACAGTATTTTGCCTTAGTGGCATTTGTTGTATATCCTGAGGTTGTATAGGCATGTGGTACCCCGCTATGAACTGATCGTTGCCCTGCCAAGTTTCACCGAGGGCATTTCCTATAGGTAGTGGCATGGAGGTGTTTTCTTGAAACGAGACCTCGGGTTGTGTTTGTAAACTTCCTATAGGTGGGTACATACTCTGAGAGCGTTGTTCATTCCTGGCATAACACACTGAATGTTCATCATCTAAAAATGGATATGGATCTGATTGTCTACTAATTTGTGGTCTAAGCAATACCTGAGGAGACGAACCAGATTCTCCTGTAAACGTCATGGCGTTCGAGCCTGAAGGCTCTGGGTGTTGCGTTTGAGTGAGCTGATCCAACTCCTCTATTTGGAAAGAAGAACTATATCTAGTCCTTGGAGGTGGAGTTTGTGTTGACAATTGGTTAGTTGAATAGTTGTCACCCCATGCTGAGAGCGAGGGTGATGGTTGTCTATTTAGTTGATCGTAGTATGCTTCAAGACCTAGGAGAGGTTTTCCATATGCATCGAATCCTGACATATTCGGGGGGTATATGAATACCCACAGAATAATGGGAAAGAGTGAAGGTGGATGGAAGAAAAAAAACGAAGGGAATAAAAGAACTATGTCTTTCACGTCGGGTTCACCAATTTTGTACGATGGAAAAGTGACAAGCAAGCATGGGAATCTACAAGTAACTCTTCCTCGCACCCGACCTCCCGAGGTCATGCCGAGACAGCCGGTGGGGATGGAATATACGTGGGGTATAGACAAACTAGTTAGGAAATCTTATGTCTTCGACACGCACTAATGGAATCTGTGAATCTAAGGCAAAGAAGGCCCTCCTAACCTGAACTGGCATGATAGATCGGTCGGCGAGGATGACTGCTCGAAGGCTCCAATCAATATCAAGCTCTGGCATGATCCGATCTATAGGTTGTGGGATACGGGGAAAATGACCTGGGATTGTTTCGTGTATATCTCCAGATAGGGTCATAGGATGGATGATGGATATAGTGGATTCTATGGTCGATTCTCTAGTCTAGTCCAGAAATCCTTAGCTTCGTTAGCTGCTATATCTAACAAGGATAACTGTGTGATAATGGTTGGTGGAAGTGGAGTGGATCTAAATACTAATGTGCGTAAGCCAGCATCAACGTCTGATTGACCTGTGGACTCATTGGGTTGTGGGATTTGTGGATCACAACCGTAGATTCGTGGTTGTTGTGGACCTGCTATGGTCATATGTAGAATCAATCCCTAATCCCTAGTATCCAGTAGTCGTATGCCTTTTCGGCCTCTATATTTAGAACTACAAGTTGTGCAATCTTCTCAGAGTACCTTACAGGTGTTCTGGCAACCTGAATTCTTAAGCTAGTGTCTATGTCAGTGAGAATGTCTCCTACATCTGGCTGTGGGACCAAAGGGTCACAACCGAATGTTTTCTCTCTTTCAAGCCCTTCTACAGTCATGTGGATATTTATCTAGGGTAATCTGTAGTTTGGCTGGTTTGACCAAAACGTGTGTGCTTGGTCGTCTTCTATGTTTAACCCTCTTAACTGTGAGCTGATCTGTTGTAAGTCTGTTGTTGTTCGGAAGAATTGGATTCTACGATTCTGATCTATATCAGCTATTGTTGTAACAAGATTGGGTTGAGGCACGATTGGCTCGAATACGTATTATCTAGGCTCCCTAGGTTCCGTGATTGTCATGCAAAAGGAAATGATATAAATCTAACTAATGACAAAATAAACTAACTATGTAAAGTATATACAACATATATGTATATTCCCTATTTTTGTGTTTTTGATAAACTTATTGAACAAAATTGAAAGAGAAATTATTTAAAATATCTAGAAATTGACAACTAAACTAATAACAAAATTAAAATAGACAAAGCAACCAAGAATAGCTACTTGCATGTGCAGTTGTGAATCTATTCTAAATAACCAAATAACTGATCTACTCTATTTGAAAGACTCTCGATCCTACCTCAGAAGTGAGGAGTGAATCATAGTTTCTCAGAAACTATCAATCCCCACAGCTTCCCTGGCAATATCGAAAGTGAGATTAACTGAAATGAAATGATTGACTACTCTATTTGATATGTTTTAACTAGAACTTTGAAAGCTTGAACCTGGATTTTGCAGAACAGTGGCGAATCCGGTTGTGTGTGGCTTTGTCCCCTCAGTGTGATCTCCTCATTCCTTCGTGCTCACGTGAATCCAGAAAAGCATGTGATGTTAGCATCAACAGAAGTTGGTATTGGAATAATGGCAGCTTAGGATGTAGACTGAATACAATGCGAGTAGGAGAGGGATAGCGCAAGAGAACAGAGCTTGGCTTATGCAATTCCTAGCGGGATTTATTGCGAGTCATACAACATAAAACATCCAGAACCTGAAACTATCCTTTTTGACAAACAAAACCTACAACTTTAATGGCTTCCTACTGAAAATTAAACTATCCTACTCCAATGATTGCATGAAATAGTAACAACACTAGCACAAGAAGATTATGTGGCTTCCTAACAGCAAAACAACACTAACTATGCATGCAACAAATAAAACTATGAATCCTAAGAAAATTGAAAGACTAAGCTATTGAAATGAGAAATTGAGAGGCAAATTTGAGGGGCCATTTGCTTGAGCACAAGCCAGCTATTTATAGAATTCCCATTTACCCAAAGGTGAAAACCAAATTGAACTCTTTAACCATAAACAATGCAAAAACACTATTCCAGGGAACCAGAATCATAAATACAAGCAAAGGCGGTGAAAAAAAGCTGGTAAACGTTGAATTTTTATGTGAGTCGCACGTTAAAAAGAACATTCTGGAAAATGCGTGAAGGACCGCCACCCTGAGCAGGGTGGCGGTTACAGGACCGCCGCCCTGACTAGGCGGCGGTCACGAGACCGCCACCCAGGCAGGGTGGCGGTTTCGTCACTGAAGACCAAAACACAAAGAAAAGAGGGGAGAAGAGAAAACAAAGCACGCAGGGGCTAAGCGGGGCATGCGGGATGTTAACGCATACTTGGAGAGCTTTTCTGGATCCCGAACACCTTGCAAGGAGACCTGTATCATCATTGGGGCATGGGTACGTACAGGAACCTCTAAGAGAAGGATCAACCTCTCCAAGAATTTAAATCCTATCTTATAAGGCCTAGCTCTTTGATATAAAAGAAGGAGGATGGTTTAAAAAACTATGTTGAATAATAAGGAAGAAGATAATGACAGTGACTCTTAAAAATTTGGGGAAACATGTGACGTTTTCATCATAAGAACCCTCAAACAAAGTACCTGAATAGAGGAGAATTGAAGAATTGGTCAACATGCCATCCACCACCATTGAAATATAAAATGGAAGAAATAAGAAATCTCAGCCAATGCCTCAAACAATTGATAAAAAATCCCCTATGTAAAATAACCGAAGATCCTTATGTCCACAAATGCACAACAATTAGAGGAAAAAATCTAAGCTCGTCTAATGAAGAAAATACCTACATAAAGGTGATTCATAAAGTCTATTACAACTCCAAAGATTCAACCTAATAATGGTTGACCATACACTCTAGATTATATTACATATTTAATAATTGAGGAATATAAATTTGGAAATGAACTATTAAATATGGATTAACCTAAAAGTAAATACCTAGGTAAGTCCAAATTTAAGTAATAGAAATATAAATTTTCATAATTATTTGAATATTAATTTATATTTTTGCGAGAAGTTTTGAATTAAATTAATCATACCACTTAAAGGATTATTTAACTATTTTAAAGTTTAAGTATAAGGTATATTTATTAAATTTAAACTTCATTAGAGTCATATTTATTTGTTTTTCTCCTAACCTCTAATAATTCTTGTGAATTATAGATGGTTTATTATGAAAATAGGGAAATGAAATAAAGGAATTAATGTGTTGATCGGGGACCCCATAATTTTGGCTAAGAAAATATGTTTATGAATATATCGGGAGGTACAACTCTAAGCTAAATCTTTTTACTTTTGCCTAAAAGCTTCAAAAACAAAAATGTAGAAGCTTAAGACTAAAATATCGGAGCTATAAACTACCCATGCCTCCTAAGAAGGCATGATCCTAACTTCTAGAACATATTAAAATGACTATTGAATAATATTTGGTAGTCCAAATAAAATATTTGAATAGTTATTTGATTTAATAACTAAACACATGACAAAAAATGTCATTTCCATTTAGCAATTAGATTAGAAAAAGGCAATGTGACACTCTCACATCTTTTGTGTAGAGAGGCCTAATTTGCTAAATCCAATTATTTAAGTTCTTGATTTTGTTTAAGTAATATTAGTTGTAATCTCCTAAAATTCCTCATTCATTAGTTTGGATTAAGGTTTAGTTCTATTAGAACTTTTGTTAAAATAAGTTACTATGAAGTTTGTGTTAGGAAATAATTTTTTAGATTTCATTGAACAAGCTGAAATATTCAACTTTATAGTATCTCCTACAAATATTCTATATTGTGGAAGGTAGACGAAGCTCAAACCATACTCTCTTAGGTGCAACGATATTTTATCTTCATTATAAGAAACATTAAAGTTTCTTAATACAATTATAAAGGATTATTCATATCGGTTTGGTGATTGTAATGATAAAGTTTAAATTCGAATCTTGCATAGGAAGAGTAGGGGCTTATCTCTTACCCAAAGAGGTTGTCATGTTGCCGATATTTAATAACATTGTTTATCATTTTTTATATTAAATTAATTTCATCCCTATAACATATTGGTAAGATTCAACATAATATCGAAATCTACATAGATTATGTCATGACTTACCTGAACATAATCTTATTGGTTATTGTCATGCATTTCACTTCACGGATATTTAGTACCATTTCATATTTATTGTATCTATTTGAATGTTTGTTCCTTTAAAGTTAGATAACATGATTGTCCTAAATGATGTTTCCCTCTAATTTGTGATAGCATATAGCATCATAGATGTCACCCTAGTTCAATCTCCATTATTAATTAAAGTGCAAGGAACAATGACCCTCGTCAATAAAAATGTAGTGTTTGTACATGTTATAATGGATTCTTACATAAATATATTTCATCTTAATATGCTAATGGCCATGTAGATACCGCTAGTTTTGATAATTTCACCCCAATACAATATACGTCTTATATGATAGAATTGTGTAATCGAAGCCATAATGTCATTAAAGATACAATTAGAATAGATTAGTGTATAATCATGCTTACCAATGTAGACATGTAAACCAGGGTGCCAAGTTACTGATAGTCATATGATCATAAACCATGTATTGGGTTATCAACTGCAAAATTTTTTTCCATATGAATAAAAAGTTCCAAAGGTAGTGTAGATCATGTTAAATTTGACCATTATCATAACCATCATATCTATGTAGTGGAAAAAACATGTCCATATGTAGGTCTTATTTTGTACTGTGTAATGTTGTATTATTTTTCATATTTTTGGAACATGAGACTAAAAGCATAGAACCCTATTAAATGTAATCATTACTAATGACCCTGGGCATAGATCATGAAAAAGATAAGGAAAGGTCTAAACTATGTATTATTCTCATCACTCAAAATCATCATCACAAAGACTCGTAAATGCGTCATACTTCGTCGGGTAACTACCTAGTTTAGGACTATGGGAGAAAATGTTAAATAGTCATGCTAAGAGTGTGTATGTAAGTTGATATGTAAAAGTAATCACGTATGTGTCATGTGTGTCATGATCATCCGCGTCCTCTGCGTGCGTGCATTTATGCAGAGTCCAAGTCAAACCAAGTGTGTGTAAATCAGTGTGTGTGTGATGTGTGTGTGTAAGTGTGTTGTGGGGGGCCAAAAGGGGGTCTTAAGTGGACACATTTTTCTAAAAAATAAAAAACTTCAACTTGTACGAGTTTTTTGAAATAGTTACACTCAAAATTGGAAGATGTTGTATAAACATGAATCGTAGCATTTTGAGTCTAGTTTCTAAGATACTAAATTTTATTGAAAACAGATAAGTTTAAGTGGGTCAAATAACTAAAATACCAACAGGTGCTCCTGTTTTTGTTAAAAAATATAACAAAGTAAATTTCCTACCCCCCCAACATTTTTTGAGCACCATTTAGTATTTTTGAAAACCCTTTGGTACAAATATATCTAGGAGCATCTAGTTTGGGATCCATTTTTAACTAGATTTTTTTAGCGAGTATTTATTTTTTTATGATTTTTCTAGTACAAAAATTTTAAATTTAAAAACATAATGGAGCTCCGACCGTGCCCCCCCTAACTACCTCAAAAAATATCAAAAATTAGATTTTTTTTTGTAATGTGTATAGAATTAGGCCTAGTTTTGGCTAGTATAAAAATAATAAACAATTTTGATGAGCCAAAAAAAAGATATATGACAAAAGATAGACGTGTTTAAACTTCAAAAAATAGCTATAAAAAGGCATTGTTAGAAAATAAACAATATGGAAACCTTATATTAGTCATAAAATTTGAAAAATTATATTTTTAGAAAGTAGATAGTTTGCTCTATGTCGTGGTATGATTTTTATAAATGAATCAATTATTTTATGTCGATTTATGATGGAGGAAGATATATTTTTTGCATTTTCCTACAAAAACACGTGGTTTGCTATGTGTTTGTGCAGGTCCATGCCTCAGGCTTGGGGATCCAAACCAGATCCCAAGCCTTGAGGCATGGCTTGGAAAAAGTGAAAATGCAAAATGTGTACACATTATAACACGCACGCACTATAACATGTGTATGCATTCTTCCTAGTATAAACATTGTATGTGCTTTTGGGATGCTTCTATTTACAAAATAAATGTTTTATTATTTCATTTATTATTATTTATATTTTATTATTTCTTATACTTTAAATTTATTTTTGTAAATATAAGAAATTAGGGTCACTCTGCACCTTATGGAACTAGTCTCACAGCTCCATGAGTCACGATTTAGGAGATAGTTTTTTATAGTATAATCTGGTCAGTACATAGGTAATTTTCAGGATTTCAACATTCAGCCTAAATATTTTAGTGTTTAAATTCTACAATCAAAACCCTAAACCCTAAACCATAGGCCCTAAACCAAAACCCTAAACTCTAAACATTGAACCCTTAACCTTAAACCCTAAACCCTAAACCTTGAAGCATGATCCCTAAACCCTAAAACCTAAACCCTAAGTCCTAAACCCTAAGCCCTAAACCCTAAATGGGCCTAAACCTTAAACCTACTGGGTAAAACCCTGCCCAAACCTTTCCTGGTAACCCTTACCCTTATGAGCCCTAAACCCTAAAACTTGAGCCTGTAAGTTCTAAACCCTAAACCCTAAACCCTAATGCCCTAAACCCTAAACCCTAAACACTGAACCATAAGCCGTGAATGCTAAACCCTAAACCCTTAAAAACTAAATCATAAAATCTAAATCCTAAACCCTAAACCCTAAACCCTAAACCCTAAACCTTGAACCTTAAACCCTAAACCATAAACACTAAGCCTTGAACCTACACCCTTATCCCTAAAGCCCTAAAATGAGCCCTAAACCCTAAACCCTAAACCATGTACCCTAAACCCTAAACCCTAAACCAAACCATCAAGCCCTAAACCATAAACCCTAAAAACCTTAATATCCCTAAAATGCATATAAATCCTAAACCCTAAACCCTAAACCTTGAACCTTAAACCCTAAACTAAACCCTAAACAAAACCTAAATCCTTAAACCTAAACCCTAAACCATAAACCCTAAACCTTAAATAACATTAAACCCTAAACCCTAAAGCCTAACCCCTAAACCCTAAACCCTTAACCCTGATCCCTAAACCCTAACCATAAACCCTAAAACCTAAACTTAAACCCTAAACCTAAACCCTAAATCCTAAACCATAACCCTGAACCTTGAACCTTGAACCCTAACCCTAAACCTTAAACCCTGAACCATGAGCCCTAAACCCTAAACCCTGAAACCATATTTCATCAATATTTCCTAGTCTCATGCCTAGAACCATCATTGAGTCTTCTTGTACAACTACCTTGTTTATGAGAGGTGGGACAAGTAACTAAATGGATATGACATCTACCTTGTGCCTTGCAATGCATATTACACATCTCTACCAAACTTGTTTCTCCCCACATATACTTGCGCTCTTGAATGTAAATTTCTTCACACTCTGAAACAAATTTCACATTTCTCATATTTCCATGTATGGTATTATGCAAGCCAGGATGACTCATTGGAAGATGGAAAAAATAACCATCGCAACACAAAAATTAATCTCAAAGGAAACAGAATAAACATAGAGAATATACCAATGTGGAGGTGTAGGATCATAACCAAATTTCCTGCAGTATCCTCTACTTTGGAGAAAGAGAAATCTCTTCTTCTACTGGAATGGATAGCAAATTTGATAGAACTTCCTGAAGTGTTCAAAATAAGCATAACAACAGGGGAATGCCTAAGAACACAAAGGGGTTATCAATCACCTAGTAAATATTTCTTGTTTAGTTCTGAATGGGAGTCACCTGGCCTATGAATTAGTGACCTTCCATTCATTTATAATTCCTTCTATGATAAACCCATGGATGCTTTCAAAAGCACCTTCAAAAAGATAGGGGTAGTCATCAAGCCTAGTGAAGGGTGTGATGTGATTTCCAAACAACTTGAAATTCATACAGATTTAGAGGTCATAACACGAATTTACAAATATCTCTATCGTTATAAATGGAAGCCAAGTAACGATGTCTCCTTGTATCCAAGGATCAAGGACTACTTGGGTTGTGGAAGGATTGGACATTCAGGAATTTGACATTTCCCTCCTTCAAAATATCAAAATAAATCATTGCATTGTGATGATCTCTTTGAATATTTAGACAAAGTCGATGAACCCTTTTTAGTGAATGACTCTCTTTCAATACTAATAAGAATGGGTAAGACATAGAACACTACAGTGAGTGAAATATTTCCCATGCGATGGGAAAAATAAGATATTTGTAATAGGTAATATTTCTTTGTACATAATTGTTCTTAGATATCTGGCATTTTCCTCCTTCAAAATATCAACAGATGAAAGGCATCAAATTGTGATGACTCCCTTTGAATGTTCTTCCTACGAAGAAAATGAACCCTTTTTAGTTGAATACTCTATCAATACTAATAAAAATGGGTAAGACACAAAATTTACAGTGAGTGAATGGGTGAAAACTAAACCTAACTGAGTCCTAAACCCCTTTAAACCCCCCAACCTTGTCAACCCTAACCCTAAACCTAACCCCTAAACCCTAAACACTAAAAATTAAACCATGTGCCTTAAACCCTTTGAATGTTCTTCCTTAAACCTTAAATGAACCCTTTTTAGTTAATACCCTTAAAAATACCCTAAATAAGAATGGGTAAGACAAAACCTTGAAAACCTAAACCCTGAACCCTAAACCCTATGAAACCTAAACCATCAACCCTAAACCCTAAAATGTAAACCTAAACCCTAAACCCTAAACCCCTAAACCCTAAAACCTAAAAACTAAACCCTGAAACCTTAAACCCTAAACCCTAAACCACCCTAAACCCTAAACCCTAAACTTAAACCTAAACCCTAAACCCTAAACCCTAAACCCTAAACCCTAAACCCTAAAACCATAAACCTAACCCTAAACCCTAAACCCTAATAAACCCTAAACCTAAGACCTAAACCCTAAACCCTAAACCATAAACCCTAAATCCTAAACCCTCGAAACCCCAAACCCCAAACCCTAAACCATAAACCTCTAACCCCTAAACCCTAAAACCTAAACCCTAAACCCTAAACCCTAAACCCTAAAACCTAAACCATAAAACCTAAACCCTAACTTGTAAACCCTAAAACCTAATCCCTAAACCCTAAACCCTAAACCCTATAACCTTTCAACCCTAAACCCTAAACCCTAAAAACCCTAAACCCTAAACCTTAAACCCTAAACCCTAAACCCTAAACCCTAAACCTAACCCTAAACCCTAAACCCTAAGCTAAAACCCTCAAACCTAAACCCTCAACCATAAACCCCTAAATACCCTAATTCCCTAAACCCTAAACCCTAAACCCTAAACCCTAAACCCCTGAACCCTAAACCATGATCCCTAAACCCTAAACCCTAAACCTTGAGCCCTAAACCCTAAACCCTAAACCCTAAACCCTAAAACCCTAAACCCTAAACACCTAAATTATAAACCCTAAAACCTTACCCCTAAACCCTCAACCCAAAACTCCCAAACCCTGAGCCCTAAAACCAAAAGACCTTTGGAAACCCTAAACCTGGGAAAATACCTAAACCCTAAACTATCTGGTTTCGTCCATAAACCCTAAACCCTAAACCCTAAAATTTTACCTAAACCATTAAGTGTAAACCCTAAAGGATGCAAACCTAAACCCTAAACCCTAAAACCTCACTGAATCCTTAAACTAATTGTTGACACTAAACCCTAAACCTTAAACACTAAATCAAAACCCTAAACTATGAAAACCCTAACCCTATGTGCATCAACGAGGTTTGTTGAGGTGCGTATGACCCTGAACCTAAATACCCTAAACCTACAACCTCCACCCTTTGGTCGCGCAATAAAAAAATCTCTGTAAACATTAAGGTTAAACCCTTGTCAATGAACCTAAACCACTAAAACCTAACAACCTTAAACCGCTAAAACAATGGACCTAAACATTTTAAACAAAACGTGCGTCAGCAAGGTTTGCTGACGCGCATGAAAAACCTTATTGATCATGCCTTCGTTAAACACCCTATTGATGCTATGAGCCTAAATCATGCAAAGCCTTCTAAAACCCTAAACCTAAATCAACACCCTAAACCTATCCCTAAAACCTAAACCCTAAAACCTAAACCCTAAACCCTAAACCCTCTAACCTTGAACCCTCAACCTAAAGCCATAAACCCTAAACTAAACCCTGAGCCCTAAACCTGGTATGAAACCTAAACCCTAATAACCATGAGATATAAACCCTAAACCCTAACCCTAAAAAAAAATTAAAATGTAAACCCTAAACCCTAAACACATGAATCCCTAAACCAGAAAACCCTTAAACCTAAACCCTAAACCCTTTTTTCAAAAATGGAATAACCCCATATTACCCTAACCCTAAACCCTAAACATAAAACCTAAACCCTAAAACCTAAACCCTAAACCCTGAGCCCTAAAACCTAAACCCTAAACCCTAAACCTAAACATTGAATCCCTAAACCCTAAATCCCTAAACCCCCTAAACCTAAACGTTAAATAAACACTAAACCCTAAACCCTAAACTATGAAACCTAAACCCTAAACCCTGAGCCCAAAACCCTAAACCCTAAATCCTAAACCCTCAACCCTTAACCTTGAGCCATAAACCCTAAACTATAAACCTAAACCATAAACTGTGAAAGCTAAACCATGTGCCCTAAACCCTAAACCCTAAAACCTGAACCATGAGCCCTAAACACTAAACCCTAAACCCTAAACTTTGAGTCCTAAACCTTGAACCCTTGAACCCTAAACCCTAAAACCTAAATCATAAACCCTGACCCAAAGGAAAGTCCTAATAAGATCATTCAACGTGTTTCAGTGTGTAGGGAATAGTGTCTAAGGTGATCGATCAACTCATTTAGTTTTAATGAGAGACTACTTCCTCTGAAGGCCTAAAGTGAGGATCTCATTTTAGTAAGAAGTAGACAAGCATCATAGAGCTGATTCGTGGTCACTAAAGTGAATTATGGACCAAATTTCAAAATTAGTACCAATTCAAGTAGTGGTAGGGCCAAAATCCAATCCAGAAGGTCAAAAAAACCTACAAAATGACTATATGTTTTCACAAAACAAAGACTGACTACAATATATATGGCCTGAAAGTTTTAGGTCATTGCTGAAATTCTAAAAATGAGTAAGTACTGACCAGATTAGATTTTGAAAAACTATCTTCTAGATTATAACTTTCAGAGCTATGGGACCACTTCCATCAGGTGCAGAGTGACCCTAACTTCTTATATTTACTAATATACCTATTATTGAGGTGAGTCTCCGGTATCAAGGTTGGTTCCTTATTGATGTATCCTAAACTAATTTTTTGGGGTTTTGAGGGTAAAAATATTGTTGTAACTGAATTGAAATGGGGTGATACACCAAATTGATTGAGGGCTTTGACTGAGTACATGCACAATAAAATTGAGAAAAAATTAGATGCACAAACCAATGGGTTTTCAGTTTAATCCTAAGGAAAACACTTGTGTGTTGAGGGATAAATCACAATAAAATAGAGCTAACATGCACACTAAGACTGTATAAAAAACCACCTAATTTGCAGCAAGGTAAGATAATTAATCAGGGAATTAACATTCACAAGAATTAATGGAAAGATACACACCACTGCAAATAATTGGAAAGGAAATAACTAGTTCTCATTCAAGGGAAAAACTGGCAAAAATATGCTTCAACACTCCTGTGTCAAAAATTCCTCCTTGTGCCTTGCTAATGCACACAATATATAGCAAAATACTTCACCCAAAAAATAGACTACATTCTGTACTCGCCCATGCATGCTAATTTTACCCCTTTATCATGAATAAATAAAGGAATAAAAATAGACATGCTGATTACAATGAGGCATTAATAGCCTTAGTTACAAAAATACACTCTAGTCAAAGTGTAGTTGACTGTTCTATTTTTAATGCAATTAAAATACTTGGGTGAATATTTTTGGCTAATATTAGCCACTTTCTTTCTATGTAAGTCTCCTCCAATGCAAGTGCATATTATTTTTCTTCTTGTGCATAATGTGACACCTGTAATCATTATCCTCTTGCATGGCATTTTGTCTTTATGCATTATGTTCTTTTGTCCTTTTGTGAAGGCATGTAAAAATACATTCTTTGCAAGTAAAATAATAATTACTTTGATCCTCCAAATACTTAGCAAAAATACTTCAACCACTTGTTTGGGGACCACCTTTAGGCATGTGCAAAATGCTCATATTTGATTCTCCTTTTTAAATTAATAAGGTCCTTTTGTTGAAAAATAAGGTATTGTATGTGAAATTTGATCATTATGTGACCTCTTTTGCAATTTGATGGGGTATCCTTTGGTGTTGACCTTTAAATAATTGATTCAATCATTTCCCTCATTTGATAAATTTAGCATATCATTTATTGACCACCTTCACTATTTTATTGGTCATATAAATGTTAGTGTTTAAGCCACCTTTCTTTTATTTGTCATTAATATAATGGTTTATATAGTTTGACCCTTTGATTATTTGAACTTGGTATAGTTCGGCATAATTTTATATCTATGGACACGTTTGAAATTTGATTACCTTGGCATTTTGGCTTATTAGACATTAGGTCAAACACAATATAAAATAATTGGGTTGGCCCCATCCATGAGTGGACATTGATTCCTTTTGGGTCATAGTATATTGGTGGAAACAATCTGCATTTAATATTAACCCTTATGGTTGAGTTTTCTTAAGATTTGCATTGGATGCCCCTGGATATTTTAATTAACCCTTCCACATGTTTGTAGTTTGAAGATGACTTGACTTTGGTATTGGTTTAATTTGGTTGATCTTGACATGATTGTACTTTGAATCTCCATAATTCATTTGGTCTATTTGGGTTTTAATAATGATTAATATGAGCCTTTGATTAAGGTGGTTGGTACCGTGATTATTATCTGTGTCATAAGTGATGTTTGTTGGGTTTTGACTCTTGTAGATTTTGCTTTAGAACTTTTATGATCTTTATCATTGGTTAACTCATTGTACTATTGGTGATTTCTTTATTGATCATTTGATCACTCTAAGTTTATTTGGTTTTATTGAAGAAAGTAATTTTACTCTTCTGAGTTAGGGTTTATCATTGTATCTAGTTGAGTGTTTGAACCACGAATTGTAACTCATTTTCATTTACTTTGTTAGAAAATTGATGGCGAATACTTTGATTTTCTCATCCATTTTGATTTCACTAGATTTCTCTCGATTTGAAGCTCTATGCCAAATTTACTGGTAAACTTGGCCATTGGTTTTGTGTTGAAGAATTTGAAATTATTTGGTTGATTTTTCAGCCATTTGACCATTGTATTTTCTTTCTCCATTTTTCTCTTATTTTTTTCTGCTAAGGTCACCATTATTCATGTCTTTTTTGAGAATCTTAAAATGTGCTCACTTTATATTTCTATGAAGCCTTGTGACTTTTCTTTGATTCTATGCCATTTTTTAAAGGGTCAAGGTGAGTTCTATTGATGTCTTGATTATTTAGGAGGATTTCTTCTTTTTTCTGAGCAAAAGATTCATATTTATTTGATTTGATTTTGAGTTTCCGCCTTAAAACTTTGGAATTTTCCATGAGGGTTTTAAAAGTCTCGAAAATGGTCACATTGGACACCAAAAATTCTTTGCTATTTGTGATTGCTATTTTTATTCATTCTTTGAAATATTTGATAATGGCCATTTGAGAAAATCTAGTAATTTACCTTCGAAAAGCTTTTCGGGTATTTTCATCTTTTTTTGCTGAAATTATTTTGTGGGTTTTCTTGTCCTGGATATTTTAAACTGAGTTCTTTGCATTATTTTTTGACTTGTCTATGAATTCGATGGTTATTGTGATTGTTGTTCTTATTTAATTTTTGGGCCTTCTGAAGGCTTATGATTTCCTAAGTTTACTATTATTTGAATTTTTTCTTTTCCTCTTAGATTTTGTTTATTATTCTTATAATTTTCTGGCTTGATTCTAGAAATTATTTTAAATTGTTTCTACATTTCTATGAAATTTGAGAAAATTTGTATATTTTGTAAGCTTTTTCTATTTTGGGGTTTATGAATCTTTTTTTCGAAGATTTTTGTGAAAAGACTTTTCCATGCTTTTGTTTTTAGCATTATAATTTTATTGGTATCTGCATTTGCGATTAAGAAATATAAATGATTTGGTTGTTTCCCTTTTATTTTACTCAACTTGGGTATTTGGATCTCATTTTTGAGTTAACGGTTTTCTATGTCTGTGAATTTTGCTTCAAGAAGTTTGTGTGCAAATTTCATGGGTTTTCGATTTGTATTTATACTTTCATTGAATAATCTAGTGATTTTCAGAAACTTTTTTCCACTGATTTGAGTTTGTATTTTTCTATTTGGTTCTTTATTTTGTGAGATTCATTTAAATACTTGAAATTCCGTGTGATGTGATCTATCATTGAAATTTGCTTGAAATTTTTTTTGGAATTCCATGAACCTTGGATTTTCCACCCCTTATTCCTTGCATATGTAGTTATTTTTGAAGTAATTGATCTTATTTCAAAAGGCTATGTTTGTATTTTGTGAATTGTCCTTTACATAGATGAATTTAAGGCATATTGTTCCAATTATTTCACATTCAATTTATTGGATTTTTCATATAAATGTTTGTCATGGTTTGGTGTTACAAATGAATACTTCACGTATTTGATATTTAACTGACTTCTAGAACTTCATGAATTTGTTCTTTTTATCATACTCTGGACAATTTAGCTTAGTAACTCATGATAATTTTCATATGTAACTAGAAAATGCATTATTTTATTGCAATTTCTTTATGTCTATTAGGATTACTCAATTCCCAAGTGGTCTCTTTCTGAATCATGGTTAACCATTCATGAAGTCTAAAGAATATTTCATTTGAATTATGACTTGAACTTGATATGATAAATTTTTTACTTGAACCTTTGATTTTGTTGAGGATTATCAATTTTGATAATTGATTTCTGTCCATATTTACTTGCTGAGCTTTGATTTTAAGAGTGCACATTGAAGTCAGTGTTTATTTGTAATTTTTCATTACATTTCACATGCCTAATTTTTTCTTCCTGGTAGATGAAATGTACAATTCAATGTCCTATGTTCTTTGTCTTTCAATGAATGCAATTTTTGTAATTTCTAGTATTCTGAAATGTAATGTAAGCTGAATTTGTTTTTGATTTTTCATGGTATAATTGGTCATTTACCTAAAATATTGTGCATATGAAATTTCTAAAATATTTGATGATTAAGACTTTTAAGCTTGTGATTGATCACCTTGATTTTATGGTGATAATAATGTTTTAAAACTGTATTAAACTCTTTTGATCCATGCTTTGTGATCTTTGTAAGACATGAGTTGTCTGACATTATTTTTCTAAGTCTTTGAAAATTTATATATGATTATTACACAAAAATTTCATAAGAAATTTTGACTTTTATTTCTTAACTATGATATTGTGTAAGCTAATTGCTGATAAAAATTCTACTTTTTTTTTTTGATGATACATCTAAATTTCATTCAATGGTTTTATTTGTCTTCAGGGAACCTTATTGATAATTTTTGATCTGACTTTTGAATTCTGTTAAATGCATTCTCTGTATTTGTATTTTCTCTTTCTAAACTTGCATAGTTCATATTGTCTTTCTTGATGTGAATATTAAAAACATTAACAAAGGCATTTCATTGAATATGATATAAAGTTGAATATTGTTTTGAATTGTTTGAATTTCTGAGAAAATGATGTTATTGGCCATAACTGATATTTTGTTTCAAACTCATATTTGAATCTACTTTGGATTGCATTTGTTTTAGGCTAATGCTTTTAGAGTATTTTTAATGATATGTTGAAATCATTATATAAATACATGAAATGTGAACTTTACATAGATTCTGCTAAAATCCTTGAATGCATTCTAAATTCATATTCATTAAATTGTAAAAATGTATTTTCCATTGGATGGTTTTTATTAATGATTAACTTGGTATTTGAATGGTTCATATTTATTCTTCAACTTGTAATATTATCACCTTGCATTCAAAACTGTCTTTTATTTCATGAAGATTTAAAACATTTTTTCTTTAGATAAAAAATGACTATGTATTTTGTATATTGTATTTTCTATTGTAAAATCTATTTCCTTAAATAATACTCAATTTCTGAAACTTTTATTTTAACTTTGAAGTTTAACTAATTAGCTTCATATTTTATCACTTCATTTTGTGTACTATACTTGATTTAATCTGAAACTATTTGATGAATAATTATTTCTTCCATTCAATTTGAAACTATCTGGTATTCTGAAACTATTTATCTTTCTTCATTTCTAACTTATCCTTCATAGTGTTTGAACTTTTTGTACTTTCAAAATATTGAACATTGTTTCATTTTGTATTTCATCATTAATGTAACTCTTTATTGGAAGAATTTTTTGTAATGTATTTTGATAGTACAACAAATTTAAAACATTTTTTTTTTCTTCTTGCAACCTATACCTACACACTTTAGAAATAGTTAGAAAAAAATTAGGCTTTTTGGCCTCTCTTATGTTCCATAGTGACTTTATTTCTCTTTTTTTGTATCTGTCATGATTCTTGTGAATCATGCCATGAGATTATGCCAGATAATACTTTTCATTTATGTATCATTTTTGATGTACCTTATGATTTTTGATCTCAAATGGTTCATTTTCTGAAGTTAGATAGCACATGAGTACAGATTAAACCTGAGCTCAAAAATTGATGTATTTTTTTTCTGTTTTTAGGTACATTGATGGAACAATGATGGATGTAGAAGATGAAGATGAAGGAGCTGGAACTGAAACAATGAAGAACGAAAGAAAACCCAAGGCAATGATGGGTTTCTTCTATACTCTTTTTCTTTTAGTTTCATGTACATGTACCATTTATTTCAATAATCATAAGTTACATCCCACGGCTTGTGTGGGAAACATTGAATTTCCTTAATGAATAAATGATATTATTTCTGTAATTGAGTTGTGTACTTCCTTTTACTTTCAGTTTTATGATATGTAATGATTGTACAATGAATTAAACAACTCAATACATACTTAATAACATTTAATCATAAGAAAATATCAATTTTAAAATACCTCTAAATCAAAATGAACTCTCAGTAATGCAAACAACAACTATGTTTACTGTTTTGGAGTCCAACTCCTCAGGTCTTGACCTCTATCTCTGCCTTCCTCAAGGTCGAGCTTTAGTTCTTTGGAGCTTCTGTACATCTTTGATGAAGGTGATCATGGGATAACAACATATGTGAGGTGTTGCACTTGGAAACAACACACATAGATGTAATTTTCCTTGTTGATTCACTTAACTAAAAACTATATGTGTAGCTCACATGTTTATCTTATCCCCTTCTAATGGTTATCCAAGATTCCTTTCATCGAACTTAAAAGTTAGAAATTCCCATCTTTGGGCAAGTGTAAAAATTGTCAAAATATAGATTGATCCTGTTGAAGGAAAACTATTCAAAAGTAAATTATATCAACTAAATTTTGGACCACTCCCTAGAACTTGGATGGCACTTACCATCAAAAGAAATTCTATCAAAATATATAGACCTCTTTGAAGAATGGCTACCCAATCAAATTACATATCTGAAAAAGGACTCCCTCATTGATCAATTAGAATTATTAAAAAAGTGCTTCATGGGATTCCCATCAATCCTCATGTTTTTAATCAGAGAAAATAACTTCATCCCATGAACAGGTTCCCAGATCGATGTTTTTCCATCAAATGTCTTGTTGCATGTGCATCAATTAACTTGTTGAGAATGACAAAGAGTCTGAGGCAAAGCCTAGGGTTCTATCATGAAGAACAGTTGTAGATGCTGATTACATAGCATGTCCAAGACCATATCAAAGAAGGATAAATATGATACCCCATCTGTATCTATGATCCGAGGCTTTATATGGTCATGACCATGTAATTCATATGTTAACATCTAGTATAAGCATGTGCAGGTTATTCATAGCTTTAATATCTCAGTTTACCACTCACAAAATAGTGTATATCCAAGACAATAAAAATGCAAAATTTCAGTTAAGCTACCCTTCTACAATGTTTTGAGATTTATATAAAAGTCCATCATTGTCAGACAACATAAAATCATGTTATAACATAGACATTCCAATCTAGGAATTTATTACATTGCTAAATATTTTCATATCACGATCATATCTTAACAGAATCACCAGTCATTCATCTGAGAAAACACATCTATATTTATGCATATTGCAAAACTCACAAAATATAACTGCAAATCTATGAAATTTTTCATATACACACAAGTATTTATCCATTATATGAAGTGGTGTATCAGAATCACCAGTCAAGATCAAGTGAAAAACTACATCTGATATGTATGCGCATATACACAAAAAACTATACAAAATATACACTCAAGTATGAAATGTAGTGCATACTTGGTATACAAATAAGGTGACCTTTGAGGTATTCACACTTAAGAATTTCTATCTTTTATTTTCAGATCTAATGTGTTCTTTAGTGTGCTACAACATAACTAGGCGTGTTTATTAGGAAACATGTGTTAAACCTCGGGTTATATGTGAAACTAAGTTTATGAAGATGTGATAAATAAACAAAACAATATGAAACAAAAATTCCCAGAGCTTCATCATTTACAGGTCTAAGACCATATAATTGGGTCAAGTATTGGAAATTTTGAAGACTCCTACACAACTAAATTCATCATATTTAGTTGATGATCCTCTATAATTTTGAGAATTTGCATTTTTTCCTATCAAGGTAAATTTAAATACCCCCCAAAATAAATAACCATACATATTATTTTGAAAATTTATATAAATTACTTTTGAAATCTTGGTGACCATGTAGCAAATTGAAAGGAAATGTTGTCTGGCTTCCTATAGCATTAAGATACCAAATGGTAGTAATTGATCATTTGTGCACATTCGATAAAGGTGATTTGAATATAAAACTTTTTCTATCTACTATCAACGCTAGGTGAATCAACTTTTCCAAAAAATAACTTGTGACCCACTAAAATTCTAGGTGAAATAACAAGTGACCTAACTTGGCCTCAAAATGAGCCAAATGCAAATTTCAAAAACCTAAATATTCATGAATTAATTTGAAAATTAGCCACCAAAATTTACACTGCATTAATTTTATGTGACTACCTTGATCTAATCCTGATGTTGTTTGGATACCATAGTGATTTGAGTCATGTAAAACATCATCATAACTTATGTCATTGTTGTGATGCCTTATTTTTACATAAGGCACATGCTACATATGTTATTTGTCCACCTAGGGGCATGTGTGTCAGTATTATGTTCTGCAAACTATATGTTTCTTCCCATGGTTTGGTTGGTGGTCATCGTTATGAGTTACGTTCATCATGAAAATTCATTAATAGGGTGTCTTATGGGTTGCTAGTGTTGTGTTTGGGTCTTGTGCAACATTAAACTATGTCAAGTGTTTTGGGTAACCTATCTGAAATCTAAAATTGAATTGTTAAACAATGATATAAAATGAGAATTGAGACAAAGAAATGGTATTAGGGGAAATATTAATTGAGTAACAAATTAAGAGATATACCAATATTCACAAAACATTAAAGAAATTGAGAATGGTTCCAAAATATTTTTGTGCCCTTGTCAACGCACTTTAGTGATAGGGTAATTTTTTCTAATCATTATAGTCGTTGTTGGTTCCTATAGAATCATGTATTATTCTATCCCATGGTATGGTGTTGCATTGAGGATGATGCCTTTTTTAAGGGAAGGGAGATGTCACACCCCACCAACCGACCCCTTGATGAATGTCATAAAAATAATTTTAGATGATGACATTCCCTTATATTAAAATTTAATTAATAACCATAGTGATATGTATAATGACAGGGTTCAAAATTTTAAGTAATCAACTAATTAAATAAAATCAAATAAAGAACAAAGACATAAAATAATCAAATAATTATAATTATAAAAATGATACAAAAGGGTATGTTAGTGGGTGGACAGGTATGTCGAGGGAGTAAAATGATGTAGGTGGAGCTTTGATGGTGAGTGGGTGTAGGGGCATGACCGTCATAACAAGGAGCAGTGACAATGGAAAATTACAAGCAAATGTAATCGACAGATGTAAAGCATGACTTGGTCACAGCCTTTCACAACATTCTCCTTCTTTGTCTACACCAAAAATTGGATTGTTTCCGTTTAATCTCATGGATTGCATGGTTGCATGATACAAAAAAGGGGTGTTGAAACGAACCTATTAGAAATTTCCCAACATAAGGCATATAAACTATTTGGAAAATCACTTGAACAAATGTGGCCAATTATTGACTGCCATGATTGTGGAATATGCACAAAATTTGGTTTGTTAAAAGTGTTGGATATAGACAAGTGTCAAGCCAGAAGACCACTAACCTTTTCTAGTTCCTCCCTGTTACGAGCTTTAGAACTGGGTATGGGAATTCTCATGAAGTGGTGCTATTTTTTCACCAAATGTAAATGAAAAGTTTCCAACATGCTTCCATCTTGTGCTAAGATAAAATCTCTAGATAAGATGTGTAGGTGAAACTATTAGGGGATGTAAATAATTCGTAGGCATGAGTACCTCTTGAAAAATGGGGATACAAAAACAAGACACATGAACTATTTGAAAAAATTCCTTGAAGAATCCTTCAGGTTTCCATAGAATGTTATGGTTTTTGGCTGTGCACAAGTGGATTTGTTGAAAATGGAGTAGAAACTTATAAGAAAATGCAATTGACAAGTGTAAAACCTGACTCCAAATCCATTTGTATCCCACACCTCAACTGCACAGTATTAGGAGATTTGAAACTTGGTATGGACATAGACCAAAGCATAATATGAAGCATATTGTTTAGCAAATATTGTAGTTGAAATTGCATTGTTAGATGTGTATGTAAATGATTGTGGGAAGCTTAGACAAAGCTCATGAAATGTTTGAAAAAATTCCCCAAAGAAGATTGGTCACATGGAATGTGATGTTTGCAAGGACCTACATAAGAAGGAGCTTTGAAAAGGTATTAAACCACTGTAAAATATACTATTGGCCCACATTTCATCAACGTTGTAACTCTGAATCACCAATTTGGTTAAAATAAGGCATGGTTTTCTCCCTAATTCTAACATGATGTCATATTTACATTTTTTGTTTGTAATGATAGTGAAAATTTTGATTAAAGGAAAGTATGGTTATGGTTAAAAAATTGCTTTATTGCACAAAATGGATATAATTACTTGCATTTTGTACAACTGATATGACCATGTTAGTATAAGATACCCTCTTAAACCATGTCCTATGATAATTAGTAAAAATTGGATGTAGAAATGGATAATCATAGCTTCTAGGTTGGAAAAATAAATTTGAACATATATTTAAACATGTTGCTTGTTTACCTTACTAAAATAATTGAAGCATACAAGCAATAAACACATAAATTAAACCAGAAGAAAAATACACAAGATATAACGTGGTTCACCCAGTGTGGGCTACGTCCACCAAGAAACAACCAATCTATTATTATTTTCTTTACAAAGGAAATACAATGAAGATTTGCAATCTTCCACACCTCTCATGGATGTACAATACTTTTCCTTCACAAGCTTCTCTCATCTCTCTCCTTCTTACAATAATGATCTTTCTCTTCTAACCCTAGCTTTCTAGCTTATAAGCATATACAAACATTAGGGAAACTTAGCTATGCATTTACAACCATCTGATCACCTTTATAACCAAGGGTTAGATCTAATCCCACATTTAAAATAAAAACATTAACGCACAGGTAACCGATGTTGGTTACCCAACCGATGTCGGTTGCTCCCAGGTGACCGACATCGGTTACTGTGTAAACCTGCAAGTTTGTAAAGCATGCTATTTGTGAAGCCATTTAGCTCCACAACTCAACAATCTCCCACTTGGAGATAAATTGTTGCACTATACCGTACAACTCCATCCTTGGATCCTTTCCTTGGCATGTTTCTTCCTCTTCAAGTCTCAAACTCGAAGACCAACAGAAGTGGAGTGAAGCTCCAACTTCTCCTTTTCCAACGACTTCATTAGCATATCCGCAGGGTTCTCATTTGTATGAATTTTCTCCAGTTTCAGTTGCCCATCCTCCAACACCTGCCATATGAAGTGATATCTCAACTGAATGTGTTTCATTCTTGAATGAAATGTTGAGTTCTTTGCTAGATGAATCACACTTTGACTATCACTGTACAATCTGCAATCCTCTTGCTCCTTTCCCAACTCTTCCATGAACCTTCTCATCCATATCATCTCTTTGCTAGCCTCTGTAGCTGCAACATATTCAGCCTCTGTAGTAGACAAGGCCACAACCTTCTGCAATCTTGAAATCTAGCTAACT
This sequence comes from Taxus chinensis, assembly GCA_019776745.2. NCBI lineage: Eukaryota > Viridiplantae > Streptophyta > Pinopsida > Cupressales > Taxaceae > Taxus > Taxus chinensis. The sequence goes on along the minus strand of JAHRHJ020003434.1, from coordinate 88,401 downwards.
GTCATGCCACCTACTGTGAATACATATCCAGTGGTGCTTCTCCTACCATCCAAATCTCCAGCCATATCTGAATCAACATAGCCACATAAAGAAGTATCTGACCCTCCATAACATAAATGCATGTTGGATGTCCCTCTCAAATATCTGAGTATCCATTGGACTATTTTCCAATGCTCTTTACCTGGATTGGCCATAAATCTGCTCACAACTCCCACTACCTATGTAATGTCTGGTCTGGTACAAACCATAACATACATAAGGCTTCCAACTACTAAAGCATATGGAACCCATGCCATGTACTCGACCTCCTCATGTGATGTAGGACACTGATCTTTTCTTAATTTAAAGTGTCCAGCCATAGGTGTACTTACAGGTTTTGAATTCTACATTTTAAACCTTTCCAACACCTTATTGATATAATCTTCCTGAGACAAATACAATTTCATGTTCTTCCTGTCTCTATGAATTTGCATGCCAAGGATTTTCTTTGTAGCTCCTAAATCCTTCATTGCAAATGTATGAGCTAACTTTTCTTTAAGCTCAACAATGTCCTGCATACTAGATCCTGCAATAAGCATATCATCTACATACAATAACAAAATAATATAGCTTCCATTTTCAAGCTTCTTAAAATAAACAAAATGGTCAGATTCGCATCTCATATAACCATGCTCATGCATAAAACTGTCAAACCTCATATACCATTGCCTTGGAGCTTTCTTGAGCCCATACAAGCTCTTTTTCAACCTGCACACAAGTTTCTCCTTACCCTTGACTTCATAACCAAGCGGTTGTTGCATATATATCTCTTCCTCCAAATCACCATGAAGGAAAGTTGTCTTAACATCAAGTTTCTCTAAGTGAAAATATTCTACTGCAACTAAACTCAAAACAGTACGAATGGAAGTCATTTTTACTACAGGAGAAAAAATCTCACCAAAATCAATACCTACTTTTTGTGCAAACCCTTTTACCACAAGCCTTGCCTTGTATCTTTTCTGTCCACCCTCTTCTTCCTTGATCCTGTAAACCCATTTGTTCTGCAATGTTCTCTTACCTGCTAGAAACTTAACCAAATCCCATGTCTGATTTTGTTTCAAGGAGTCCATCTCCTCATCCATGCCATGCTCCCACTTCTTGTGGGTTTCCTCCTGCATTGCTTCTTCAAAACTTTCAGGCTCACCACTATCAGTCAATAATAGATAAAATAAGGAAGGTGTAAATATTTTTGGAGGTCTACTTACCCGTTGTGACCTTCTCACATAAATTTGGGGTGTCGGAGGCTCATTTTGTACATCCTGTACATTCGTATCAACCTATGACAGTGACCGATGTCACCTTGTAGCCAACGTCGGTTCTAGAAACCGATGTCAGTCCTTTCTTCTATCTGACGTCAGTCCTGGTTCTACCGACGTCAGTTCTGGCTGCCGACACCAGTTACTGTAACCGACACTGGTACCTGTAGGTGTTAATTTTAAATCCAAGAATGCATTTTCTTCCACAAAATCTTCCACCAGTTCATCCTTGGGTATCAAAATTTGATCCATGTACATTCTCTTTTCATTCCATTCAATATCACGACTCCTAACAATCTTAGAATCATCTAAATCCCAAAAATAGAATCCAAAATCACCAGAGCCATAACCAATAAAAGTGCATCTCTTGGATTTAGCATCCAACTTCTTCCTATTTTCTTTATCAACATGCACAAAAGCTTCTGAACCAAATACTCTAAGAAAAGAAAGATCTACCTCTTTTCCAGTCCAAGCTTCTTCTGGTATTCCACCATCCAGTGCACTTGAAGGCCCATGGTTGATTAAATATATTGTCATGTCTACTGCTTCTACCCAAAACTGTAAGGGTAATCCAACATGTATCCTCATGCTTCTTGCACATTCCATGATAGTTCTTGTTCATTCTTTCAGCCACACCATTCTCATGTGGTGTTCTAGGAACCATTCTTTCTCTGTGTATTCCATTCACTGAACAATAATCATTGAAAACCTTGCTGCAGTACTCACCACCATTGTAAGATCTAAGGCATTTTAACTTTAAATTGGATTCATTTTCCACAAGGGATTTCCATCTTTTAAAAGTCTCAAAAACATCAGATTTACGCTTTATACAATAAACCCATACCTTTCTTGTGGCATCATCAATGAAAGTCACATAATATTGGGATCCTCCATGAGAAGCTACCTAGGCTGGTCCCCACACATCTGAGTGCACAAGCTCCAATTTTTTCTCCTTCTTTGTTGCCCCAACTTTAAGAAATATCACTTTCTTTTACTTTCCAAATATGCAATGCTCACAGAAATCAAGATCTACATGTTTCAAATCTGATAACTTACCCTTTTCCTTTAATATCTGCATTCCCTTTTTACTCATATGGCCTAGCCGATTATGCCACATGCTTGCATCTGAATCTGAAGTAGATAGAACATAAAAGGAATCAATAATACAGGTAGAAAAATACAATGTTCCTACCTTCTTTCCTCTTGCCACAACAAGAGCTCCCTTGGTAACTTTCCAAGAGTCGGCTGTGAATGTAACCATGCAACCAGATTCACCTAGTTGTCCTGCAGAAATTAGATTTCTCCTGAGGCTTGGCACATGCCTCACATCTTTCAATATCCATGTATTTCCATTCTACAATTTTAGATGAACTTCCCCTTTACCAGTAATATTGCATGGTTCATCATCTCCTAAATAAACATGCCCAAAATTACCCTGGACATAATTTCTGAAATAACCCTTATTAGGGGTAGCATGGAAAGAAGCTCCTGAATCTAAAACCCAAGATTCTATTTTATTATCCAAGGAGAGAATAAGGGCATCTTGCATTACCTCAGTTGCAACATTTTCCTCTTTACCTTTATCTGGTATATTCTCTTTGTTTTCCTTGAACCAACAATCCTTCTTTGCATGTCCTTTCTTTCCACAATTCCAACAGGTTATTCCTCTACCTCTGGATTTAGATCTGCCATTCTTAGACTTTGATTTCCCATTATTCTTGCTCTTGGATCTCTCCTTCTTCCTTCCCCTACTTTCTACATTCAAATCATTTCCAGATGATGACTCTCTTGTACTTTTCCTATGTATTTCTTCATTCAGGATTATACTAACCACATCATCAAACTTCAAAATATTAGTAGTAGATGTTGTATTACTAACAACCATTACCAAGTTATCCCAACTATCTGGAAAAGAGCATAAGAATAAAAGTGCTTTCACTTCATCATCAAATGGAATATTAACCGATTTTAATTGATTTACAATGGAACAAAAATCATTCAAATGGCTTGATACAGATCCACCTTCTTGCATTTTTGAATTAAATAATTTCTTCATCAAATAAAATTTATTTGAAGCACTTGGTTTTTCATATAAATTAGCTAAAGATTTCATCAAATCTACCGTGGTTGTTCAGTAATATTACAGTAATATACAGATGCTGTCAGGCTCAATCTTATAGATCCCAGAGCCTTTCTGTCAAGAATCTTCCATTCTTCATCAGTCATCTTTGTAGGCTTTGCACTCACATCCAACGGTAAATATAAATCTTTCTGATACAGATAATCTTCCACCTGCATCTTCCATAATTGATAATTATGGCCATCAAATTTCTCCACTTTGTATTTGTTATCTTCTGCCATTGTTGTGCTCCCACTCAATCAGAAATCCCTCTGTGAGTAAATTTGTCAACACAAAAAACCCTCAAACAAAAAATATTTGATACCAGTTGTTGGGGTTAGACACACACCAGTGTTGTACATATCTATAATCAATTGAAGCATACAAGCAATAAACATGGAAATTAAACCAAGAAGAAAAATACACAAGATATAACGTGGTTCACCCAGTGTGGGCTACGTCCACCAAGAAACAACCAATCTATTATTCTTTTCTTTACAGAGGAAATACAATGAAGATTTGCAATCTTCCACACCTCTCATGATGTACAATACTTTTCCTTCACAAGCTTCTCTCATTTCTTCTCTCCAAGAAAATATTCTTACAATTATCTCTATTTTTCTCAATTCTTACCTCCTAACCCTAGCTTTCTAGCTTATAAGCATATACAAACATTAGGGCAACTTAGCTATGCATTTACAACCATCCAATCACCTTTATAACCAAGGGTCAGATCTAATCTCACATTTAAAATAAAAACATTAACACACAAGTAACCAATGTCGGTTACCCAACCGATGCCAGTTGCTCCTAGGTGACCGACGTCGATTACTGTGTAAACCAAAAAGTTTGTAAAACATGTTATTTGTGAAGCCATTTTCACCTAGTTGTCATCACTAGTCTCTAAATAAGGTGCCTAGAGATGGATTATGGTGCATGGGGTGCCCTGATCTTTATTCTAGGTGTCTTGGTCCCCATCACACTTGGTTTTATTTTTTTCATTTAAGGTCAGTTTTTCCTCCCATCTCCCTAGGTACTAGTCAGAATTTTGGGTCATTAGTGTTGAAATTTGGAAAAAAGGATCCCTATATAAAAGAAACATACATATTACCTTATGGGAAGACTATTTTTTATCAAGGGATAGCTATCTACATAGAGCAAGGGACTTCATCTAGGAATTATTCTACATCACACACTACATAGGAAGGGGAGTTTCATTCTATTCCATCCACCATTTTGCATTTTATCTAGCTACTGTCTGATATCTCTACGTCATTGGCATTAAGGAAACCTAGGCACATTATTGCACACACAAGCACACATAACTACATTGGGTATAAGATGTAGTGTAGCACTCAGTTATAAGTCCATCCATTTTACTATTGAGGATGGTCCAACCCTTTCTTTTGCATTTTTATTTTTTAGGGTTTGATGTTTTATGTGGGGTTTTGTGCTACAGGTGATTCTTTATAATAGGTTTATGGAAACACCAATGAACCAAGTGTGACATTTACATGACAAATTCTGAAGTACTGTGAAGACCTAACAACCATATCAAAATTAGATTTTGAGTTGTTTCACAGACCAAGGCACCCAAGTGCCCTCATCCTTCCCTAGACACCTCATTCTGGTCAAATCTACCTCCGCTATAATCTTCTTAGGTTCATTTCGTCGCTCTATTCCTCCATTTCACCACTCTATTCAGTCCTAGATCACTGTGAGGTAAGTCCAATTCAGATAAGTACCTTATCCCTTATATTTCCATTCATCTATAAAATCAAAATAAATTATTTAGTATTCATATTTCAATTGATTTCATTTTCATGTCATTTATCATAGTTGTACATTTATGATTTTAATAAAATATCTTAAATTTTATTGAATCATTTTAGTGAAACTGTAGCTTAGAACATTTTTCCCTAGGTTCCACTAAAACCCTAATGGCTAAGGATATCTCTTCTCCTTCCTAGATCATCATGCTTCATGTTAGTATCAATCCCATCTATGATGAGGCAACTATAGCTAAGCTTATGACTCTATATCGTGATGTTACTATGTTGGATCATATTCAACAATAACTCTTAGCTAAAAAATGTAATATACTTACTAGTTTTGAATATTCTTCATTTAGCATAATTTCAGATCCGGATAGCTTTTATGGTTATCGACCTTGTTATACAGTTAGTCATGATCCTCCTTCTGACATTTCCAAGGAAATTATAGATGACTCTCTTATTTATTTCATGTTTGGTCTTGATGATAATACACACGTGGATAATGATTGTCTTCCTAGCCAGACCACTACTATAGTTTCATCTCATGCTTCTCCTATTTTTGATAATGATTCTCATGATCCATTGCATACTAGTTCACATACTCCTTCACACTATCTTGATGATCCAATTGATGATACACTTAGTGACATTTTCATATCTGAGTCTCTCTCTGATTTTGATGAAACAATTGTTAGTCATGAATCTCCTACTTTACATACTAATGAGTGCAAATCTCCCACTCCATTTTCATCTTCTTCTGAGGTTGTATCTAATAATACACATGAATCATCTTCACCTATTAGTTCATCTCATCCTATCATTGTATATCCATCTATTAGTTCGTCTCCTCCTATTATTACATCTCCATTAGCCAATTCACCTCCTAGGGATGTTTATGATGCTAGGCCTACCACTTCTATAGATGTTCCATGTCCTTTACCACATATTGCTTCTTCAAAACCTACACTTGGTGTGCACTTTATCATCACCTTCTTCTACATATCCTCTCAACATCCCTATGATTACTAACAATGGAAAGTTACAACCTATTAACACATTATTTCCATCCTCTATTATTACTTGATAGGATATCTTGTCCCTCATGCATGTTGCGGGGCATTTACAGTCTCAGGTTCAATCAATCACATTATAAAGAAAGGTCTATTATGCTTCCATTGATAACAATTCCTTGCATGGTAACCCTATTCCTAAGAAGATTCATAACTCATTTATTAGGGATTTTATCATTCCTATATTTTCATGTTTCGATGGTACTGGAAACCCTTACTCGCATCTCAAACATTACCATATGGCTATGTATTCATATTCTAATGATTGATTATTTCTTAAAGCCTTTCGACATAGCCTTACTGATGATGCTTTGCAATGGTATAATCACCTAGCATTTGGATCTATTAGCACTTATCATGACATGGATGAAGTTTTTCTCCATTTCTTTATCATCAAAAATGGCCATCAAGATACAACATGATCACCTACATACTTTACATCAGGGAAAAATAGAACCTATCATGGATTAAAACTTATGATTCAATGTTTGTATGCATCAATTAGTCTTTCAACCTATCAATTTAGAGAAGCAATTTATTTTCTGGTGTGGTTTGATTCTAGCATTAAAAAAAAAGATTGCAATATGACATATTTGAATCATTCACACTGTCTATGTTCCTTAAATTCATTGTTCTTGAACAAGACCTTATTGCTATGCATAATAGATCTTCCACCTATTGTTAATACTACTACATTATCTAGTTCTTCTTAATTGCCATCAGTTGATAATCCTATACGATCTCCATCTACTTTTCCTTGAAAGCAAGCTCTACCTACTACATCATGCAAAAAGTGTCCTTCTTCTCCTACTTCATGGTAGGATACACTTCAATCTTGTAAAATTGATTTCATGTAAGCCATTACATTTATCTCATCACACTTGACCAATGATGTGTTGTGTGCTTTACTTGACAAGCTTTTAATTCACTTGCCCTCTAACCATCATCATCCACAACATTGATTATAGTTTCAGCACAATCAACCTTATTGTAACTATCATGGTATCAACAACCATGTGGATAATGATTGTTTCACCCTTCATGATCAATCACAATAGTTTGAGGATAAGGGCGTAATTTCCTTTTGTTCTCACTCACATGAGTAGTCTATCTCTCCTCTAATGATGTCAGCAAGATACTACTCCATTTGAGACATCTCCTTCATCTAGTGCTAAGGTCATTGTTCGTCCATCACCATAGATTGTCACCCATGCACGCTATCTATCATGTCCATCCATCATTGTGCCATATCATCCATCTCATCCATATCATCCATTGCACATCATGCTACTACTTCACATTGGCTTCCATATCCCTTAGCATTCACACCTCCCACCGCTGCTCCACATGACATTCAGTCGTGTTTATATGCTCATGTTGATTTCATTCCACATGCTTATGCCGCTTTGTGTCGCCTCAGTATTTGGTAAATGGTGATTGATATCACCCTACCCCTCGATGATTTAATCATGTTCTTATGGTTCTTACATTGAATGTTGAGGGATTTTTTACAATAAGAACCCCTCTTCACGTGCTCTATCAATTTATCCTAGGTGCACCCTATGAATCATTTCTTAAGGACACAATCTTGTTTTATGAGTTCATTATTGACTGCTGAGGGGTCAGAAAGACTTATCAGAAATGAACCTCATTATCTATACATTGGGGAACATCATTATTCCACCCTCCCTACCCCTATCCTCCTAACATTCAACCACATCATCAATCATTCATCATGATTTTATTTTTCACAATCATACTACATATATAGTCTATTATGCTATACCCTATATCACCATCACATTACTCATTACTCAAAAAATATGGATTACAGACCCATTCATAAAATTCAAAAAACACTCAACACATCACACATCATATATGATTGGCAACAACAATTACATACATCATCATCACATTGCTCATAACACTAATACACAACAAATACAATGCATTTTCTGCGCTAATAAATCCATTTATATATCAATTATAATCATAGTTATTATGTTCAATGAAAGGTTTTGCAAAAGCTATGTAAATGGAGTAAAATTTGACCCCAAAGTTTTGTGCAAACTCCCCTCAATGGACCATCAGATAAGAAATGAGCAAGGAAACCTACTTTGCATGTATTCAAACTTGAAATAAACAAGAAATCTAGCAAATATAACTAACCTCTATTCTTGAAAGCTTAATAAAATGAGCCTAATAAGGATCTAAGCAATCAGTTTTGTTGTTTACTCCATGAGGGTGAATGAATCTGACTAAATGGCTACATGGCCAAGTTTAGCTATTTCATTACTAACCTAACATAGGTGCAAGATGAAACTATTTTAATGGAGGATAGCCAAGGTCAAATGCCTTATAAGCTTAGCTAATGCAAATGAGGTTTAATGCCAATATCTCCAAATGTGAGGAGAAGGACTTTAGCTTAGTAAAGCTGTAAGTTTGAATGGGTAGGCTTAGCCTTGTATTTATAGTTTTCCAAATGGAAGAATTTGGAATTTGGGTGCATGTGGGACTAAATCAAAAAGAACTTTTAGATTAGATTAGGATAAACATGCTTTAGGCTTAGTTAAGCTTGGTTTAGGCTAGTTAAACTTGATTAGCAAGTGATTAGAGACTCATTGAGAGTTAGGAGGGGTCTGGATAACCAATTGTGACTGATAGATAGCCTACGAAGCCAATAGAAGTGGTATAGAGAGAAATAGGGAGGTTCTGAATGGTCAAAAGGAGGAATGTTTAGCTAATAAGAGAGATATTAGCCAAATAAGTTGATTATGGGAGGAATATGACTGAAAGAGTGTCATGAATGGGTATCTGAGAATGGAGCAAAGAAGGGTTGAATTAACAAAGTGTCATTAATCAGTTGAATGGGAGGAAATGCTAAGTGTAAGCATATTTTAGGTGTCTACATTTTCCCCTTTTTGAGGTGGCGTAAGCTACGTCACTTCAAAGAAAGTAGACAAGCATAAACAAGTAGATAATTTTGAAGGGATAGAAGAAAAATGAGTAGAATGAAGGATGCCCCCTCGATTGTCGATGGGGTGATAGAAGAAATCGATTGATGATCGAAAAGATGATAGAAAGAGAATAAAAGAAATAATATTGTGAAGAAAAAGAAAAGGGGGTGTAGAAGAAAAGGAGTATGAGGAAGAGGGAATGAGCTAACATCCATCCAGTGCATTTTTAAACAACTTTATTTTCATCATATTGCTAAGGATCTTCATCATTGGTCCTTATTAAAAAGAATGAACAAAAGTGTAGTATGACATGAAAAGCCATATACGAATAAATGTCCATTACTAAAAACACCAACTCCATGCAACATACAAAATGCAATGCAATACGAGAAAGTAAAAGATGCCTAACTCCATGCAACATACAAAATGTAATGCAATATGAGAAAGTAAACAAGTTAACCTAATAAAGAAACATAACGTAATGTTTTTATTATCAAGCACTCAGTTCCAACCTATTCAAATTAACGAAAAGGGTTAATGACGGTGACCCAAGTAAGGATACATGCGAGGAGAATAATGGAGGACACTTCAGTCTTATGAAAAAGTAATTGTGCACTACGAAACAATACCAAGCAAACTCTTTGTGCCCTAGAGTACAGACATAATAAGCAGCTTAGCTTTGGCTGATGGAGGTAGATCAAGATGATCCTCGAGTTGCACACATGAACAGGTGAGAACCAAAGAGTGATGTTTTGTAGGATGATTTATATTATTTTCTGATGTTTCTTGAAACATATTTGAATGTTTTTTAGACTAACATATTTGAATGTTTTTTTATGATTTTTCTAAAAGATTTAAATGGTTTTTATTTTTCTAACATATTTGAATGTTTTTAAATTTTTTGAAAGTTTTCTGAAACTATGTACAGGAAGACGAGGAATCTGTGGATGCCCCTAGCGATAGATGGGATGTACAAGGGAATAAGGGCCACATGTGTACAAGAAAGGTGAAGATGCAAAAATGCCCCAGCGATTAGGTGGGAGTATTCAAAGGCAAAACTCTTCACAGGTAGAAGCAGGACCCAAGGCCATTATGGATAGGTTCAACATGATGGTGAACATAAACCAATGAAGTGCTGGGAAGAAGCAAGGATGCCCCCAGCGTAAGTTGGCCTAAAAGCACATGATAGAAAGGAAGGAGAAGATTATTTTTGTGAAAGGGGACAAAGGTGTCTGAAAACATGGAAAAAAAGTAATCTTATACACATGGATGTTCTGAACGAAGTAGAAGAATGATGTGAATGATATGAATGTAGCTTAGAAGCCTCGCGATGAAAAAAGTGATTAGCCAAAGGCACAAATCGTGAGATAAGATACAGACTAGAGTAAGAGTCTGAACAAGGTCCAAAAAAGACACTTGGTAACATACTAATCCTGTTTACTCATAGAGATCCAGTGTGTGCACATGGAATTTATTACCTCTTGAAGGGAAGATTTAATAGAAAACAAGTGAAGACACCCTAGCCAATGTGTAGGAATGATTTATTTTGATAGGTGATAAGTGAATGGATGGTGGAATGATAGCCGTACATTGCTCCGCTGCCAGCCAGGCGTCCATAGCCCCGATGGAGATGTATTTGATTCTAATCACAACATTTCTCTACTATCCAGTCAGGCATCCATAGCCCTCGATAGAGATTATTTGAAATACCCCAAGAGAGAGTTATATATCAATTTGCTTTTGCTTTGTAGCTTTTAGCTTTTGATTTTTTGATTGATTTTGATTCTTTTTCTTTCTGAAAACTTATTTCAGCTCTCTTGTTTGACAAGGGGTTAAGAACCACATATGGCTTGATGGAAGGAGGTGGAAGTGATTGTGATGACGACATTGGCTAGTGTCAACAAATATGTCCAAAATTTCTTCGCAACAAGTTTATTAGATGTTGAATGTGATAGGATCTCTAAGAGGTCAGTCGTTCTTTAATTTACCAAGGTGATAAAAGACCAAGATCAAACGGATACCATAGATATAAATGTCACAAAATGCGTGCAAATAGACTAACTAAAATATCATCGAAGGGATGAAAATGGTAGGAAGACTTGCAGAAAGAATGAACAAGAAAGGGAAGAAAGAAACATCCATGTGTACGCAATACCTGATTGCAATGTTTGATGCTTGCACCTTTGATTTTTCTTATTTTTTCTCATGTTTTTTTATTTTTGAATTATTTTTGATTTTTAGCTTTTTGATAGTTTTAAGAGGTTGGAACTAACAAATTCACTCTACGTGGTAAGATCCAACAATGACGTCTACGACTTCCTTGATAAGGGAGACTAGGTGAATTTTTTTATCAAGAGTTATGTTATCCCCTATCTCGATGATTGAAGGTGAGCTCATACTCAACAAATGACTACGATTTGTTCTTGAAACATGGATTTTATATGCGGGATCTTGAGTTCCCTATCCATAGGTTTTTGTACTTTGCGTCATACTTGATGGTTACGTTGATGTGCATTCTTGAATCGTGCTTGATTTTGAACCCTAAGACCGTTGGAGTTGTTGGGAGCTTCGGAGCTCTTTGCAGTTTTGATCTTGAGCTTGATTAAGAAATTGTTTGGGTTTCTTATAAGCTAACACATGACTTGTATGATCTTGAGAAGGAGAAGAAAGTGAATGTGGACATTTATGATTGATGGATAGGAATGAAAGAAATGATAGTAGGATTTGCCCCTAGTCATTGTTAGAAGGAATGATGCGATGGATGAGATAGGATACGGTCCAAGAATTGAAGAGGATGGGGTATGAGGAGGTGAGCCACTGATAGAAGATGATGAAGGGATGTGGCCCCAGTATAGAATATGGCCCTAAGATGTGAATAGATTTAAGATTGGGCTACTGAGGACATGGCCCAAGAATAGAAGACCCATACATAGATGACAAAGGGCTACCCCATGGTGTGCCCAAAGTATAGAAAGGATGGACTACTCGGAGGGTGATTCCCATACATAGAAGACATGAAGGGCTAGTTAGGACTGTGCCCCAAAAATAGAAGACTAATGGAGATACTTGAAGGTGAACCACAAATAGCAAATGGAGGGATACTAGAATGTGGCCCACTAGAATAGAAGAAGATGAACGGGCTACTCAGGAGGTGACCCAAGGAGAGATTTTGATTAAGGAATGATGATAGATAATGAATTATTTAGTAATGAGAAGATAGGCCATGGCTCAATGCTAGACCCTGAAATCTCATCATGCTCAGAGGAAGGTGAAGATGGAATAATAGAATAAGAATAAAGTTCCATGACGTTAGGCTCCTCCTCTATGTTCTATGATAAAAGGAATAAACTTCTTTTCCCCAATACGTGCGATCGTATCAAGTTCTAGAAAGAACCCTTGTTTCGTAATCCTCTAGAGGAATATCTTCATGTACTCTTGATTGTTTCTTCATTCTGAGAGAAATAAATCAGGTATGAGGTTGTTGTTCTTTGGGGGTCCATAGAAGGTTGAATAGAAGAAACAATTGTCCGATAAGACTTAGATAGGGACGATTGATTGATAGAAGAAGATGATGTCAAGAGAGGAAGTAGGATTGGAGGTAGGAACGTCTCATGAATGGATGATTTGGATTTGGACTTAGATAATTTTTCTAGAAGATATCACCATAATGTAGGATTAAGTCCAAAGTAGGATCACATATACATTCGTTAAGTTTTGAATCAAAGGAATTTGAGTCACACGAATTTCAAAGATGGATTTACTTAGAGGGAATGAAGAAGTCATGGAACTCTTTGACCATGAGAAAGAAGTTGTTGAGATGAATTATGAAGGAGGTCCTGCAAAGAAAGGGAGGACCGTGACTCAAGAACCGAATCATATGTTTGATTGATTGAAAGTTGGAGTCACATGAATCTTCAAAGGAGGAAGACATCGTTGAGGTGACTAATAAAAGGGTTGGAATAAAGGTCCTAAAATGTGAAGGAAGGGAGGACCATGGATTCAGGATTTGATCTAGGGGTATCCAGATGAACAATAGTTGGGATCTGAATCTTCAGAAGAAGGAAATATGGGAATCCGAAGAAGGTAGTTTGGATTTGAATTAGAAGAAGAGTGGGGGAACTCAAATAATAATTTAGATCAAAAACATCCAAACCATACCACCAACTATGAGCTAAAGGTGGGGAATAGGGTACCTGAATGGGCCCTCTAGCACGAAGAACCAAATGAGGTTTAGTTGTAATGGGAATATTTTGATTTGAATTGCTAAACCTAGGTTCCGTATTGTTGTAAATGAGGAACCGTGTGATAGTCAGTCATTGTTGGCACTAGTTTAAGCAAAAATGTCTAGATCTAGATAGTGTGATGGAACTCCTTCAAAGGGAAGGAAGGATCATGTCAATTTCAGGTAACATAAGGACAACCAACTAGACATTTTGTAAGTATGGAGATGTGTGCATGATTTTTGAAGAAGGTCTAAGGAAAATAGACATCGTGATGATGTAATCTCAATGAGATCAAAAAGGGATTGTCCTAGAAAATAAATTTCCCAGATGAATGATCACAAGGAACAATCATGCAAGTATGAAACAAAATCCAATCAACAAGGAAATACACCATATGAAAATGCGTGTGTAAAGTGATAGTTTGATGCAAAGATGATCAACACAATGTCAATATTTACGTTAAGATTGAAATAAACAAGGCGTAAATATTAACAAAGGGTAGATTTAACTCCCAATTAAAGGATACCACGACAAGTTCAACAACTAACAAGGCCAAAATGTTAAAGGGTGAGGTTTACAAATGTAAGCCACATAACCACACCAATTGGACACATCTATCAAGCTTCATGGAGAAGTGAGATATTAGTGTCAAAGTGGTATCAAAATGATGCAAACAAGTTAAATGAAACTCTTCAATATTTTGGACAATGTTTTAAGTAAAACCAAGTCAAAGGTATACCAAGGATGTGTTAAAATGTGGGCAGCATGTAATGCCACAATGCGGATACTTAGATCATGTTTACGAGAAACATGACGTAAGTATCTTAATTGTATCGAGACAATGTGAACAAGGTAACACGTAAAAGGAAGATCAAATGATGAATCAATCCTAACTATGATGATGATATTGAAATCAAGATCAAGTGGCTATCAAGATATATAAATGTATCCGCACACTTTAGACGTTTAAGAAATCAGCCGAAAACATGGATGAGCGTAAATAGACAAAAAAGTGGTGAAGCACTATCTATGACAACACTCCTGAAAGATGCCTTCTCTTGTCCCAAATGGGAAACAAGAATGCAAAGGTGTAGATCAAAATGAGGGGTGAAAAAAACTAAGTGTTACTTGGGCAGAGTTTCACCTTGTCCTTAAGGTGAGAAAGAAACTAATCTAAGTAACACGTCGTAAACTTCGTGATGAGATGACAATTAGCTCTAAGCTTAAATAGATTCGTTACCGTATTTTGAAAAACAATGGTTTTAAATCCAAAATCAAGTTTATCACTTGGCGTTATGGCTAAGATGCAAATAATGGACTAGTAAAGTAGGCTCCAAGATAGATATGGATTCCCTAACAATAGTTCACTCAACTAGGTGTCACAAAGTTGTCTAAATGCGAGCTCGATTTACCCAAAGAGTCACAATGACTGATTTGGGAGTATCTTGGCTTTACTTTACCCCCTTCTGATATAATGAGCAACTAGTGCATTCAGTTTTACCGTCACTGGGGTTGCCATAAGGATAACTTGTACCTCTAACTCACAATGTAAAACTAGTCAAGTGCGTAAGCGGAGCACTTCCTATTTCATCCACAAGGTTCCCTCAGTGTGTGCACTACTTTGGGGTTCCTGGAACCACTCCCATTGTTGTAGCTTAATGCGTTATGCCAAAGACATTATGTTCCAATTGAGTGAAGAGGGACGTACCCTTTTCCGAAACCTACAATATAATGTGATGCGAAGTGGTGTGCTTTTTTATCTTTCTTAGCTTAATGTGGTTTTAAGTAACACACTGTTTGACAACCTGTATGAAAACACATTTTAGAGGGTTTCATTTTTTTGCAACTCCTTTCTTTGACAAATGAGTATTAGTTCTACATGCAAGGAGTTAGTAGTTTTCCAAAAAAGATCGTGATATTAAAAGAGAGTTTGCGTGTTGCTTTTGGTTCCTAAGATCACCAAAAGGCACGAAGGAAGAGCATACGCAACGCGAAAACTCAACTAAAACATGTTTATGGAAAAAACATTAAGTGTTTTGCTTAATCGTCTCTCCCCCATAATATGTTATTATATTAATTTAAATCACGTTCAAAAATCAAAGAATTATTGGCCCAAGACAATTTAATTACTTATTTCTACTTGACTTACTAAGGTCACCAAAATAAATAGACACATCTTTTAAATTTATTAGTTTCCCCCTTTTCAATTTCTTTTTGTTCTTTTTTTTTTAATTGTTTTATTTTATTTTATATAATGTTAATATTAATACATTTAAGGCCAAGTAATTCCAATAAAGTAAGAACCCTTTTTCCCACCTTATCCTTTGAATTTTATTATAAATAATTTCTTTCACTCCCGTGGAAAGTAAAACATACCTAATAATAATCCCGAACATTAAATCTCATAAGAATAAGGTCAAACTTATGCGCTTCCTTAAACAAGTGGGGGAAAATTTAGGGTAATTTTAGGCCCTAGATCTTTGCCAAATCTACCGTTAATTTAATTAAACCCTAAAATCTTCCCAAGCATTTTACTTCCTTTCTTTTTACCCCTTTTCTTTTGTGTTTTGCTTGTCTCTTTGTTTGTTTTGTTTTGTTTTGTTTGAATGCAGGGTCATAGTAGGTGGCACCGGGAGGGTTTTTTGGAGTGGGAAACGAAGAAGGGAGGAAGGGGGAAGGGCACTGTGTGTGGGGGGAAAAATAACGCAGGGAGGAGGAAGGTAGGACGGGGTTGGGGGTTTGGGGCAGCAGCAGCCGCAGTGCGGGGAGAGGGACAACAGTGAGGGCGGCGTTGGGTGGTGTTGTGGGGACATCGGGGAGGGCGCTATGCATGGAGTAGGGCAAAGGGTTCGTGGGGGAGACAATGACAGGTAGGAGGGTGGCCGCGATGGGTGGGGTGGGGTGCTGTGCAGCCAACACAGGCGATGAATACAATAGGAGGGGGGGAGGGGTTCGACCCTCCCCCGAACTTTGTTAAAACTATTTTTTTTGGTTCATAGTTTTGTTTCTATTTATTTTTGTTGTAATTTTTTAAAAAATAACTTTCTCTCCTGAAATTGAAATGACTCTGTCATGTAGTTTCAAAATCATTGGACCAGTGTATTGAAGTGAACTTACGGATATGGATGTTTGGATAAAGATTAGGACCTTTCTGACTGCGGCAATCGAATATGAATGGTTTTGATGCATTAGATAACTCAACTACAAACAAGATTATGGAGAAAACATTAAGTGTTTTACAAAAGTTTGAGCTCGTTCTGGAACTCAATTTTTAAATATCAATCCATTAGGAAGCGTAAATGAATAAGTAAAATTGATTAACCCACGGCTGCATAAGAAGGTTTGGGAGGTCTTTAAAGTTCCCAAGATCATCATCCAGGTGTGGTGGACTAATGTTATACTACACTTCGATCTAACACTCTATGATCATGCATGGTTTCCATCCACCGATAATCCATCCACTATTTTAACTGAAGGGCCAAACTGTTCCGCGCCACTAAAAAATAGGAAAATAAAAAATAGACAATAACCTGAACAAACCACTTATGCAAATATGTACAAAGATAGCTTTCAAAGTGTTAGAATTGTCACAACGCAGAGAGCAAATAATGTGAAATGGCACTTTTAGAGCTAAACCATAACAACGACTAGTTATCTAACCGTTATGTTGGTCCATCAAATATTCAATCTAAGTCAAAATCCTAATGTCCAAACAGTCGTCCAATTGCGACATAGTCCCACTTCAACACCTTTCTACAATGCCATGTCCCATAACAGAGTCAACGCAATTTCAGCGTATGAGAACAGTTTATATGGCCTCCGGATAGATTGGTAATGATTTATTAGTTCAACGCATACGTTGCCCAAAATGTATAATGTACGCGCCTGTAATCCAAACAGATAAGCACCATAGAATTTATTAGATTTGCACATAGTGTACAAGTAATTTTGCAACCCAAATTAATACGTGTACGCGTAAATGTATCAATGGATTACATGTAAATTTTCAGAATGACGTCTACACATGATCGCTATAGGTGTTTTTCCACCCAGATCAGATGTTTACGCCCCTGTATCGACAGGTATATGCATGTAGAATGATGCACTGTGCATGCCTGTAGGTATTTATTGCATAAATTATTAAATATGTGTGCATGCTTAGTTTCGATAAATTAATACATGTCCTTATCGATGGAGACTTATCCCCTTTATAATTAATACATACACGTATTACCCTGAATAACATGCAAATGAGTCAATAATAATGAATTAATTTTCATATTATAATCAATACATATTATGATATTGTTAGTCAATAGTAGCCTATTTTGAGTTTAAACCCACAAAATATGCATTGTTAATAAGTATGATTATAGCAATACTTACTAAAAATGAAATCAAGTAAATAACAATATTAATTTTTCCTAGAAAGCATGAAAGTGAATATTAAAAAGCTTATTACAAAGGCTCCTAGAGGACAATGAAGTATGTCCCATTGGGCTTGCCAAATTATGAACATTATGGAAGAGTTTGAAAAGCTATGGAATGAGGCTAAAGAACCTCATAAGCTTTAATAACTGTGGATTAAGGGTTGTACCCTTTTTTGAAACCTTAAAATATATTATTTAATAATAATAATAAGTGGTGTGTTTTTTTTATCTTAAATTAATACTTAATGTAAAATATTTATGAAAAAATAACACATCTGTTTGACAATCATGTATTATAATAACACATTTTAGAGGGTTTCATTAATTATTGCAACTCCTTTCTATGATCAAACGAGTATTAGTTATACATAAAAAAAGTTAGTAGTTTTCCATAGTTTAAGATCGTGATTGTTAAAAGATAGTAATTATTATATGCTTTTGGTTCCTATAGATCACCAAAAGGCACGAAGGAAGATTTTCTATACGCATTTTGACATCAAAAACTCAACTGTAATTCAAACATGTTTAATGGAAAATAACATTAAGTAGTTTTACATAGACAGTTTGAGCTCGTTTTAACCAATTCCAAAAATCCATCAACATTAAGTAAAGTGGAGAAGTGGAAGCCAGAAAAAATGGATGGAACTTCCAGAAGTAGAAATCAGAGCAAAAAACTTCCCAGTTGGAATATATTGGTGTCCTGAACCACTCACGAGTGCAAAGATTTCAAGATAGCGGCCACTTCTAGAAGAAGGAAGTGCAGACCCTTACCAACTAGACTAGATTGGAGGGTGTTATAGATTAATCTTAAGTGAAGAATCCACAGAATCCAGCGAGGATTCAACTGATCCCCCTCCTAAAAAAATCTTTATTCTGAGACTATCTTTGATAAAGACTTCTTGACAGAAGAGCAATGAGATCTATGTGCGAGACAAACATCTACAGAATTAAATATCTATTTATTGAAGACAAGGATGCCTAATGCATGTTGAAGATTGCGTGGAAGGCAGTGGTATGAAAAGGAACTTGACGGTGAGCAAGATAGAGTGCAGGTTTGTAACGAAAGAAGAGTCCGGAAGCATAATAATGTGGGTTTTGAGATTTATATGACAGTTAGACATGGTGTTAAATTTTTGGATTTACTGTATAAATAGTTTTTATTTCCAACATTTCAAGTCCAATATTTTTACTCATCATCAGTGGATATGAAGCCTATGCTTGAGTAGAGTTTAGAAAATCAATCATAATGTAAATATGCGCTCAAAAGTCATGTGAAAATAATGTAAAAGATAGGGTATGAGATGAGAGAAGTGTGTCGGCTTGGGGGATGATGAGGGGTGGGATTTAATCAGGTGTTAATTAACCCTAAAGAATCATTAAATTAAACAATATTAATTTAATTGATCAGTAATTAATTAATGGGAATAGTAATATGACACATTATAGTGCCAAAAGCATAGGAATATCCATTTGCACACCAATCACCGAGAAGAAATGCATATGAAGATTACATCAGAAACAACTGGTAACATAACCAAAAGTGACAACCACCATCATGGTGCCATCTCTAGAGAAGCTGAAGTTTAAAGCTTCATTGACAATGGATCAGTCAATAGTAATGCATTCCAGGATATCCACTACAATATGTGTGCTGAATGGGCACAAAGATTCCTTAGGTGCTTTGAGTTACAATTAATCTCAACCACACTTCGAGGCCACTGGATATTGAATGGTTCACATATAACCAAGCACTGACAAGACAAACTATGGAATGAACAATAGAAAGCATTCAATAAGGATTATTCAAGTTCTTGTGAAACAAAAATTAATGTCATTGCTGAAGCGGTCTACTAATACATATAAAGAGTAATTCACGTGAATGTGTCAGAACCTGCAAAGAAGACTCTAATATGTTAGGGAAAACTCGATATGTAACCAGATGAGAGGGTTACTCCATCAAGAAGTTGTGGTGCATTGACAAACGGATCTAGATGCTACCTATTTGCAAAAGAAGATGTTAGTATCCCCACCATCATCTTAAAAAAATGCGACATACATAGAGTGATGAATATTGAAGTGTGAATATCTTCGACACATCCTAACTCAAGAAGGAGAAGGCACAAAGATGATGATTCTAAATCTAACAAAGTTAGTGAATCAAGATCATGTGAACCTTGAGAAGAAAAAACATGCTAAGATGGCGAGGGAAAGTAAGGGTCACTTAAGAATGAAGAAAGGATCTTCGGTGTAGCATACCCACAAGGAAAAAGGTCAGATTAAGGTGAATTACCCAAAAAAAAATGATTTGTGATATTTGCCAAGTGATACAAGACATGTTAGTGGGAAGTGTTTGCTTGTATCAATTTTGAAGGTGTGGTGGAAGAGCACACAAGTACTTTTCAAACCTTGGGAGCTAATGAACACCACCCAACTAATTTAGTCAAAGTCATAACCAATTAATCCAATGTTAAAGCCTAGCAATAGTTGTAGTACTGGACACTTTCAGTACAGCTCTCAAGAATGACCAATTGTACATTCTCAGAAGTGCAAGAATATGGATATGTTGAAAACGACTATTTCCCTACTAAACAAAACAACATAAACTTCTATAGATGAGTGGGAATGCCTAGAGACCATTGCGTATGACAATACCTTTCAAAGCGAGCAAACATCAGCATTTTTTATGTATTTGAGGACGACATCACGGAAGTTATGGCCAAAGCAAAAGCAAAATTCTTAGCATAATTAGACCTCATACTCACCTGCAAAGCTATAAGAAATAATACACCTACGCGCAAGGGATTGTACCTAATTTAAAAGGGCAATGGTTAAAAAACAAGTTGAGTAATCACATGAACATACATATAGTAGTAAGAATACTCGAGTTTACGCACCTATGTTGCAAGGTACTGTGATACTCATAAAGCATTTTGAGAACTGACGAATACCATACTTAATGCTACCATTGTAAAGACTTTGGCCTTGACAATGAAGCATATAACGACGCACCTAGTGTTAGATGTAGCATTCCTGTAGGTGTTTTTTGCATGGGTGAGAGCATGAAGCATGGATACATGTCCATAGTTTTGACCCCCATTCTCAAGTGATCAAGACACCTGACTCAATGCTCCTGAAAAACATACAAGAATCATCCCAATGGCCTATAATTGTTCAACATGGAAATCATGTTAGTTGTTAGAAAGTGTAATAATTCTAGACCAATACTGTTAATGAAGGGTCTAGATCTGAACATTCTTCCAAAGGAGACTTGGAAAGGTCTTGGAAAACCCACCATATGGAAAAAACTTGGAAAACACACTGTATGGGAGCAATCATGCCAAAATGACCTCCATTAGATGGTGGATGGGGGTATTTGTACATCAAAAGGTGCCAATTATTGTATGCAATGGAAAGTTGCAAAAGCTATGGAATGAGGCTAAAGAACCTCAAAGCTTTGCTAACTCATCCATGCACCATGAGATAAGAGATAAACAAGAAACTATCTATGCATATATAAATTTGAAACAAATATTCAAACCCTAGCATATATACTACTCTCTACTCCATGAAAGCTTAATAAAAATGAACCTAGTTAGATTCTAAGCAATCAAATTAGATGTGTTATTTGCTTCAATGGAGGTGAAAAGATCTCTCTAAAAAGGCTGCAAGACCAAGTTAGATACCCTCCTACTAACCTACTATGAAGTTGGAATGGATGTGAGATGGAAGAGCTTCAACAATGGAGGATAGCCAAGATCAAATGCCTTATTAGCTTGGCTAATGCAAATGAGGTCTAATGCCAATATCTCCAAATGTGAGAGAGGACTTGTTAGTGAAGTTGTAAGGTTGAGAGGGAGGCTGTGACCCTTGTATTTATAGTTTTCCAAATGGGAGAGTTTGGAATTTGGGTGCATGTGGGACTAAAGCTCAAAAAGCACTTTTAGATTAGATTAGGATAAACATGCTTTAGGCTTAGTTAAGCTTGGTTTAGGCTAGTTAACTATGGTTTAGGCTAGTTAAACTTGATTAGCAAGTGATTAGAGACTCATTGAGAGTTGGGAGGGGTCTGGATAACCAATTGTGACTGATAGATAGCCTACGAAGCCAATAGAAGTGGTCTAGAGAGAACTAGGGAGGTTCTGAATGGTTCAAAGGAGGAATGTTTAGCTAATAAGAGAGATATTAGCCAAATAAGCTGATTATAGGAGGAATATGACCGATAAGGTGTCGTAAATGGGCATCCGAGAATGGAGCAAAGAATGGGGAATTAGTGAAGTGTCATTAATCAGTTGAATGAGAGGAAATGCTAAGTGTAAGCATATTTTAGGTGTCTAAATACACTTACTATGATATGGAGGAGTCCTTACTCCATCATTTTATCATCAACAATGGCCCTATATTTACTTATGATCATATAACTACTTTATATTAGGGCCCCTCTGAACCTATCAAGGATTACATATTACAATTCGATTCTTGTATGCACGATTTTTTATTTCTAAAAGCCATTTATATTGAGAAATTAATCTTTTTCCATCTAATTTCTGACTCAATCATTGATTAAATTATGATACATGTGAGACATTCATATTGTTGTGCTACAAATTTATTGACCTAGAAAAATACCTTCTCTAAGAACATTCTATTGATATTATAATCCCTACTACTACTATTATATCATCTATTTCTTCTCCATTTCGACTAGTTGAGAAACCCACACAATATCCATATATTCGTAGAAAGAAATATCAACCTACTACATCATAGAAGCATCCTTCTCCTACTCCGTGACAAAATACTTTACCATCTACTTAATTTGTTTCATGTGATCCATTGCAATTCTCTCATCATGCTCGACCACATGATTTGTTGTGTGTTTTAATAATCAAGTGTATAATTTTCTTGCCCTCTAATCAACAACATCGACAACATCATCTACAATGTAAATTTGATCAACCCTATTGTAATTATCAATACATTAATGGCCTTATGGACAATGATTTATTTTCCCTTCATGATAGATTTTGACAATTAGAGGATAATGGAATCATTTATTTAGAATCTCACTCACGTGAGTGGTCCATCTATCCTCTACCATCCACCATTGATTCTCGATATTTACTCCTGCCATCTATGATAATTTTACTATCTTAGTCCATCGCCATATCCAACATCCACCATCTATCCAATAGTGGTATCATACCTCATCTAATCTTCGGGTTCACCCATCTCATTCACCACATCATTTTATTCCCTCACATTGGATACCACAACCCTCCACATTTCTCCTCAATACCACCAGTGATCCACATGATATCTAGTTTCGTTTGTATAATCTCCATTTCACTACCACATGGTTCCACCATATTCATGCCACCTTGGTCTTTGGTAGGTGATTGATATCACCTTACCCACCAATGTCACATCTTTTCATGTTCTAGTTCTTACACCAATGTTGAGGGTTTTACTATAAGAACTCCTTCTCCACGTGGTTCAACAAAGATCTCATACTAGTGCACTTGATAATTTCCCGCATGACATACTCTCCTATTTTATGGTGTTCATTCTTGACTGCTGAGGGGTATTAACTAAATGAACCTAATCATCCATATGATAGGGGTATCACCTAATAATATGGGCCTTCATAAACTCAATTCCCCATTACCATCTCACACCACTAACTTTACTTCCATATTAGGTCAACATGAGTTCATCATGAAATGTTAGTAAGTGGCAATCATATTTGATTATTTATTTTTACATACATTGTCATCTCTCCATTATTACACTAAAACAGTACAAGTATCTACAAAATCATGCACACCATCTCTCACATAATGCTATCTACAAAATCATTGGTATATTATGGGGCACATTCCCCAATCTCAGCTATGTTTTCTATCATTATCAACATCATAGTACAAGTCTACATCACTAAATAGGACTGACATTAAATACAATCATTCACAAATCATATCTCAACAATCACATTATAACATTCATGCATTGCAAATATACTCATCACAATGACACTGACACACACACATATGTATGTATATACATACATACATATATAGATATATCTATACAAACATATATATATATATATATATATATATATATATATATATGTATTCAAAATCCCATCTGTGTGTATATATCAAGTGGGATCATAGTTAATAAAACATCTCAACACTGGGGGAAATTCCCCTCCATAATAAACAACAATACAAAGGCTCAAATATGCATCATCGCGACCACTCTCAGGTGTTGTAAGAGATCTAAAACTAGAAGCATCGCTGCTAGCTCGACGTTGTTGATCATGAATCCTATACCTCTCCACTTTCCTACATAACATGGTATTCTCCATAAACTACACTTAGAAAAGAGACTTTGTAGTGCCATTAATTGTGCCAACTACATTCTCTTGCTAATCGGACCTCCAATTGGCCTCAACA
The DNA here is from genome assembly GCA_019776745.2 of Taxus chinensis. Classification (NCBI taxonomy): domain Eukaryota; kingdom Viridiplantae; phylum Streptophyta; class Pinopsida; order Cupressales; family Taxaceae; genus Taxus; species Taxus chinensis. Next base: position 64,071 of record JAHRHJ020003434.1, on the reverse strand, counting down.
CTGGTATCCTGCAAGTCATAGCCTCACATATATGAAATAGTGTAAATGAGCTCCTATTCCACTCTTTTCACGCTCCTCCTATATAAATCTATATCGATCCCTATATAGGTGGGCCAACACACATCATGACACACATGTTATCTCTCCTCAAGGTTTTATTTCACTCAATCTATACACGATTTTGGTAATATCTTGATCATAGACTACTCTATTTCATGCTTACTTTTGGATTACCATTCATTCTTTTCATCAATTCCTCTTATTCCGACACAGGGGGGAACACATGTTATAGGTCATCCTTGATCTGATTTACAATCGATTACACCACTATTTGTGATAAATTAACACTTTCTATGTTATTTTTCTATTTGCTCAAATATTTATTCAGTAAACCAAGTGATATTTCCATCCCCCTAATGACCTAACCTGGGGGCATACAATCAATATACAATTTATCTATGCGACACTTCATCACTTCCCCTAGTGATCCTAACTCCTAGGTGTAATTCTCTGATGAACTTAAAATATTTACAACATGTAATCATTTCACTAATTTCATATCCATTCCCCCTAATGACCTAACTGGAGAGAAAATAGCGTAAAATATCTCTATGAGTAAACCAATAAAACCAATTAAAACAATGAATTAATAAGACAATGCACACAAGTCTCTAAAACTATAAATTACACCATTCAATCAATAAAATACAAAACATGTGGCCTCCTAGATGACCTAACATAAGAGTTAAATTAATTAATTTCCCAGATGACCTAACTTGGGAGTTATTCTATATTCGGTGTTTAGGTCTAGATGAGCTAACATGGAAGCCATAATACATTTAGCATTTTCTTAAAGATGACCTAGCTTGGAAGCCATCACAATACAGATGACACCCATGTAGTGGAGGCAATGAGATGTCATTTCCTTTCGTATACCAATCCTATATGGGTCAACTATTTGATGAAAATTATTTCGATCCAAAAATCATAAAATTTTTTATCTGATGTCCATCTGCAGTAGCCAGATCTTTTGAGGATGTAGTTATAGTTTGGAGAATAACACATTTTCTCCCTATAACTCTTCCTCTAGGCAAGAAGGATTCCCAAATCCTTTGGTCTATTTTTCGTATACATGCAAAATCAGTTTAGGAATTGATCACTTCCTACCCCATCTTTTCGTCATCATACGACATTAAAAATCATTAATTATCTACCATTCTCTACAAACATCACTCAATTTATTCATTACACTTCATCATAGTCAAAATTACATCTCTCGCTATGTTACATGGATCAACACATTGATCCATGGTTCAACACAATTTGGTTCATTCGGCATGCTTCTTACTACCATATTGTGCATGTTCTTCTACAACATGGGCTTCTCCTGATTTCTCTCAGGTATGCATCTCTATTTACTTTATTTTACTTGATATTTCCACTCACCAACATAAAGTGGGGGAAAATGTAGTCACAAAATCACGCACTTATTACTATTTTATACTACCAAGTATGTTGTTTTATATACAAATCTCAAGTAAGAAAACTATTCACTAATGACCTATCCCATAGTCTTGTTGTCTGTTAGTTTTGGTCTTTACTAATGTTGTCCTTCTTTATTACACATTGTCACTAAGTCTGTACCCAGTTTCGGTCAGGTCTTTCAGGATTTCCTGTCGGTATCAGTCTTCTCATATTGGTTTTCGTTCATCTCTAGGCTTTTGACTAGGCTGCCTAGGGACAGTAGTTAGGGCACCCACGGGTGCCCTAGTCCTTAATTTTAGGCACTCTAGTTCCTCTTCAACACTTAGATTTTATTTTTTATTTGAGGTCAGTTCTTTTCATTTTTTTCCTCTCCTTCTCCCTAGGTCTTAGTCGGCATGTCGGGTATCATTAGTGTCAAAATTTGAACACAAGATATCCCTATATAAACACAACATACATACTATTTTATGGGTGAAGACTATTCTACCACCAAGGGCTAGCTATCTACATACTAGGCAAGGGACTATATTTGGGCATCATTATTATCATGCACACACTACATAGGAAGGGTAGAATTCATTTTATTTCATCCGTCATTTTGACATTTTTACATCTAGTTATTTCTCGATATCTTTTATGTTATTGTATCATATAGATTCCCATCCCAGGCGCATTGATTACACACACAAGCATATATAACTAATGTTAAGGTATATGAGATGTAAGTATGCAATGCTTATCTTGATAAGTTACATCCATTTCAGAAACTAAGGATCAATACTAACACCTTCATATGTACTCTTTCTTTTTTTAGGAATTTTATGTTTTTTATGGGGATTTATTACAGTAGACTCTTCATTTGCATGTTTATGGTGACATAAGCAAAGTTTACCAAGTAATCACTCACACAACAAGGATCAAGATATTTTGCGAATTTTCTACAAAGAAACTGATCTAAGACCATATCATGAGCTATAGTTTATAGACCATAGCGCCCCTACTATCACATGATGGGCACCCACAAGAGTGCCCCAATTTTCTCAAGATAGAATGCACCACAAAAACTGTTCATATATTTCTTTAAGCATATGTTTCCTAGGTACACCTTCATACTTTGCGTTCGTATATAGCAAAAAGATTATCAAAAACATGTTTAGTCCCAAATCACAGTGAGGTAAGTCTAATTCATCAGGTTGGATACTATTCCGGGTTGGATTTCAATTTTTCTTTCATTTAAATATCAAATAAATTACTTGGCAGCATTCGCCATAGTTCATGGTTCTATTAGGAAGCAGATTTATCAGTGAAGCTTATAAATTATCTTCTCCAACACCTCTAACTTAGAAATGATAGATTTAAATTTCATATGTTTAGCATTAGATCTCTAGGTGCACCTCAAGAAAGTATGGACATATGGTGAATTCTCCCGTGGGTGCCCCATGTTTTATATTCCAGGTGACCCAAGATCAATCCAGCCACCAAAGGTCTAATCATATCTTAATGTATGAGACCAAATGCACAGTCGTACCTATATTTTGATCTTTTGTTCATGCCACTAGAATAATTCAGTCTGGGGGATAGCAACCTCATACAAGCTAAGTTCATATTTCCCTTGGGATCCTAATTTTCACAACAATAGGCAGGTTAATTTCCAAACATTATTTACTCACTTTTAAGCATTTTCAAATAGAAAGATAGTAGTTTGGTAGAGTTTTAGTCCTAAATAGATTTATTATCAAGGATTATTGGGTTAGTCGATACTCGGGTTTATAGGGCTGTGAGTTCTTTATGTACTATTGGAATAAAAATAGCATTTGATATACAATAAGTGAGCTGACTATATAATAGGGCATAGTTTACTCTAAATGAGTCCAACTAAGTATTATGATCCAAAATAATGCAGTCTAAAGTTTACAACCTTTATGTGATTATATGAGGTTGTCATAAGTACCTCACAAAGGTCTAACAGATGTATCTATATCAAGTAATTACCCAGCTTTGCATAATATGATCACTACTCAGTTCATAGAGCTTAAATCTCAACTGTCCAAAAGAATGTGAGTCCTAAATTGACGTATGGTGCAGAGCATCAGCTTCCTTCATGTAAAAGTCAAGGATGCTACTTTAAATTGGTCCATTGTGACTACCAAATGCTATGGGGTTACAATGAAAACACCTATGATACCCCTTTTAGAATTGACATAAGGAGGTTTTAATCAAATATCTTTATGATTCAGATGGTTTTTGAAAATTTATTTGTGAGTACCTAGACTTCTCATATCAGTTCAATATAATTGACAGGGCTATCTTTCCATACTCCATAAATCCATAAAAAACAATTAATAACATATCTCCATGAGCATTATTGATTCATAATTTTCTATGAAAATGTACAACCTTCATGAATTTTTTAGATAGTATTTTAGGAATAATTAGACCAACAAAATATGTTTTTCATTTATTCTCAGCTAGTTTGAAGGCTTCCATGACTCTTTCCTTGAGCGCATAGATAGACGAATATGATGTGAACCTAAATTCACTGCAGACATAGCTATCTTTGTATATTTTAGAAATGGGAAAATTATCCCCAAAGCTATAAAATTGGAAAGTTTTCCAAATGTACCTGGTATAATGTAACCTGATGTACGAATACATATCCAGAGGTCGCATAATTCTTAAATAAGGAAACTACGATTTCCAATCATCTATTCATACAATGCTAAGTGGATCAGGCCAAACCCTTACAATGTTCAGTGAAGTACAAAATATCATGAAGACTTTCATTGGTTATTATAGTGAAGTAAAACCTCAGGTTAAGGTTTAACTTTCTAGTCTACCGCTAGTGTATGCATCTCATGACTTAGTCATGGTTTCTTGGGGTAAATGTTTAAAAAAATGATATTTGGAAATGATAATGAGTTGTCAGCACATTAAAATAAGTATAGGAGAACCTTATTCGGATTGTAAGGTTGAATATAACTTCTTTGGAGTAAGTCTTCCAATACTTAAAAAAATTTTTGCATAAAACTGTGTCAGGTCTTCTGTTCACGAAGGATTATGATTCAACATTGAGCAAAACTCATACTTCTAAAATAAATCATGTAATGGCCATTGTTGGTTTGATAATGCTTTGCAAACTTCTAGGGAGGCCATGAATTTTTTTAGCACATGAATACGAAGACTTATATCTTAATTATAATGGACCCAAGTTATCAAGTCTCAAACTCTATTTTCTATTTATTTGAAATAAGAAACCTTCAATATGTTAAAATAGTTCCACTTAGGATATAAAACATATCATTACAACATTTGATAAAAATTATTACCACAACTTCCTCAATGTAGAGTAGTGGGATCAATGGTTTACTTGAAGTATAATCCATTTACTTATAAATTACACATGTATTCTAGAAGGATGTTTACTATAGAAGATTCCTAACCAAAATAGCCGTAAGCAAATATTCATAATTTCTTGTATCTTAGTCTTGTAATAAACACCATAGGTGAGTATACTAATATAGAAGTTGTAGAAATCAAATAAGTATTTGATTCCTGAACTGCAGTAAGTTAATCATTTGGTGAAGTAATTTCCTAGTTATTGTGGTTCCAAATGGTTTCAAATTTTCATGCCATGAAAACAATGATTTCCGTTATTGAAACTAGAGCATATGTGTTATCATTATTATCTTCAACTTTCAAGAAATGAATTAAGAAATAAACTGTGATTTAAGGAATTCAGAGCCTACACAATGCACCTTATTCATGTCTATTTTTCCTTTATTTGTACTTTTGGTCAATAAACGTTGAATGCTATAATGAACAACCTCCTAAATATTTCTTCAGTTCCCATATCTGATCGCAATCCTGACATCTAACAAATTATTTATCTAATCTTCATTGAATGTCAATAGTTTTGAAGGGACTATAATTTTGGTACATGCTATGGGTCCATATATCTCAACATGTAGAACAAATCAGCAAAATATTACTATTTGAATAATATATTGTAATGTAGTTGCTTATGATGCATGTAGTTAAGTAAGAAAAGATTCACTAGTGAATATAAAGTCAAGATAGTTCTATGAACTGCAGTTCTAAACAATCTCTCCTAAAGCAACTCATTTAGGAAAAACCCTTGAAAACCTCTAGCTTCCTTGTCAGGTTGATGGGGATTCTTTAGAATCCCTATCGAATCCTCGATTTTATCATCTGCAGTGATTGCAAAAGTGCTAGAGTTGATTTGTAAGTTGAATGATAACTTACAGCTGTGAGATTAATAAATTTATTGTAGTGCCCACATTTTTATAGCTCCAGTTATCTGTTGGTTCCTTTATTGCTAGACATGTTTTGATTGAGACTCTGATAGACTTTGGACATTTTACTATGATATTTTATCCTCATGGACATTATGGCATTTTGGGCGCATAGCGCCAATTGGATTAGATTCGTATACTGATATATTTCTTATGATGTTGATGACACTAACAGGGTTATATGATAGACTTATTGGTTAGATGTTAGTCTCTTGTGGTTGATTTGATTAATGATATAGTGTTTTGGATTTAATGATGGTAATTTTCATGCTAACCTAAGTGTATGTCGTTGCAATTTTATTTGTGGATGATTCATGGCAAACTATGTGGATAATTGTATGCATTGCACTATCAATTGTAAATTATGTTCGGACATTATAAGTTTGATTGAGATTGTGATGTATAGATGATGTTTATTATATTGGACAGATGCGGTTAATGTGTGCAATGAGTGTGCAGGTGACAGGTATAGGAGAGCATGGGTTTCAGGGCAGCTACGCAATTGTGCACAAGCGGCCCACGGGCTGAGTCCTAACCATGCTAAATGTTTGAGGCCTTAGATTAGATGTATTTAATTGGGCACCATGGGTGAACCCTCAATTGTAATGTAATTATGTCTTGTAAAATTAATTAGGTTTAGGGTGTGTTTTATTAAGTAAACTAGCTTAGGGGTTAATGATCTTATCTTAAGTTAAGTGTTGGTTTTGGGAAGTGTGTGTGTGTTGGTAGAAGGGATTGGGGACCACATGTGAACCTTGGGTGGACCCCACACCCTCTACCCTTGTGCCCAAGCATGCCAAACCCGAAATTGGGTTATTTTGGGTAATTTTAGGGACCCCTTTTGAGTTTGGGGGTTCCCTTAGCATGAAAATGGGCCCTTGGACCCTACCTAATAGGTAGGGGGGCCTATTTCCAAGGTTTGGAGGGAGTTTCCCTCCCATTTAGCCCTCTTTAGTCACCATCCATGTAAGATGGTTGGAGTTGTGTGAAAGTGTTAAAAGTTGCTCCACTTTGTTTTATTTTAGTTTTTAGTATTTTGGGTGAAAAGGGATAAAAGGTGAGTTTACTCTTACTTATTTAGTTTTTGGAATCTTTGACTCTTGAGAGGAGAGGGGGTGACACTTGTCACTTTCCCATTGGTGAGGAAACTTTTGGGGTTCCTCTTTTTATTCTTCCTCATGTGGGAAGAATGGGTCTTCTTGGTTCATTTTTTTTTTAAGCACTTGGAGAATTTTGGGAGCTTGGAAGGGAGCTTGGACAAAGGGGAAAAGCTTAGAGTTTGGAAAGCATATTAGAGGTAGGGTTCTTAACCTTTTTCCTTCTTAGATTTGTTATCTTGTAGACTATGCTTGCTCAATAAAATAGTGTGTGAAATGATGTATGGTGAATGTGGTTGTTTGCTTGTTCTTGTTGTTTTCCTTGTTTTCTCTCCACCATCATTTGGATTGATGGTTTTTGGAGAATGTAGGGGAAGAGAGAGGGATTTCCCTCTCAAACCTCATGGTTGTTGGTCAAGCCATGAAGGTCCCTTCTCATCCCCTCATATGGTTTGAGGTGGGAGAAAGGTTCATATGGCTTGAAACTTTCCCCATTCTTGGTGAGGAAACCCTTTTGGGTTTGAAAATCCTCCCAAGAAGGATTTCTATAGCATAAGGAGGAATAAGGAGGATGAATGATTAGGAGGTGTAAGGAGTTTTTATATATATGTATTTATTGGTGCTCCTATGGTTGGACACCTTGATTTGGGCATCCTTCTTCCTCTCTTCCCCCTTGTGAGGTTGATCTTGTTCTCCTCATGTTGTGGTTTTTTCATTGTATAGTAGGTCTAAGTGGTTGAATGGTCTTATGTTTTCTCTTGTTGTGTGTTTAATCCCCATTACTTGTGCACATTGTGGAAGCTAGTTCCTCTCTCCCATGGGCTTGGGGGAGGCTAGCATGACTTCCAACCATGGAAAGGCATGTGATGATGCCTATTGGTTGGGTGGTAAACAAGCCATATTCTCTTGGAGTTGGAGCTCAAGTTGGAGATAGTAGAGCCTCTTGCCATCTTGGTCCTTTCTCATCCTTGGAGGACATTGCCATCACTTTGTAAATGAATGTGACTTGTCAAGTCTATACACTCTTGTAAATAACCATTATTGTACTTATTGCTTCTTGTAAACGTTGTCTTTACTAAGGAAGTTGTTATTTTATTGTTGCTAAAATCTTGTAATATTATCACTTGAGATCATAATGAAACTATGAACTTTTTACTTCAATGTCTCTTGTTGGAAGGTGTTGTTTGGTTTAGAAATCTACTCAATATATAGTTATGCAATATACACTTGAAAACTTGAAATATTTAGTTGTGCATTGCATATAAAATAAAAAAAATTTAGTGTGCTTGCATTATATTTCGATTTAGTCCCTTTTATGTTGGATTATTTTTTACTGCAAACTCTTGCTTATGAGCCTTTTTGTAAACAAGGTATAGTCACTTTTAAATTTATGGAATCTGAATGAATAAACATGATACCTATAAGTGACAATGTAAATGTAATTAAAGTAAGATTAAACTTGATGAACCTATGGTGGTTGTTATGAACATCGTATGCACCTTCAAACAATGTTAACCAAACACATGGTAAACTCATAATGTGACCCTCCTATAATGGATTTTGATATTATCAGGAAGTTGCCAACATAGGTGATCAGATACTTTACCATAAATTGGGAGAAAGTAACTTTGATCCATGACCACCTTGACTATGTACAGGCCAATCCAGATTCTGGTATCCAACAATGCTATTAGATCAAATAATGATTATGTAGATTGTAGAACAAGAATATTTCTTACATATTAATGAACTTGAGTCAATTCCATAAGGTTAGGTTCTCACAAATTACTTCTCCCCAATTGAGAGTTTGATTACCTTAAAAATTATTAAGTTGATGAAGATGCAAGTCCTATCCTTAAGACCTCATTTGGGGTTGAAGAGATGCCCATGTGTTCATACTTGCTAAATAATATTGGTAGTAGTAATGCTCTAGATTTATCATGTTGTTAATGAAGGTCCACTATTTGTATAAATGTATCTTGTGATGTTGAGTTGTTCTAAGTGAGCTCCTTTCTGTCATGTAACTTTTGATGAAAGACAAGAAAATTATTTCAATCATTATCTGATATTCATGTTTGTGGTGTAAATAAATCTCTCTTTGTGTTTCACCCAGAGGGGGTGATTTAATGTATGTGGATCCAAGAAGAAATGACCAAGATTTAAATATTGACATGTGATGTTATCATCACAATTGGGAAATTCAACCTTGACCTTGAGGATCAATTTGAATTCCTTGGTCTTGAAGGTACAAAACATTTTGTAGGCAACAGTGCATTAGAATATTGTCAGTCATTATCTTGGGCCATATGGTGGAATTTAGAGCCCATTTTTCAATCCCTATATTCTTGATCCAAACACTCCTTAAAATGCATATGTGTTTGACCTTGCATATCACCAATTATTGGCAATAGAAAAGTTTCCAGAGGAATGAAATTGATCTCATAGTACAACATGGTATAAAAAACTTTGTTTTGAGCCTTGAGTTTGGATAGTTATCTGACATGAATGAAATAGATGTCTTTCTAGGATATTTGCAGTAGTTTAGATTTTAACTCAGGATCAGGAGGGTACCAAAACCTGAAAATCTATGTTCTAAAAAGCATAAAAATTTGAAACTACTCATCAAATCTTACTTGGGCTTACTTTTATGAGAAAGCATTCTTATGGTTATTCTTTTCAGGTTTTGATTGGTTAATGGAATGGTCACTTTAAATTTTTGAATATTCCTACTTGAATAAAATGAGGGAAGCTTTCTGTCTTGCATATCTTTTGGGGGTATAGAGCTCAATAAATTGGAATTGCAATATTTGAAGGGTAGGAATGACAAGGAGAGGGTGACCTATTATGATATTCTCATGATTCCCTGCTATATCAGGATAAATCAGTCTTGTTTAAAGTGTCATAAGTTATATTTTGTTTCTAAGATGGAGAATGTTTTGGTATGGTCCAAATCGAATTATTCCATGAAGGAGATAAAAAATATCTAAGGTTTTAAATAAATATTTAGAATATCAATTAAATGCGGTCAAACCTGGGTATCTCCAAAGAGTAATAGGTGAGCTTGGAGGTGACCCCGTAGTTCTGGAAATATTCAACAACAACCTTTAGCAGCATGCCACATGTGGAAGTTATTAAAGGGATAGAACTATGGTAATCTCCTTCTATGTGAGGAAGAGGGACATGATGTTAATAATTGAAGAACTAATCTGTAATCAATTTAGGGATGCATGTGAGGTCATATGCATAGAACCTAAAATCATCAGGATTGTGAATGCTTAACACTTTAAAAACATAAGGTTTTGGGACATTCCATTTAATATCTCATTTTTTTAACAGGGTCATAGCGAGGAAGCGAGTCAAGATCTCAAGTGAAACAATGTGATTAGTGACTCTCACAAATCTTTTTAAGAGATGTTTCAATTAAAAATATATAGAGTCCAAGTAGATATAGATCTAGTGTAATTATGGTTTCATGGAAGATCATCGTCAGGGAGGTGGTCTCCGGGTTTCAATTTCAATAGAATTCAGTATCAATCTACATTTTTAATGAATTTGTACCCCAATCCATTAATTCAAGGATTTATGTGGAATCACAACATTTAGCCGTGTAGATTGTCCACATGATTCACTCAAATTGTTGAACATTTTTCAACCCAGGTGGGCTAAAGAATTTATAGCCAACTAATGAGGTCACTTCTTTTGCAAGAAAAATGTTGAAAAGAACGATAACCAGAATTGCTCATACCAAGTCAAAACACAGATGCTAGATCATAACACCATACGACACTAAGAAGATGTAAAACAAATTCATGAGAATAACTGGAGCACATAGGGTAAATCCATTTTAAACATTATTCAACAATATCATATATTAATGGAATTCAAGCTAATACAGGAGAATCCTTATTTAGTATAGGTATGGGAGATAACAATCTAAGAACTGCAGTCAAGGTCGTAGATCAAGCCATAAATCAAGGAAATAACTAGTCATCAAAGAACTAGTCAAGACCATAGATTTAAGGAGAGAACTAGACATCAAGGATCTAGTCAATACCATAGATCAAGGAAAGAACTATACCTAACAAATAGATAATATCTTCCTAATATCTAAATAAGATAAAAGAAATATCCACACACATAAGTGGGTGAGGATAAATACAATAAAGGTAAATAAAGTACCTAGGTGAACATGAGCTAAGGTAAATACCTACTCTAACACCCCCCCCCTCAAGTGAAGGATAGGGGCCTTAAAAAATAATAGTGGCATATCCATCAGTATGAGTCACCAAAAACTATGAGATGAGTTACTCATGTTCATGAGATATATCCATGAAGTCTGTTATCGAACTTAGGAATCACTGAAAGAATGCTTGCTCTGAGTAAATGGATGTAGATTATGAAGAAATCGTGTAATTGCTGCACAATGCATGATTTCCTATTATCAGAGACAGATAGAAAGGTGGAATTAACTCCATGATGCTTCATAATGAAGTTATTACCTGTGTTTGGTCATCCTTTTGGTGAAGTGTCCATTAGAATTCTGAATGGGAATCCACAACATTAATTCTTCTCCTTTGAATGATTCATGTGGCATGGGAAGATGAACCATGATGGTTTGTAGAAGATCAATTTGTCCAAGAATAGTTACGATATTTCCACATTGAGATGTTCACATTACTCCTTTCATTACCGAATCTAAAATGTTGAAAGGAGTACCCATGGATTTCTAAAATAGAGGAGTGGTATTTCCATTTCATATTTGTGAGATCTCTATCTACTAATTTTATTTAGATGGTGAAAAAAATCCCACTAACTGCATATTTCCAGTTAAGTTAACTCCACAGAGATTTACTTATCTTTTGGAAAATATACATCCACACAAATTTAGTTATTGCACGGGTAAGAAAATATCTAACAGATCTATAGTGTAGTTGGTTCAACATTCCAAGCAATTATTTGTTCCTAATCTTAGAATATGTCCAAACCACATGTTTTTTATCTTGATATCATAATGTAAGAATCATTGGTCAAAGCTCAAAGATGAAGATGATAATAGCACACCAAATTAGATTTGCAAAACATAAGAGATAAAATATCATATATGGAAATCCATCATAATCCATTATTCTCAATACATTAGAATTGAATAAGGATACAAGAGGACGTCCCTTACTTATATAGGCAAGGAAGATCAATCTAAAAACTAGTTATGGTCATAGATCAAGCCATAAATCAAGGAAAGAACTAGTCATCAACTAGTCAAGACCAGATAGATTTATCAGAGAATAAAGAACTAGTAATAACAACTAGATAATATCTTCCTAATATTGAAATAATAAAAAGGAAATATCCACACACATAAGTGGGTGAGGATAAAATACATGAAGTAAATAAAGTACCTATGTGAACATGAGCTAAGTTAAATACTTATTCTAACACCCCCCTCAAGTGAAGCTAGGGCCCAAATAAAAGTGGCATATCCATAGTATGAGCCTCGAAAACTAGGCCTGATGAGGTACTCATGTACAATATATCCATGAAGAAATATTGAACTAGAATTAGGAAAGAATCCCACTAGAAGGAAAGAGAAAGAAGAAGAAATTGAAAACCTGCTGCAAGGCATACCAAGAAGCTCGGCTAAAAAACTCATACAATTTTGAAGAATTTTGGTGTGCATTGTGGTTTGAATCCACTGCTCGATCACAAAACTCAAAAATAACTGACACTAGGCCTCACCAGAATATCTCCATACAAGGATATTGTCAATGAAGTGATGTCGAAAGTATAAAAAAAACAAAACATAATTTCTGATCCAACTTTCTACAAATAGGTGTGCCATGATTTAAGAACTAGTTAATAACCAAGGCAACAAGGCAAAGGACACAAGATCAAAAAATAGGAGTGCCATGATCCAAGAAAGCCAAGGTAACAAGGCAATGACACAAAACCTGAAGAAATCATGATCAACTGCTACAAATAGGTGTGCCACGATCCAAGAACAATAACCAAAGGCAACAAGGAAAGGACACAAGATCTAAAGAAATAGAAGTGCCATGATCCAAGAAAAGCCAAGGTAACAAGGTAAGGACATAAAACCTGAAGAAGCAGTATCAAAAAAATACCCTCCCATACTGGTGAATGGGTAGAGTGACACAAAAAAATGTGTATGATTTGTCAAAAAAATACTCAAAACATGACCAAGAATAACACTCAATGGCTTCACCAGAATAGCTCCCCCATAAGAGAGATGTCAACATGCCAAAAAAGTGTCAAAGATACAAATATAAAATCTCTCAACAAACAAAGAGAGATATAAATGTCACAAGGTTTATAATTGAGTGCATGTTACAATAAGAGAAATTTTATGAATGTTGGTTTGTTTCTCAAAACAAATAGTTCCTAAGGAACAAGAGTACAAAAAAAATGTTAATCTTTTACACTAAATATGACACTTCAAATCAAAGTTACACGATCAAAAGATACAAGCTTTTGAAGTTTATGGCTCTAACATGTTATTTTATCTTGTTTGACATAAAATGTCTTTTTAGATTCACTTTCTTTGATTGAATTTTGTTGGAATAGCAAGATTTACCAATTTAAGATCTTGGCACAAAATGGAAGTTGAAGAAAAAACCCATTACTGAATGTGAAAAACCCAGAAAAACCCATTTTTCTGGAAGCATTCTTTCTTGGTGTACTGAAATTCCAAGATCCCTAGGAGGTAAATTTCTAGCATGGATTTACAAAATCCTCAAATCCTCGAGACACAGTAAAGTTGTGGCTTAGATGAAACAAACCCATTACCGAACGTAAAAAAACCAGAAAAACCAGAAAGTATTTTTCTAGACCTTGAGAATAGACTTTCTCCCCTAAATGAACATGGTTTTCTCCCTAAAGTAAAAAAAAACTCCATGAATCTTCAAATCCTCATCAGGGTTACAGGAAACTCTACAAAGTGGAAGCAAATGGTATTACAAAAACGTAAAAATACCCAAAAATACCTAGAAACCATTTTTCTATTGGACCAACTACATTTTGGATAATTTCTATTTCTTCCCAAAGCAAAACTGTACATTACTAAAAGACATGTAAAATTTCCAAAATATCCTCATGGAATCTCTATAAGATTTCTTCTCCACCTACAAACCTGCAGAAAGTAGAAAAACCCAGTACCGAACGCAAAAAACCCAGAAACCATTTTTCTGGACTTTCTACTTCCCTGGCAAAGATTTATTCCCCTGGCATAGATTTCCAAGTAGGATTTGTATGTATCAATGTCATGGCCTCTGCAAAACAAAAACAAACTATAGATCTTCAATATCCAAATTTACAGTTGTTTATCAAGCATTTTGATGCCTTCCAAATCCAAGAGAGAGATCCCTCAATTTTGCATAAAAATGATGGGAAATTTGCAACAAAAGTGCTAACAAAATCCAAAATAAATGAAAACAAAAAACTCTTGCAAAAAAACTTACAATGGATGTCTACATCATTTATCACTCTGATACCATGAAAGGAATGATAAGAAGATTGTTCCATGTTACGAAGATCTCAGATGATAATAGCACACCACATTAGATTTGCAAAACAGAAGAGCTAAAATATCATATATGGAAATCCATCATAATCCATTATTCTCAATACATTAGAATTGAATTAGGATACAAGAGGATGGGCCTTGCTTATATAGGCAAGGAAGATCAATCTAAGAACCAGTCAAGGTCATAGATCAAGCCATAAATCAAGGAAATAACTAGTCATCAAAGAATTAGTCAAGACCATAGATTTAGGAAAAAACTATTCAAGTCTAACAACATAGATAATATCTTAACAACTAGATAATATGTAAATCATAAATAAAATAAATATCCACACACATAAGTGGGTGAGGATAAATACATATGAAGGTAAATAAAGTACCTAGGTGAACATGAGCTAAGGTAAATACCTACTCTACCATTTGGTTGCCTAAGGAATTCCACATCATATCTATTCATCAAATCCTGCCATACTATGAAGGTATTTATGCAAAAAATCCATGAAGGATTACCTTTTCTAATTCAACCATCTCGTGGACTTAGAGAATAAATTCTCACTGCATTAGGAAGAATCTGAAAAAACACTGTGATTTTATTTTGGTTTTTAGAGGAGGTCATGTAATTTTGATCACTACCTCAGGTTTGGTCAACAGCATTATCATCATGCATCAGACCTCCCTTCTACCAATTTCCTACCCCAAAAAAGTTGTTAATTTTCATCATACCGTGAAAATCCCCATGACCTTTTTTATCAGAATGGTTCTTCCATCCTTAATAAATTATGTTGACCGTTCACGAATCAAGGTGAACAATTTGAATAAATCTGAAATCAGTGTCGGTTTACATACAAAAAGAATCTTGAACCCATGTAGAACTGAGAATAGAACAAAAATATACTAGTTCATTATGAATTTTTCACAAAATGTCCAAGATTTTCATTAGAAGGATGAAGGTATTAGGTTGAAGCCAACCATTTGGAATAGAGATGTCAAGAACCTTCCCCATCAAAATCTAATATTCAATATTGTCTAAGCTACTTTTGTTTTGGAAAGTTCTGATTCTCACATGTATTTGAACTCATAATTTGGTCCCGCCATTCACATGAACCACAAATCTATGACTGCTCCCAAATTTCCAAAAACCCCCTATGTCATTCCTCCAAGTCATTGCCAAAAGAGGTTATTCCTCAACATAACCTAATAATTTTTACTGTAATGTTAGTTAATGTTCAACCAGGGGGAGCCAACATTAATTATTTAATGTTTTTTACAACTACCTGCATGGATTGGATTCATTGGATTTTCAATGTTAGGGTCTTAGAGTATTATGATTAATACATATTTGCCAAGATGGTAAACAAAATGAATCAAAGTGAAATAACTATTGCTTGATATGATTTCATATTGTCTAGATTATTAAAATACAAACAATATGCAATATCTTCTTCAATTTATTTATTGTATGCATCTATTTGTTACATTTAGGTACTCAAAAGTTATTCATTATACATCTTGGAAATGAAGTAGGGTAAGCAGAGGAATATGTAGTTTCACAAGTAACACTTTTTAGATGATGAATTTTTTTGTCGAGTTTGATGTAGAGCTTTAGTCAAAACATTGATTTCACTATAAATGACATGGGGAATATTGCATTGGTGATGAAAACTAATTAAATCACTACTTCCTCTTCAGTTTCTAACATTTTTTTCCATTTAGTTTAGAGAATATAAACTTTAAATATAGGTATAATTACATGTATGTGGAGAAGATAAATTCCATGGATGCAGATTTTATTTCCCCTTTTCAGGTATAATTACATTCATAAGGAGAGCATAGATACAATTTTCTAGGTGCATGAAGATAATAATATGACTTTCTTAATCTTGTTAACTGATGAGGAAAAGGATGGATTAAACAAAGCTTCTTATACACAAGGAAGATGAAATTTAACATTAAGACTTCCATGGAACTTTTGTGAGTATAAGATATTATCACTTGAATCTATGAATGTAAGTATTGTGAGTACAATCCGATGGTTGGTAGATTATATTACGTCAAAGCATAGTGGTTACTTTCAGCTACATTAGTTACCAAAATGAACATTTATTTAAATCATTACTAAATCTTTTAGCTTATGAACAACTTAATTTTTGAAACAGATCCTTATATTATAAGTTGATCAACATGCTCAAAATGGAACCGATTAAGGAGTGAAACAATGCATTGGAAAATGGTCAATTTACTATGAGATTTAATGTCAAATCTGATATTGGATAGTTTGAGCTTAGCGACTAATATGTGCATGATTGAGAGAATATAACGAGAGCTAAAGATTTCACTCATCATTTAACAATCTAGAGAAACACATATGGAGTTTAGTTTCCGCAACTATCTCTAGTGGTAATTTTCATCTTGAACTTCCATCTTTTGGTTAATTAAAGGTGGAAATTGATATAGCAAAAGATTTTTCATAGTGATCTGAATTCTTAATGAAGTTGAAATTGTATTTTTTGAAAAAAGGAAGGAACAATTTGTTACATCCCATAATCAGAAGTTTTTTTAGATTCATTTTAGCTTGTCATCAAAAATTCAGGGTAAGTAGGTTTTCAAATAAATTGCGCAATTTACAAGATTTGCAATGGTGAAATTTTCAATAAGTGCCCATGATAATCTATGTTTCTTCAAAAATCTGTTCATGGAATTTTTTTTGCAGAAAAACTCTGGACTAAAAGAGTATCACATAAAAGTTTCAAGGAAAGATACTTTTTAAAAATTTTTAAGCTGCCCAAAAGTGATGCAGAAAGTTGGCACTATAAGTAAAATCTGACAAATAATAATTCCTAGGAAATTTTCATCATCTGAAGTCTACAAAAAAATGGGTTAAAAATGACATCCATGAAATGTTTGTTTCTTGATTAGAGCTCACATCAAAAATCCGTGGAATTAAGGAAAATTACTCATTTTCATGTGAAATTTTGAACACCATAACTAGGTTAATATAGTGCTTGAACATTTGACAAACTTTATATAATTGGAAAGCTCTGCACATAGGTTTTATTTAGCATTATTCTTCGTTATCATTCATGCAACAACCTTTTCAGAAAATTGCAAGGTCATTAAACATCTGGTAGCTCAATTGAATTTAGAATTAGACATCCATGAAACAGGAATTTAATTTTGCAAACCCATAAAGTATTTCTCACAAGGAAAAATTTGCAGAGGTGGTAACTTGTTTACGTGATTTTAGTTTCAAAATTGGTCTCATTAAAACACATGATTATGATCATTTATTATATTCTCTGAATGATATAAATTGATTTAATAGTGGGTTGAGTTATTTAAGGAAAATGTACCACATTATGTTTTGAGCAAATCCTATTACAACTCATTAGGAGATGCATTAAGTTTAATCATAAGGAATATCATTCTTTCAATTTCTAGTTATGGGACACAAGAGGTGAGCCTTTTAACTCAAATAACATGTCATCAATGCATATAGATTTATAACAACTGAAAGGTTGTGAAAAGACAAATCTGGGATTACAATTCTCTATCTCTTTCTTAATGTTCTCAATTGCTATAAATTTCTTTCATGTTGGGCATACTTGTTTCAGAGGAGATGATAAAATTTGAGATATCTCTCCTTTCATTCCTCTCTCATTTTATTATCTAAGATTGAATGTGCATGCATTTAACCTCAGGTCACATTGATTTTTTAATGAATTATCTTATATTCTAGACACTGTACATGAGATAATTACAAGTGAATTCATGCAGAAGAAATATCAATATAAATAGATGCATAATGCATTACATTAAGGTATCTTATTGTATCTTACTTTCCCTGAGGCCATTGTAGGGTATACTATGCATATATCTTGATGTCTATACACAAAAAATTTCAATTTTATGTGTTTAATGGGTATTGAAGTGACCACACCCACATGTGATAAACAAAGAGGATCCAATAATTTACTTGTCACCTATCTTGTGTATCCTTGATAGATCGAATCATGTATGTACTCCACTTCAAGCTCTTATTGTTATCTTGAGAAAATTGGAACACCCTATGGTTTGTATAACCTGTTTGTTCTTGAGCGCAACCTCTAGTTTGATTGGATAACATGGGTACTATTCCAAGTTATGGGACTTGCTACTTGGATAACCAAATCCAACTAAAAAGCTAGTTTCTGCTCCTAAACTACCTGCCACATCTAATCTAATGAGGGAAATAAATATTAGGTGATACTACATCTAATTTCACACAGGGACATGTAGAGAGATTACATGAAAACAAAATACCTACACTAAAGCAGTGATTCACCAGAAAATGAGAAATGAGGTTAGATTTTTAGTGTGTGAAAATAGATACTCCAAATTACATACTAGAAGGGGTGATAATAGTTCTTCACAATCCATGAAAATGCATGTCACAACAATATTCAATACATTTAAAATGATAATGAATCTCAACAAAAACATAAGATAGACATAAGATATATATGTTTTTGGTATCCAAATTGATTCTCTATGAATGGGTATGAGTAGCATCACGAAACTGGCAGGATGCTTAGAGATAGGAAAATCACGATATGAGTCATTTTGTAGTTGGGGAGGGGATTCTACTAACTCTTTGTCACTCAGGCATTGGAGAAATGGATAGGACCTTATTAAGGGTTTGATCTACCCTCACTACTTTAGGTCATGCCTTCAACCAGGGTGAGAGGACCCATTATGTAACCCGTATTTCGGTGAAGGATATTAAGAGATCCTTCTTTGCACAATCTTAATAATAACCTTGAGAAAATATGATCAATACAACACAATCTAACTCTCACGAGTTGTCACACTAGAGAGTGGAGATGTTTCCTAGACAAGGTTCAGGTTACTAAAGACAATAATTGAATCCTAATTGTTTCTGTATATTTTGGCAATGGAAGTTGTTAAACCTTTGTGGATACATAATACAAATAAGGGTAGTTCATGTAGGATTTATCATTTGAGAAATTTTTGGTGGGAAGTTAAAAAAGATTAAAGTTTATTATACCAAATCTTTGAGAACCTTTACAAATATTGGAAAACTCACAGACAAAATGCTTCAAAATAGCCAAAATATTCCTTCAACAATAAGGTGTGTATCAATGGAGGCCCAAAGATGCATGATTTCATACAATCTTCAAGAATTTAACATAAAGTCTCAAGCTAAAGACTCAATTAAATGTTGACAGTCCCTGATTCGTCATGCCTAAGGTACACTCATAGACTTACAAACAATCTTTATCAACTTAATGAAAGTAGAGTGGTTTTAAATTGTTTATTTCATCTACAAGATGAAAGCTCTTCTCACAATGAAATTGCAAATGCTCAAAATACTAACATAGGTATGATATCTTGTGTGATTCAAAGGGATTTCAACATAAGATTGCAATAGGAACAAGAAAAACTATTTGAAAACATTATGAAATAAGAGAAAACACAATTGTGCTCATGATCAACAAAAATACATTTCAAGGTTCATTAGATTCATCAGCAGGGGATAGTTTCTTTAACAATCTCATAGTTTGTCAATGGTTGTACACTTGTAACCATCTTGATGTAATTAAATTTGAAACATAAGAAAATAAACATAGGTTTCTCAGTGGGTCTCTTAGGGAACATGGTTTTTTTCTCAAACTATTTCTTAGAAAAATTAACCGCCCCTTATGCAAGAGTATTCTCATTGCATTTATACAATTTCACTCGCTCACTCATCCTAAATTCCCCCCCCCCCCCAAAAGTCTAAATATTCAAGAGAATATTCCTATTTACAACATACCCTTTAATCATGTTTATTCCCTTGAAAATATCTTACTTTCTGTTGTTAGGTGGATAAATCATGAACTGATCACATTTCTTAGTTCCTCAACTATGACTGGGATGCCATGTCATAACCTTTGACAATATTTTTAATCATTCTTTTATTTTGTCGTGCAAGAAATCCCCTTTTTAATAATTCTCAGGTGGCTCCATATGGCTTGATATGACAAGAAATCCTTTTCACCTTTGAGAATACACCTTGAGGAATAGATACCTGCATTCGTGCCTCTTAGAAATGAGTATCCTCGCATGGATTATACCACATATCAAGTACGCTTCGAGTCTCGAGTCCTTCTCAGGTTTGTAAAGAGGAGCCAACAGAATACCTCCACGTTTCACCTTCGCTCAACAATTTGGTCTTCCATCCTCTTAGAGGAAGTTTCCCAAATGAGTATTGAGCGCTCTATGTGTATCAGAACCTGCAGAGTCACTGGTCAGCTAAAAAGTATCGAGCATGGGAAGGTCCAGCACGGAAGCCTTCCATGTGTCCTCATTCGGTGCAACTTCAAAGGTGAAGTCTAGAGGCACGTTTCTCAAATGAGCTACAGGCTCCTCCATGTGCCCTGGGCTTGAGAAAGTTTCACTCAACCGCTGAAAAAGTTCTA
Source organism: Taxus chinensis (assembly GCA_019776745.2). Classification (NCBI taxonomy): domain Eukaryota; kingdom Viridiplantae; phylum Streptophyta; class Pinopsida; order Cupressales; family Taxaceae; genus Taxus; species Taxus chinensis. The sequence goes on along the minus strand of JAHRHJ020003434.1, from coordinate 43,178 downwards.
AGCATGTAAAGAGGAGCCAGTGGAAGCCTCTATGTGTCTATTCGACGCAACTCCAAAGGTGAAGACTCAGAGGTGCGGATCCTCAAATGAGCACATGCCCTCCACGTGTGGGCCCAAGAAAGTTTCCTCATCCATTGACAATAAGTCTCAGCATTAATGAGTGAGCATGACTACACCTTTTTACCTTTTCAAATGAGTGTAAGCCGTCCAAAATTTCTAGGGTCTTAGATACCTTGTGGCGACCTGCTTTTGATGTAGATCTCAACATATGTAGCTTTATTTGGGCACTTGTGGGGTCGTGCTTCACTTTTATACCTTACTCCTTTTTTCAAAACAAGGCTAAAAGTTCCAAATTCCTCCAGACGACCCGCCTTCCCTCTTTTAACTTAAAAAAGTGGTCATGTGTCTCATTTGTGGGCTCTAGGCATTCATTTTATACTTTTACGCCTCGCATCATAATGTCTCAAAATTCCAACACGGCCCCGCCTTCCCGCAACCACTCATCTTATGACATGTGTACATCTTCGGGGTCAAAGTAATAAATTTGCTATGCACCAATTCATATTTTTGAATATCCAATTAGAAATTATTGGGGCCACAAGACCAATTTGGCATTTTTTACAATTGTGACAAAAGTGACAAGTTCACCAAATAGACCTACCACATCCAATCAGAAAAGACCACGTATCCATGGATGTTGGGACATGATTTACAGAGGAGACACAATCGTGGAAGACACCCAACAACAAATTTTTTCCTCGCGGAGAGAAGACTATAAATAATACCAAGACTCAAGGTGATCCATGACCCAAGGAAAAGACTGACAACGACATATAAATGAAGGAGAAAGCTTTCACACATCCATATAGGGAGACAGGAAATACTTCTAACTAGGTGGGCTGGAAATTTTAAATGACAAAGGGGCGAGATTACAATTGAGCACCAACACATGTATGTATGTATGTATGTATGTATGTATGTATGTATGTATGTATGTATATATATATATATATATATATATATATATATATATATATATATATATATATATATATATATATATATATATATATATATATATATGCAAATCATTCTATTTTAATATACATGTGGTTTACTTTCCGAAGTGAAAGAAAAATTATTGTTTCAGGGAAATAAATATGTGAAAAACAACCATTACTATTTTCCATATTTACATATATATTTTTAGATTAGGTAATAATTTGATTTTAAGAACAATTTCATAAATAGTTTAAATCTTCATTTAATTTGAAAAGAAAATTCAAGACAAAAATTTATCAATAAGTATTTTAAGGCATTTCAATAGATCAAACAAATCATTAATCTATTATAAAAAATATATTCACACATGTGTGTCCACACGCACGTGCGTGCGTGCTGTGCGCGCGCGCGCGTGTGTGTGTGTGTGTGTGTGTGTGTGTGTGTGTGTGTGTGTGTGTGTGTGTGTGTGTGTGTGTGTGTGTGTGTGTGTGTGTGTGTGTGTGTGTGTGTGTGTGTGTGTGTGTGTGTGTGTGTGTGTGTGTGTGTGTGTGTGTGTGTGTGTGTGTGCGTGCGCGCGCGTGTACGTAGGCACTTATCTTAAATCAATTATAGAATTTATTTTGGTATGAGTTCACAAGATAAATTACATCACCAAAAATATGAGATTTTATAAGAGTAATTTCTTCTAATTCCATTTAAATTTAAGAGCAAGTATACTTTACTATTTACTAGTATCCCAAAGCAATTATATTTTCACTAATTCAAAGGGAATATGGAGATTAATTGTGCACAAGAATATCACCAAAATTTCACTATCTAATTTTCTCTTTTAACACAAAACAAAGTGTAATTTTCAAACTATCATTACAACCACTTTTCAATACATCATTACCATTTCAATGAACAAAAAAGCAATTAACCTCTTACATTTGTATACTAAAAATAACCATTGAATCTTATTTTTCGCATGCAATAAACCATCTCTTAAGTGAACTTTAAATTTTTAAAATAATTAATAAATTCAAGTTTACAAGCCTCTTGTTGTCGTATAATTTGACTAGCCCAAAAATGCAAATTTTTCATCATAATAACCAAGCTAAAAAGTGTAAACTTGCTTCAAAATATTCCCAAATCCCTAATCCCATCAGAAATTCTTCCATGTCATGGTGATATTGACCTTGTAGGTTCTCCTAATGTACTAAATAAACATGTACAAGTTTTCAAAATGATATGATAAGGTCAATTCTTTCATTTACTAAAGTACAACAAAAGACTAGTTCTCCGACAGGCCTAGAAAGGCCAATTTTGGCCATTTCAAGGCTTGTGTGAATCTTCAGGGAGGGTTCTGAAAATTTATTAAACATCAAAAGGTGGTATTGGAGATCCTTTAATGTGTTGGAATTATTTTAGGAATATTTAGGAAATATTTTTTGATTCAGAGGTAGTCTGTGCAAAAGTGGGTTTTCAAGTGTAAGGAATGAACAGTCAAAATGTGAACCTAGAACTTCTCTGGATGATTTTGGATCTCCGTAAGGACTTAGGATACAAAAATTAGGAAATGGAAATATTGAATAATCCTCTACATGGTGGTAGCATCAAATTTGATCCAAGATCTGATGATTTTTTGATATAGTTCAAACTTTGCAGGTGTACCTCATTGTCCGAATAAAAAAGGGGAAATGTTTGGAGTTTCAGGAATAATTAAGGTATGAAACTATTCCATTGGTATTATAATGGTATTTTGAGTCATATTCAAATAAAATTTCACCTCAAAATTCCATCCTGGATCCCCCAGGGTGAAAATTTCATGCTTTCAAGCTATTTTGGGTAAGCCAGTACAAAAATTGGCTTTCCAAATGAATTAAGGCACACTTTGTTGCACTTATTGTCCATTTATCCCCAAGGTAGACAAGAGGGACAAAAATTTTCCCCAAATTCATCCTTTCAACTCTTCCAACCACCCATGTGCAGTCAAGTTAACCCGGGTTGAGTCTAAGCTGAGTTAGGGAGAAGTGTGAGTGAAAACCCATCCTTAGCCAATTTTCCATCAGTGCCACATGTCACCACCTTGCTCCAAGGATTAAATTTTACTATCCCTGATGTCCATTTTTCCCCATGGGACTATAAGGGAAAAAATGTACCCATGTGCATCCTTCTAGTCATTCATGAAACCTCTTCCAGCTCCATATGGTGCTTCCTTGGCTCCTCCATCTCACTCACCTTCACTCCATTCACCACTACCACTTATCTCAATATTTACATCCAAGGCACCCTTTTTTGCCCCTACTTTCACAAGGTTTTGTCCCTATTGCAACCATGAAAACCAGGGATTTAAAATTCACACAAACCCATATTTAACCCAGCTCTTGATCAAACCATGGTTAGCAGGGAAGATTCAAAAGTGTAATAAAATGCAGTCCTGAACTCATTTTTCATTCTTCTAACATAGTTTTCATTCCTCCATAAAATTTATATGTCACACCTTCCAACCTCCATTAATTTCTTTTCATGTCATATTTAAAAGGAAATGATAAACATCCTTATTTGTTTCTTGAAGATCAGGTGGGTGAAATCACTTGAAAATTGGAGCAAATGACCATCAAAAAATTCTTACTTTCACACAAGCCATTTTTGCAACATGAAGAAGTATCTATTTTTAGGGATATTGAGGACTATGTTTCCTCTCAAAATTCTTCCCTCCTACAAATAAATTTTCACTTTCACGAAGATCCATTAGGTGAAAAATATTTGAAAATTTGGAGAGGAGGATCCTCAAAAAATCTAGTTTCATCTGAGATATTTCTTTCTTGATGGGTTGTTATTTTTCAAGATATGGAGGACATATTTTTTCTTATTATTCTACCCCCTTGATGAAAAAATCATTTTCCCACTCATCCATATGAAGGAATCATCTAAAATTTGGAGCAGGGAATCTTGGAATAAAACCCATAATTTCAATACTGCTTTTGTTGTAATCTAACACCTGCAATGAACTTACTCAAAATAGCATGTGTTCATGGTAAGGCATGTCTAAAAATATAAGTTTTCAAATGAGGTGAATTCTTGGCATCTTTGAAGTTACTCCTAATAGGAAAGAAACATCAAGAAGTTGAAAACAATGTAAAATTGTTAAAATATTTTTTCAGTCTTGGCTAGAACCTGTACTAAAAATAGTAAGTCTTCAAATTCTGAGCCCAAAAATTGTGGGTATCTCAATTTTGATTATCTATTTGATTTTTTGCATCATCGTAAGGTTGAGTGGAAGTTGTTTAGTCCAAATAAGTGTCATTCATAGGATCTTAAAGCATAATTCTCGGAAATGTTTCATCAGCTCAAAAAATAAAAGTCATTCCAATTTATGAAAGAAGAGATTGATCTTTGTAGGTCATAATATGAGACATCAATTGTCATTAATACTTCCCCAAATATGAAGGATCAATCATGATGAATCATTTGTGATGAAAAATGGATTATGAGTCACTTGTGTGAAGGAAGCATATCAAATAACATCAAGGTGTAGTAGGTGAAACCAAAAACATTATGAGGTCAGGAAAAGAGATTTTGAAAAGATTCAAGAGATCCCATTGAAATTCAAATTCATCAAGAGGATGATCATCATAAGCATGATGATAAAATATCACTGTGAGTAAGAATGGAAGATCATCTCAAGTAATGCATACATTGCAAAGTGTTTCTAAACACTTGATATGTGCTTGATAATGATGAGTAGACTCATCTTGTGGGTGAAAGGAGGTGGAATTTACAGTGTCTTAGTGTAATTTGGAGTTCATTTAAACATGTGAACTCATCATCAAGCCTCCATTCAGAGGCTAATCCTTCCATATGGAGAAGGGAATCCAATTTCCCAAGAAGAAAATTGATCAAAGGGTTGTTCATCATGTCATATGGGCATGTTTCCACTCAAGTGGTATCATCTCAGTTGAGGAAGTGAATTGTGAAGAGAAAAATGGTGTTCATATTGTTTAAGATTGAAATGTGAAGCTCATGGAATAGTTCAAGAGTCATCATGTTCTGAATCCACCACATATCTCTCAAGTAGTAGGTTGAAGTGAGATAATTGAGCTATTAAGGCACTCAAGATCACCATGTGTGAATAATCAATAAATCATCTCATGAAAAACATATGAGTAATAAGGTGGCCACATGTAGAGATTTTCACTTAGGGTAATCCTTTGACTCACATGATAAGAATATCAGTAAGAGAAAGGACAAGCATGTGAAAATGTTTGTGCATCATGGAGTTGTCTCTAGTGATCATTGGGGTAAATTATGAATACCGACTAAGAAAAAAAGTGATCCTTATGTCCTAACTGATGCTATGGAAACCATCATGTTTCCAACATAATGAATATATCGCAAAAGTGTTCTTCAACACTAATTCAATTCCAAATTAGACTATTTATGAATCTCATCAAAGGAGTATTTTGCAACCACAATGTTGTTAGATTCCACATATGGTCAATTAGGAAAAATTGAAATCAAGAACATCATGAATCCTATGTGGGTGTTGAAACATCAGAATTAAGGTCATGTAAGTAAAGTTTCATGACAAACATTATAGAATAATATCATCATGGGTGATGTTAGTGGACATCCCAGGCTCAGATTGTAATGCCTCACAATAGTGTTTCTAAACACTCATTTCCGACATTTTGGAGTGGATGTTCATTTTACAGGAGGATCTTAAAGTTCAATAAGTGATCAGAGGTCCATGCTTCAAATTTCAGAAATTATTCAAAGCTCCTCATCAGATCAGTCAACCCTTTATCTTTCTCTCTATCATTCTTCTCTCTCCACGTTCTAATTTCTCATTAAGAATGTACCTTTTTCTATTTCATCCTATTCACTTAAATGACCCTCAATTAAACATTGATAAGAGTCCTTTTTCACTGAATAAGAAAAAGACTCACCTCCTACGAAGATGAAAGGAAACAAGTGATGAAGATATGTGAAAATTCATGTGGGGCGTAGATGAAGAGACATGAAATTTGTAATGCTATAAATTGGAATGGATTATCCATTCTAAAGGGTTGACAATAGTTAATTGAATGTATGTTGTTGATATTACCACTACTACATCAAGCAATAAAATATGCAATTCTTTTATTCCTTTTCTTATGTTCCTCTAATCTCTCTCTATTTTCCAACTTTGTGAGCACGGTAATCTTGTAAAACAAAGAAAGGTGTCTACACCTTTGATAAATGAATCAATGGAATTTTGTGTTTATGATTTGTTATGTTTTATACATTGTTAGCATTGTTAGCATTGATGTGGACTTAAATGTACTTGATGTATGTGAATTATGTAAGCTTAATCACAACATTAACTTAATCTCTCCTTATTTCCCCAACTACCCTTTACCTTTCTCTACTGTAAATTCCTCCCTTTTACCTTGTACAATAATCTACCTGGAGTATTCCAGTGTGATCCCCGGCTTAACGACCACCCACAACTTTAGGTTAGTTTACATTGAATAATGGGAGCCTCCTCTTACAAAAGGAGGAGAATAGCCCTAAATAAATAATTTGCAACATGAGAAATTATTTCTCCAACACCTCCCAAAAGAGGGAACAACATGCCCAATTTTTCAAGTTTTATTTACCTGAAATAGTCCCAAAAATCCATTTTCTAGCTCCAATATTTCCAAAATAAATATAAACATAGCTTGGTTTCCTCTCAACCTTTTTGCATTATCAAATTCCCATATTAAGGTGGTGATCATACTATCCTCCCTCCAATCCCATGGGAGAGAGGATATGCTTCTCAAATTTTCACAAAGGTTCACAAACAAACACAAAATGCAAACAACAAGAAACCACTCATAAACATCTTCCATGAAAATCAAAGGAGAGTGTAGCAATCCATACATAGCCATAGGTATTTCATTTTTTTTTCTTGTAATAGAGAGAATAAGTAACCATTCGCTCAACTCCTTATACCTCCATGAAACTTATAGTTCCAAAGCTCCTCCTTATAAGGTTTTTCTAACCCACCCCTACTTGGTTTCCTTAACAAGGGTGGGAGAGAATCATTTCACCATATCAAGGAAGGGATACCACTCCAAAACAATAAGAGCGAGGAAATACCCATTTATGGGGTCTCCTCAAATCCCCCACTTGTTTAAAATCCCCATCCAAATTGGTGAGGATGGACTAGAAAAATTATCACAATAATTACCACTTTTCAAACAACTCAAAAATACATGCATCATAAACAAATTAAGATTTCCATGATAAGAATCATGCCTTGAAAATTCAAGTCCAATAATTCCAAGCTTCTAAGATCTCCAATCCAATCCAAGTACAATCCAAAACAAGACTCCAAACAATCATAAAGTTCTCCCAAGATTTTAGAAACTTAAAACTAGAATCAAAGCACGTGGAACCTCAAATTCCCCCAAATTTTGAGGATAAATATAAAAAAACTCACTAAAAATAGGAACCAATGGAGAGAGATCCATGTGGAATCTAGCTCATCATCCAACTAGGTGCCATGTCAAATTCTCTCCCTCAAACCCAAGACAAAAAGGAAATAATAAAAGAGGATATCCCAAAATCCAAGAAGAGTTAAATTCACCCACTTGAGGTGAATCAAACTCAGATCAAGTGATCTTGCAAGACCAAGAATCATAAAGAATGTGGGTGAGTAAATACACATAGGGATGTGGAAAAGTCCCTTTTGCATTGGAAATATCCTTCCCTATCCATAGGTATGGCTTTGGGGGCTCTTTTCAAGGCAAAAGAGGCCCTCTACAAGTGATGCACACTTATAAAAATCTCATTCTTCCCAAATGCAAATTTAGGTGAAGGGGTGCCTTGGGAAGAGTGTATCATCCACTAAACAAGGTAATAAGGTCATGGTCTAGGTTAAAATAAGATTAGGTATAATCCACTCAATTAAAATTTAAGGAAAAGATAAGAAGAAAAATGAAAATAGATAAATCATAGTTACGATTAAAATTAATTAAATGAAATAAATCAAAGCTATGAAGGGAAAATGAAACCCAAGATAAAATATCCATACCACAATTAATTAAGTGTAAAACCATTAATAAATCAAATGATCACTGTAAGCCAAAAAAAAGGCTTCCAAATCAATACATCAAACCATACGATGACAATACACAAAAAGTGGGGTATAATTTGGCCAGGGGCCAATTGTGCCAACACAAGAGAGCAATATCCTGAAACCCATATTCTCCATCCCTATAATCTGCACACTCAATGCACACGAATCATACCTTCTTGATATAATACCATAACTGATGAACATAAAATCCATGTGTATCAACAACCAACATACCACAATACAAGACACATCAATGACATACAAGAGGTGTATACATACCAAAACATGATATGCACCACATAACATCATGTATGCTACCATAAGCATTGGTGAAAATCAAAGAGCATCCATAACTAATCATCATGAAATAGACATCCATCGTATAGTCACCATAAGGCTCATAATGTCAAACAACTAATTATGCATCTTGCCAATTGTTGACAATTATGTGTTTGTGTTATCATTGATGTTAACTCTATTGATAGCAAAGGGTTTCATGGTGTATTATTATTCTCCATGAGGTGTTATTCAATGGTCAAACATTAAGGTTGATTGGTAGTGCCCAAATTTGGTGAGTCTGATATGGTCTTGGTGCATGTTTCAGTATGCCTAGTCATGGTTTGAGTCTCCCCAAGTTGGTTGGATGTTTTCATCAATTCACATATGGTCATATAGGTGTGTTTCAAGTGTTAATGAGTCTATGAGAGCTCAACATGGTTAGGTCATGAGGTTTCACGGTTGAGTCAAGTCATTCTAGGCCTATTCCTAGCCCTAGAGCATGTAGAATGAGATGTAGATATGAGAATTAGAGCTGATGAGTCTTATCTAAGCATGGTAACAGTGTGGTGACATGTGTATAACAGGTTGTATGATGAGTTTCAAATCATCATTCAATAATACAATGCTTTTATGAGGTCCTTGGGAAGTAAAAAGGTGAGAATAGGTAATTTAGCACTGGTAAGTCTTAATGACTAGAGAGTTTCAGAGATATTTGGACAATATGGTGAGTATTTATAGTTATAGGATGTTTTAATGATGCTTCATGATAAGTTTTTCAGGTCAAAATCTGAAGGAATTTGAAGATATATGCAAGTTTTGGTAAAACTAGGTAAGTTACTAAAGTGTGATTTGAAGGCAAAAATGGACCTTCTGATGCTCATTGTGAGTTGTATGATTTTGCATGGGACCTGAGATCTTTGGCATATATTTTTAGGTTGATTTATGATAAGGTTTCACATAAATAATGAGGTAGTTTTATTGTCACTTTTTATGAACGATCATTAAGAAGGTAAAGTGGTTTGAAACCCTAGCTAAACCCTTAGCTCAAGAGTGACCTAAGAGAAAAAGAGAGTATGATAAGCCTGTTTTGATTGGTTTTTCAAAAAATTGATGAATTGGATGTTGTAGAGGACTCTTCTTGATTTCCATAAAGGTAAGATAGAGCATTTGTGACAGTATGTGGGCCCCACCTGAAATTTCTTGTTTATGAAGAAGTTAGGTTTGAGGAGAAGTTTTCCAAAGAAGGTGAAGAATAAATTGAAATTTTTTCTAGCTCCCAAATTTTTATATATTTTCATGAAGGATTCAGGTCATTTTTGATTTGAAAAAGTGAAAAGTGTGCCCTATTTATGAAGACTAGTTTTTGGGGCAGTTTGGAGCAGCTTGTAGTAAAATTGGCATTATAGGATCCATAGGATGAGTTAAGACTCCATTCAAGTTTTGTTGTGATTCTAGTTCAGATATATTTCCAATGGTATATAAATTTGTTTTTATTTGGTATGAAAAATTTATGATCCATGTTCTTTGAGGTTCAAGCTATAGAGGATGTTTGTTCTAGCAAGGTGCCAAATGACTTCATAGAGATAAAGTGATGATTCTGAGTTGTTGATGCTTGGTGAAGGTTGATGAGTGCTATATAAATAATGTCTAAGTGTGATACATGATTTTTTCAAGTGTGGAAGTGAGTTTTTGGTGTGATGGAGCAAGTTAAGCTCATAGGTATGGTTCTTGAGTCCTAGAAGGCTTAAGGAGAAGCAGTTTGCAGAGATTGGCTTGGTTGAAGGCCTTCCACTTGGAGTTCCAAGGAGTTATAATATGTTATGGAAATAGGATTCATAGGTGAATTTCCATTGGTATATGGTTTTGTCACATGGTGAGTTTATTTGATGTGTCTTTCAGGTCAGTTTCTAAGAATGAAGGTATGCTACTTTTTCAGGACAAGTTTGTTCTAGTTGAAAGATTGAGTTGGTTGATGCATGAAATGGATTATATTGATGATTTATATCACCTGTAGAGTGAAAAGGAATGAATTTTGTTCCAATTGAAATCATTTGGAGGTCTTGGAAGTGACATAAAGTGTGAAAACCATTTGAGTTTTCAAAACAAATGTTTTGGGAAGCATGATTTGGAGAAGAGGAAAGTAGTTGTGGTTTGAACCTATAGATGTTTCATGAGTTATAACTTACATAGAATTTATTTACCAGACCTAGAAATTACATAAAGTGGTCACATGCCATATTTGAGTTCATCTTTAGTGGTCTTGAGGCCCAAATATAAAATTAAGGTGTAGGAAACAACTATTTCGTGAAAGATATGAGCCACATGGCCCATTTAATGAATTTATTTGATTTTGCATGTAAAAGTGAGACCATGGTTCTATGTTTAAATGAAATATTACACATGTTTTATGAATTTGAGAGCTTTAATAATGTTGTTTTTGGTGTGAGTGGATTTTTATCATCCTAATGATAGGGTTTTGAGGCATTTTTATGTGTATGGAGGTTTTGGGTATGGCCGACCTATATGGGTCATATGTGACCATTTTTATGAATATAATGATATGTTTTTAAGATGTATTGGTTGTGAAAAATGTTTAAGGACTGACCTATGGGAATTAGAAATAAGAAAACATATAAAAGTGATTGTTTTGAGTTCATTTTTGAACTAGTTGTTTGATAGGGAAAAAGTGCGATCTATGTGAGAGAGTGAGTTACAGGTATGAAGGAATAATTTTGAAAGATGAGAGAGTGTATTTATAGGTTGAATAATGATTGGAAGTGTGTGTGCAATGTATTTGAGACCAAGACAAGTGAATAAGGAAAGAGAAGATTATGATGAGTTGAAGTGACCTGAGCATGTGACCAAGGGTTTAAAGGAGTTTGGAGCTGAATCTTGTGATCACCATCAGCTGAGTGGTAACAACATATCTTCAATTATCATACTTCATCAAAATATTGTGTGATGATTCATATTCATGCAAGTCTCTTGTTGTGAGTAATATCAACAATGGTTTAGGGGTTGGTGCCTCACTAAATAAATATCTTGTGATGTGTAATATTCACTTGATTCTTTGTTGTGTGTAATATCAGAAAAATTTTCAATGGGTTTTATTCCCCTTGAGGGTTTCCCACTTACATCTTGTGTCAATGTGTTCTCTCTCATGTGTTATGTTCCTATTGAATGTATGGTGCACACTTAATAAGCTCTCATTGAATGTATATAGTTTAATGGATATTAATAGTTTCTGGAACTAATGGTAAATGAAGTAATAAATTTGTAGGACTGATTCACCCCCATTCCATTGTGCTTCTAATACCAACAATTTGGTATAGTCGCAATATACATCATATATCCATCAAAATAAAAATGTCATGTACATGAATTATAATAAAAAATAATATAACAATCTCAATATCATATGATGGAAAAAAATATGAGTATGCATAATCTAAGACACATTTTCAAGAAGAGGTGGGCATTACATATTGAGTATTTAGAGGATGAGATTCTTCAATGTAATTTTAGGTATATAAAAAATGTGTGTATATCAAGTTGACCATATATAGAGAGATAAACCTTATATTGTGATAAGGAACCAATTCATTTCCCACAATTTTGTGTACAAAATGGAAAATGGTATGATTTTTTTCCCACTAGATTCATAACTCTTACATGAAGAAAACCTATTAATCATGTAAAATAAATACAAAACGTGTTTAGAGTATAAGGATATCTAGAATACTATGATGGCTCTCTTACCGAATATGACAACAATATTGATGAAGAATGAAAATATGATAGAGCATTACAATATCAAATATCATCATCATGTTTGGAGTAATGGATGAGACACAACCATATATACAAGATGCAATGTTAGCGAAAGAAGCTTAGGAAAAAAATAAGACAGTATATGAAGTAAAAAACTAAAATACAATCATACATTTCCAAAGTCATCTTCACAATCTAAAATGGAGAAGACCATCAAGTCAAATGAGACATTTGAATCCTTTTGTAGGCATGTTGCAATCTTGAGTGGCTCAAAACTTAGCATTGGGCGAAACCATGAAAAATATCTCTCTCACACCCATTTTCTTGAGAGGATTACCACATTCCTATAAAGTGTTTATGATCACAATGACGCTCCTAAAAAATAATCTAATTGTATAAATAGTTTGTGAATGTGTTGCAAGAATAAAAATCCATACACAATCAAGAAGATGATAAATACCATGCACTTTCTTATAATTAAAATTTAAAAAAAAATGTTCACCAAAAAACAAGTGTGTTAACAGAATTCTCAAGGATAATCAAATAAAATACACTACTCTATTTGTAGAAAATAGAATGATGTCAAATATTTTCAATACAATGGACTTTCCAATGGCTCTTCAATTAATAATCCCAACAATCAATATCCATCTAACAACCAAAAAATGTTCCAACAAAGAAAATAAGGGAAAATAAAAGAATAAATAATAACACCATAACAATCTTGTTGATTAAATAGATCTGAACGTACCCTTGATAGGAATATCATGTATATTGCACAATATAAAGATGAATCATCATAAATACATAACTCTATTTGTTATATTAACTTGTGAACCACCTTGTACATGACCAGATTTTTAATGATTGGTTCTCTAATTTAAATGTCCTCCACCCACTAAAAATAATGTTTCATTGGGTGAAATGAAAAAACTATCCTACAATTTCCAAGGAAATAGCGGGACATATAATAAATTGGCACTTAATTGTGACAAGATGTGAATCTGCAATCTTGGACAAGAGTCACCTATAAGTAATAGTGGCTCATTCAATCGATTAATAGATTACAACTGAAGATTTTAATTTGAATATTAAGAATAGAAAGATAATGCAACAATTTCTAATCAGGAATAAAGAAAGAAAATATCAAATTATTTCACAAACATTATCCAGTAGGAAAGATGTTTTAACATGATGTTTTTCTATAAATAAATAAGAAAATAATTTCTAGGGATTCAAACCATGGGAAACTTTTGGCACCACAAATAATGAGGCACTTGAGTTTTGGATACAAGGATTCACTTAATCAAGATTACATGGTTAGAGGATTTCCACCACTAAAAAAGACAACAAATGGTCTGCTCATTTTTTCAATAAGACAGGAACAACAACATTAGGCTCCATTTTAACAACACAATCCCATGAGAAATCTAGAAGTAATGATTCAACTTAGTAACCATACTAATCTTTATATGAAAAATATTGCAACATACAATGGTTATTAAGTATTTTTGTCTCTTTATTGATGACTAGTCACATAAAATGTAGATAGACCTTCTCAAGATGAAGGATCAGGAATTCCAAGCCTTTATACGAGATTTCAAGTATCTTATAGAAAATTAAATTGGATGAAAAATAAAAAGACTTACTGAAATCGATGGGACGAATAATGCATTTTCAACATATTTGAAATAACACGGCATTCACCTATTTTTGACGGCATTAAAATGGATGTGTAAACACGTCTACTTCTAGATAACGGACCTGGAACAAAGCTTGAGAATATTTGAATTTGTCCCTAACGAGAAAATTTGTTGAATCAAATTAGCCCTCTTCGGTTTAAGAATATTTTGAGTCAAAACTTTGGAAAGAAGTCGTGGAGGTTAAATTTCAGTCACCGATGACGAATAACAGATGCAAGCTTGTAGATCTTCCACCAGGAAAGAAGCTAATTAGATACAAATGGGTTTTTCAAACCAAGTATAAGACAAATGGTATAATTGAAAAACACAAGGCAAGACTCATTAGAAAGGATATTTTTTAAAGGAAGTCATTAAGTATGATGATACAAATTCATTCCCACAACCAATATCAAAACAATCAGGATGATAATTTTTCTGGTTGCATAGTTTGGATGGAAATTACATGACAATTGCATTTCTCAATGCATATTTTTGTGAATAAGGTTACATGACTCAACCAGTAGACTATATATTTTTGGCCAATTTTTTCATTTTTGCAAATGGTAGTACATCCTTTGTGAATGCTAGAAGTTTTTGAATCTATTTTGAATAGGTTCAATGAAAAAAATAAAAAAATAAAAAATAGGGTGTACAGTCTTTGGATTGCAGAGGGATGTATGCCCATTTTACTACAAATTTAAAAGAACATCTTTTCAAAGGACATGCATCCTTTGTTTATTTTTGAAAAAAAAAAAGTCTTCCCTGCTAAAAAGCCTGGAAATTTTAGCTAGGGGATCCGAACCTCCACTTTGGACTTACATGAGATCATTCAAATAAGGTATTTTGACAAAAAATGTTGAACATTTATTGAACTTCATAGGCTCAAAATATTTGTCAACATTGTTATATGTACACATGGAAAGAAAGGAATTAAAAATGACAAGTAGGTAGGATGGGAACCACTAGCTCAATAGAGTATAGACTACCATCTAGACTTCTCTCAATTACCAAGTTAAAGTAGTTAGATTACATTAATGAATATTAGTATTTCAATTTCAAGATTGAGCGGATTAAAATAAGATTTTAGAAGAGATTTCAAATTTAAAATATATGGGAATGGATCTATAAAGCCTACCCAGCGCCATAACTGTAAGGGAATTTTTATGTAGATCTACAACAAGGTGAGACCATTTTGGAGATTGTAATCAAGAAATTTTTTTTTCACCCCTATAGTTCTTAATCTATTGTTAACTTATATTATGTCACTGAGGGAGTTCATTATAGATGTTGTGAAGGATTAAAAGTTATTATTACTTTTTCTATAACTAGAGTTATGTTTTATTCATTGTAGTTACTAATAAATGTTTAAGGGTAAATGTATTAATGGCTAAGTAGTCTATCATACAAGTTATAAGTCAACCATCTAGACATTATGGATAGGATTTGTAATAAAAAAAATCAAAATATATGACTTGTAAGGCTCAAATACTTGTGTCGATACACTTTCGTTATCATTTTTCCTATTTTATTGACTTATAAAATTATTATATTAATGAGAAAAAATATTCTCAACAATCTTCTGCATTTTTTGAATCCTTGTATGGTTTAAAAATTCATTAGATGTTTACATCTCCAAAAAAGTGTGTTAGTGCACATGCAATTTTGATTTGTTTTCAGTAAAACTTAGCAATGACACTGTTAAAAATGTATAAATTGTGCACATATGTACCTCATATGGGTATTAAAAAAATTTATGATATTCAAAATGTCACATTTTATTATTCCTGCATCATCAAAAGTTTATGTAACTAGGTACCTCTATATCTCTCCAAGTTATCTTTTTATAGAATCAGGGATGGAAAATGTAGCAGAATAAGTGAACACTTGATATCCCCCATTTTAACCCTCATTATCCTAGAGAAGACACATAAGTTTGATTGCCACATTCAATCATTTCATATAGGGTGTTTCATAGGATTTTTGGAGGCATTACATGGTCATCGAACAAGCATTATGGAATACAAAGTAGATTTTGTTAATGAACATGCTTAGGACAATGGATGTCAATGAATCTCACTTTAGCATTATCATTGATTCACTTGAAGTATATTTAGGTTCAATACATTCAATATCTTGAAATAAAGTGATTTTGTATAACATGAAAAATCTTGGGATGTTCCACATTGTCTTGGACTAGAAGTATGGCAAAAGTAGAACCAATTTATTGTGACTCAGATGAATGATACAAAGATGATGCTCAAGAAATTCAAGATGATGAACTATAAACATATTGCTACACCTATGAAGGTAAGGATATAGTTGTCTCAATAAGAGATATCACCTCCTATGAATGGAACTCTATACTGAAAATTGATCAGGAGTCTCATTTACTTAACCTATACTAGGATAGGGATCAATTATAAAGTAGGATATCTCTCCAAATTCGTGAAAGATCTAAAATTTAGTCATTGGAAATAAATTAAGCATATTCTAAGGTAGATTATTTTCAAACAATTTATTTACGCCTGGATTACAAGACAAACAAAAATTGTTCTTAACATGATATTGAGATTCACATCATGTAGAAAATATAGATGATAAGAAGGTAACATCAGGACATGCCGTCTCTTTAGGATTTGGTCCCATATCATGCGAGAGAAATAAGAAGACGTTTGGTTCTTGGATGTAGTATTTCATGAGAGCACCAGTCACATTAAAGTACAAATTCACTTCATACATGAGCATGTCCAACAACCCAACATCTGGTTTCATTTTTACCCAACATAAGAACAAATGTTTACACCAATTCACTTACACATGAAAATTTTGAGGCATTTTGAGAATCTCTTTCTTGGTCACTTTGAGACCATGTTGAATTAAGGGAGTAATGATAGAAATAAGATAATAATGTGATTAATCCATCATTATCTCTTAATAAAGCATTGTACTTAATGTGTTATTTAGTGTAGTCTTGATTAAGATAAGATTAGTTTTTTGATAGGGACTTAATTCTTGTGTCATCTTGTCACTTAGTTTAGGGATGGTTTTATCACTTGTAACCCTAATTTGGTGATATTACCTATATAAAATTAGTTGTTTCATCTCTACAAATATTACAACTTGTTTGTCGTATGGGTGAAAAAATACATTTGAATAGGTCCCTAGCATCTTATAAAAAATGGTATTCCATTAAAATATGCAATTTAAATCAAAGTTTGTGGATTTTATTTAAGGATATGAAATTATTTTTCTCTGAGTTAGCCCGCAGATACATTCAACCATATGAATTATGGTGCCTTTTGTAATAGTTCTTTTTAATCCTTATATTTAGTAAAAAGGCCGCATTATATTTGGAACTGATGATTTGAACATTTTCACCTCCCAATTAAAATGGGTGTATGTGTGGTAACCATTTTACTACCATTGTAGTTATAGTTTAAACAATATTACAACTTGTTATATATTAATTGATATGATGAAATTAGCTCCCTTTTGATGCAATAGAAAGTAATTAATGTTTTCATCCACTCGTGTATGCTCTATTTAAAAAAAATTAGTACCATTAACCATGGGATTGTGGGTTACATACATATGTAGACACAAATGCGGCTATTGTTCTAAATATTATTTTAGCCAATAATTAATCATAAGAACTATATAATTACCACTGGGTAAGTGCACGAAGTTGGGGGGCCAAAAAGTGCGCAAAAACCTGAAAAAAATAAAAATGCATGTACTTGTTTTATTATAACGCGACCGCGTTCTAAATTATCAGGTTTGGGATTTACCGAAGCATAATGTGTACGCGTTATGTCCTACTATAAAAAAAAAGTGGCATGTGCCTATATCATTTTATCTCCCTCAAACGTGAGTTTTCAGAGCTTAACCGTGCCCTCACGTTTTTTCATTCAGTTGGATCTCAAGATCAAAGGATCATTTCTAAATAGCCAGGAAGATCTGAATCGATGATGGCACCATAGAGAAGAGGTAGGCACAATTATTTTCTCAAAATTGCATTGAAATATGATAATTATAGATTAAAATTTGAATTGAATACATTTTTTTTATTATTACAGTTAGAGGTTGAGGGAATCAACCACAACCAAACCTTGTTATTCCTGTCATCCCTCCCAACCCTCCCACAATTGCTCAACATCCATCGGGTAGTCAAGAAGATTTAGTAGCCCACATAGTTGAAAAAAAAATTGAAATTGAGGATTTAATCAAAATAATGAAGGGATTCACAATCTACAAACCCCCACCACGCCTCTCTTGCAAACACATTGGAGGCATTACTTGTCTCAAGTTGACATGTGGAAATGGGGCAAATTGATCATTAGACAACTTATAGAGAGGGTTGTAGGGTTTATTATTCCAAAAAATTGTCATATGTGGATGTAAAGAAAAAAGAAATTACAAAATACCTCATATGTGCCTTATTCACGGACCCCTGAACTAATTTACCTATTTCGTTGTCATGTAAACAATTTCCCATCCATTGGTGCAATAATAATTTGATTAAAAATAATTTTTGGGACCGATGGTGGATGGTGTTTGATTTTCCACCTTGTAATAACAATGAGGTGCCACTATACTTTCTAAGGAAACTCTATTGTGAGTTTATCCTCAACAAGATCCCAAATTATTTTGATTTCCAAGATTTCCAGGGCCGAGGAAAAGGATCTGCACAGGATCGACCAGGTGCACAATGTGCACCTATTCAGCAGGGTAGAGTCCCCATACAGAATCCCCCTCACCCTGAGATTGTCCCTCAAGTAGTGTAGGAGACAATAGAGATTGATACACTCCATGCATTTCAAGGGCTATCTGTGACCCTTGTTTGACATACGAGGGAGATTTTTGAGCCAGATGCTCGCAGAGGTACACAGAGTATTCCCTCAAGGAGTACTAGCATGAGGCCACATATTTTCTCATCATGTGGTAGCATATGTTTGGGGCCCGAGGAGGATGATACTTTCATGCGTACTGATTTTGGTGGAGTTGGTGCTAGGGGTGCACACGATAATGTCACTATGTCAGATGCCTTTTTGAGTGAGACATTTGGATTACATTCATCAGCATCACCTTCGCAGGTATTTGTTATGTTTTATTATGTGTGTTACAAAATTTTTGGAGTACTTGATTTACTTATATATGTTAAATTTTTGAAATAATTGTATTTTTACATGTACATGCATTGATATTACAGTGCGTAGGAGGCCATCTTCATCCCGACCACAGGCGGCGAGCACCATGCATACACATACATTCACAAAGGTAATTTAGAATGTTAATTATGTAAAATTTTCACATACATGCAAATATATATATATATATATATATATATATATATATATATATATATATATATATAAGTCAAATATATGTATGTTCTTGTATGTTCATCTAACTCACATGATACATGTTTGATAAAGATGTTAACTTCACTAGACACCCCACCATCTCTGCGACAAGTAGATAAAGGTGTTGCCTACTGTGATTTCATCTGCGCAGCAACTCACTGAGGTATTCAAACAACATGTAAATTTTGTTAAATTTCTTGTGTAATTCATATTATGTTAAATTACATGTTAGTAATTTCTTTCATTGTAGAATTATTAAATTATGTTAATAATGTCCTTCATTGTGTATATGCAAGAGTTACCTGCGATAGGTAGCAACCCTGTTCATTTGATTCACAGGCGTGGCGGGGTAAAAACAATAGTTCTATATTGATAAAATTAGTTAAAATATTGTCATTATGTACATACATGTACTTAGTTCTATTTTCACTAATTCTGATGTTATATTTTGTGATCTTATGTGTATGTAGGGAACTTCAACCCCCTCCATTTTGACTTCAAGGGCACAGACTCCTCCATCTTGTCATCTTCGTACCCCCGTTCGTACTGCAAGAGCTCCCGATGACTCATCTGAGCGTGAGATGAAGATTCGGCGTGATCGACAACTTGCGGTAAGTTTGTGTATTTATGTAAATAATTTCATTCTAGCATGGTCTTAAATACATGTTGAAAACATATATAAATTAAGTTTTGACAAAAAAAACATTGTTTGCATTTACAGGTTCAACTACAGGCGAGTATTCAGCGGAAGAGGACTCGTAGCATGGGCTCGGATGATCCAAAGTCATCTCATGGATCTCCATCTTCGTCTAAGGGAGGGCCTTCTTCGAGCAAGGCCAAGAGAGGGATAGATTTTGATGAGTAAGAAATATATATGTCTTACATGACATTGTTTTTGTATGCCTATGTGCATGGCATTGTATGTACGCCTATATGGCATTTGAACTTGATGGTATATGACCTATTTGGGAATTTTTGTATTTATTATGCACATTAAAATACTATTTGGAACTTGATATTTTTGTATGAGACCTTACATTTCTGAGATTATTTTTGCATGAAACTAATATGATGTGCACTTGACAATATTTAAGACATTATGGATTATTTTTTCATTTATTGGTGATGTACATGTACTAGCATTTTCAATGTATAATATGCATCAAACTTTGGAAATCAATATTTATATAATGTATGTATATAAAGAGTTACCTAATCTGAGTAATTATTCATTCAATTTATCAATGTGTATATGTGTATTTACCTTACTTGCGCTTCTTCTTGCTCATGGTCTCTTTGTACTAGTTCCTATCTTATCATGCACTTACTACATTCTTTTATGCTTCTTAGTCTTCTCCCCTATTAAAACACCTAGGTATACAATCATTAGGAATATCATTAAGAATATGTTTTTTGTAAAAATCATGGATAAACTTAAGATGACCCAAAGACAAGTCGTCACAAT
The DNA here is from genome assembly GCA_019776745.2 of Taxus chinensis. Taxonomy (NCBI): domain Eukaryota; kingdom Viridiplantae; phylum Streptophyta; class Pinopsida; order Cupressales; family Taxaceae; genus Taxus; species Taxus chinensis. The sequence goes on along the minus strand of JAHRHJ020003434.1, from coordinate 22,526 downwards.
TTGATGCCTTTTATTTGTTGATATTTTGAGAATTTCTGTCCATATGCATTTCTCCAATGCTCGAGAATGTCTCCAGATGCAATACCATTCTGACTCAGATACTTAATGGTTCTTGATTGTCTAATCCTGTCCCATTCATGTTATTACCTTTAAATTTGTAGGCATTTCAAGTTATTTGGAAATCATATCACACCCTTCACTAGGCTTGATGACTACCACTATCTTTTTAAGGTGCTTTTAAAAGCATCCATGGGTTTATCATAGCATAAATTATCAATGAATGGAAGGTCACTAAGTCCGTAGGCCAACTGACTCCCATCAAGAACTAAACAAGAAATATTTACTAGGTGATTGATAACTCCTATGTGTTCTTAGACATTACCCCTATCAAATTCATTCTTAAGCCAATCTAGTCATTGAAGGGCTCTTAAGCGACTACGCCCCTAGATGAGGTAGCCTTAAGAAAGAACCTAGGGATTGTGGCCACTGAAATGAAACCTCCCCTAGCATTTTACCAAGACACCCCGACATGTTGGCGTAGTTGGTTTGGTCACCACAGCTTTTGTTTGCAAACTATTACATCTGGAGCCCTTACACTGACTCAAACTGCATTATTTCACGTATTTGCAAACAATAGGACAGTGAGAGAACCAAATGGAGATGGAGAAAACCATGAGATTTTTTTATTTAGGGCCCCCTGACATGGAGGTCTTTGGATCTGACAAGATGTCTCTAGGTGCCACGGAGTCTGAGAAATCACCCATCGAAGATATAGCATGTTTTTGGTCTCAGGGCTCTTAAGGGACTACGCCGGACGAGGTAGCCTGGAAGCACTTAGGATGTAGGGAACCAAAACAATCCTCCACTAGCATTCACTAAGCCACCCCAATGTGTTGGCACAGTTGGTTTGGTGCCATGAGCTTCCATTTACAAACTATTCCATCTGACAACCTTACACTGACTCAAACTGCACTATTTTTCGCGCATTTACAAACAATAGGACAGCGAGAGAACCGAATGGAGATGGAGAAAACCACAAGAGGATTTTGTAAAGGGTCCCAAATGGAGGTGTCAGATCTAACAAGACATCTCTAGGTGCCATGGAGTCTGAGAAATCACCCATCGAAGATATGGCATGTTTTGGTCTCAGGGCTCTTAAAGGACTCCGCTCAGACGAGGTAGCCTGAAAGCACAGGACGTTGGGAACCAAAATAACACCTCCCCTAGTGTTCACCTAGCCACCCTAATGTTTTGGCAGTTGGTTTGGTGCCAAGAGCTTCCGTTTGCAAAATATTGCCATCTGACAACCTTACACTTGACTCAAACTACACTATTTCGCGTGTTTGCAAACAATAGGACAACGAGAGAACCGAATGGAGATGGAGAAAACCTTGAGAGGATTTTATAGAGGGTCCCGACATGGAGGTCTTGGATCTGACGAGACATCTCTAGGTGCCACGGAGTCTGAGAAATCACCCGTCAAAGATATGGCGTGTTTTGGTCTCAGGGCTCTTAAGAGACTACTACTCCCAGGACGAGGTAGCCTGGAAGCACGGGAGATTTTTAGGGAACCAAAACAAGCCTCCACTAGCATTTACCTAGCCACCCTCGACATGTTGGCATAGTTGGTTTGGTGCCAAGAGCTTCCACCGTTTGCAAAATATTGCATCTGAATAGCCATACACTGACTCAAACTGCACTATTTCATGTGTTTGAAAACAATAAGACAACGAGAGAAATGAATGGAGATGGATAAAACCGTGAGAGGATTTCATAGAGGGTCCCAACATGGAGGTGTTGGATCTAATGAGACATCTCTAGGTGCCACGGAGTCCTGAGAAATCACCCATCGAAGATATGGCATGTTTGGGTCTCAGGGCTCTTAAGCGACTACACCCAGACGAGGTAACTCGAAAGCACAAGGAGCGTAGGGAACCATGAAAAAATGAAGCCCACTAGTGTTTACCTAGGCCACCCCAATGTTTTCACAAAGTTGGTTTGGTGCCAAGAGCTTCCATTTTGTAAAATATTACATCTGACAGCCTTACACTGACTCAAACTGCACTATTTCATACATTTGAAAACAATAGGAAAACAAGAGAATGGAATGGAGATGAAGAAAATCATGAGATATTTTGTAGAGGATCCCTAACATGGAGGTGTCAGGATCTGACAAGACATCTCTAGGTGCCACGGAGTCTGAGAAATCACCCGTCGAAGATATGGCATGTTTTGGCCTTCAGGGCTCTTAAGGGACTATGCCCGGACAAGGTAGCCCAGAAAGCAATTGAAAAATAGGGAACCAAAACAAATTCCAATAGCATTCACCTAGGCCACCCCAATGTGTTTACATAGTTGGTTCTAGTCCCAAGAGCTTATTTTTCAAAATATAGCCATCTGGCATGCCTTACACTGACTCAAACTGCACTATTTCGGCATGTTTGCAAACAATAGGCACAACGAGAGAACCGAATGGAGATGGAGAAAACCATGAGAGGATTTTGTAGAGGGCCCTGACATGGAGGTCTCAGGATCTGATGAGACATCTCTAGGTGCCATGGAGTCTGAGAAATCACCTATCGAAGTTGATATGGCATTTTGGGCCTCAGGGCTCTTAAGGGACTACGCCCGAACGGGGTAGCCCGAAAGCATGAAAATTGTAGGGAACCAAAACATGAACCTCCTCTAGCATTTACCTCAGCCACCATATGTTTTGGCGTAGTTGGTTCAGTGCCCATGAGCCACCATTTACAAAATATAGCATTTGACAAGTCCTACACTGACTCAGACTAACACTATTTCACACGTTTACAAACAATAGTGGGAGCGAGAGCACACCGTGAGATGGAAAAACTCTGAGATATTTTGTAGAGGGCTAATGGAGGTTTCAGGATTTGATGAGACATCTCTAGGTGCCACGGAGTTCTGAGAAATCACCCGTCAAAGTATGTCGATGTTTTGGTCTCAGGGCTCTTAAGCGACTTATACCCGAATGAGGTAGCCCGTGAAGCAACTAGAGATGTCCCGTTAGTCCTAACCTCCAAATAGGAACCTCCTCTAGACCTAGCCATTGACATGTTTTGGCATAGTCAGTTTGGTTTATTTATCTTCCGTTTGCAAAGATATTGTTTGACAACCTTACACTGACTCAAACTACAGTTATTTCACGTGTTTGTAAACAATAGCAAATGATCTTGAGGATCGATGAGAAGGATCTAAAACCGTCCAAAATTTCCTTTGTAGAGGGGGGTCCGTCAAATGGAGGTCTTGGATCTAATGAGACATATCTAGGTGCCACGGAGTTTACTTAGAAGACCTATCGAAAGATATGATGTATTGGGCTCAGGGCTCTTAAGGGACTACTCCCGGATGAGGTAGCCCAGAAGCAACAATTGAGCGTAGGGAACCAAAATGAAATTCCTATAAATTCACCTAGCCATCCCCAGATGTGTTGGTGTAGTTTTTGGTGCCACAAGCTTCCGTTTACAAAATACATGTCTGACAGCCTTACACTGACTTAAACTACACTATTTTGCGTTTGCAAACAATAGGACAACGAGAGAACCGGATGGAGACCAAAAAAACCACGATAGGATTTTCATAGAGGGTCCCTACATGCTGAGGTGTCAGATCTGATGAGACATCTCTAGGTGCCCATACGTCCTCTCTGAAAGGATCACCCGTCAAAGATATAAATTTTTTGGGCCTCAGGGACTTAAGGGACTATATCGGAACGAGGTAGCCCAAAAGCACGAAGATGTCACATCCTGAAATTAAAATCCTCCTCTAGCATTCACCTGGCCACTGCCTAATGTGTCTGGTGTATTCCTTTTGGTGTTATTTTTGCCTACCGTTTGCAAACTATAAAATCTGACAAGCCTTACACTGACTCAAACTGCACTATTTCGCATTTTGCAAACAATAGGAAAAAGAGAGAACCAAATTGGAGATGGAAAACCAAGATGCTGAGAGATAGTTATCCTGTAGAGGGTTACCCAACTCAAACAGGTGTAAAGGATCCCTACACTACCCAGACATCTCTAGGTGCCATCTGGAATGTTCTTAGAAATCACCTGTTGAAGATCAAAAACGTTTTTGGTCTAAGGGACTCTTAAGGGACTAATTTAGAACGAGGTAGCCCGTCAAGCAACCCTACACCTAGGGAACCATAAACAAAATCTTAGCCATTTTTTCCATCTCATGTGTTGGTACTCTTTAGTGCCACGATTCACTGTTTACAAACTATAGTTGTACATTCTGACCACCTTAATTGTTTCAAACTACCAGTTTTAAACAATAGGACAATAGGTAATGAAATGAGAATTTTAAAAGCCTAGAAGGTTTTGTAACATCCCTACAAAAGGTTGTTTGGATTCAAAAGAATTTCTGAAGTAGCATCTCTAATATTTACCCGTTATTGATATTTTGATTCAATGAACATCACCTAAACTCTAGCCATTGAAGCCATGTCACTATGATGTGATTGGTCCTCAGAATTCACTAACCTACAGTTACTACATGATCCCAGAAAGTAAATAGAACTTTTAAATCATACAAGAATTTGAAACAAAAAATTAAAGTGTGGAAGGATCACAACAAATTCAGTTTATAGAAGGAACTATACATGTTGTCGAAATGAATCAAGGATGCCACAAGGAAGCCTACATAAAATTGATAGATGAGGCATTAATCCATGGACTGATTCAACTTCAAGGGTAGCATTTTGTTCCATAATGCCTACCTAATATTTTCCAAAACGAATAGAATTTAACGATAGTTTAGCACTGAAAGAACTTTGTAGAATTGTAATTATATTTTGATGAGCATTTCAAGTTTCTTTTTTGAACAACCAATTTTGAGTTTTATATGTCATATCATAGAATGTTGATTTGACAGTACTTACTCTGACCACATTTAGGTTTATACTATGATAAGGTCGATTCAATAATGAAAGATTAAATAGCAATTTTTTCCTCTAATACAATGTCAATGTATTATGTTTGCTTCAAAATTCCTATTGCAATATTGCATAAAATCCCTATAGGGCTTCTAGAGTAAAACTCATAGTTTACATATAAAAGTTGAGTTTACAACCAAAGGAATAATTTATAAATCTAAGAATGGCATAGTGAACCACTACTAGGTTTTAGTTTTGGTTCACCTAGCCACCTAGAGTTTCCGAGGTCACCTCAGGTGATAGTTTCCATTTAAAAATAGCAGACAGAGTAATGAGGAAAACACACCAATATTGTCGATAGCCATATGCTCAGACTGTGGCACCAAATAGTGGAATTCATAGATCACTGAGTTCCATTCTATCCTAGAAATGAAAAAGTTGGGTCTCCACGCTATTTCAGTGCTATTGTATTGTCAAACATGATATATAAAAACATGTAGTATTGCAGTAGTGTAATAGTCCAGTTTGTAGCCCAAACTACGGAATGAGTGCATGTCACTTTAAACCTGCAACAATATCTCTACATTCTGGGGTTCAAACATTAACAGTGTTTTGGAATCCTCTTTGCACCATGTTTGAAAGAATACATCTCATCTCTCTAATATTTATGGCCCATGAGCCATTAACATGTGAGTTTACATCTCAAGATTTGACCATCCTCAAATTTGTGGCACAACCTGTATCCTAGAACATTTCATACATATGATCCTCTACCATTAAGGTGTCCTCTATCAATGCCCTAAAGAATCATATAAAACCAGGCTCAATCTACATATAGTTCTTTGTGCATTGTCCTATTTTTGCCAATATGAAACATCTACACCGTTGAATTTACGATTGCAGAAGTTTCTGACAAATGTGAATGTTGATTGAACAAATGTGAATATCTCATTCATTTCATGGTGGAAGTATATTACTAGTCACATTCTGTTCTTTGTGCGAATGCATCATGTGTAGCTTGACAAGTCCTTAATATTTTTCTATCCATTTAGTGCTTTCTAGAGATCAAAATTTATATGCTTCACTTAAATTTAGTAACTTACATGAAATGCACTAGAATTATTCATTAAAAAACTAAGACCTCCACATTTGGCTACTATGCTTCTATGGTTATAAGTTATTGATATCTACTCCAATTCAATGATTTTAGGTGGTAAAACTATTGCTCATTAACTTGAATAGAAACATGGTTAATTAGATAATCTAACATGCTGTGAAATTGCAATATCATCAAACAGAATTCCAAATAGAGGTGGAATTTTACCAGTATAGGTTGTTTCACATGAGATAATTATCATTTGTAACAAGCATACATGCACATAAATCTTAGATCTATTGATTCCAGAAGCCAAATATATATGCCATGTGAAGCTTTAGGCATTAAACATTATCTACCAATTTAATGTGGTTCACCCAGTCCACTGTTAAAATGTTTGTGGAGCCTATTTTCATGTTAGAGTGTTGGTACACCTTCTATGTGTTACACTCAGGTATTTTTACGGCGGTCCCGCTCGCCGGTGAGCGGGTCAGGGGGGTTCGGGGGGCTCAGGGGTGAAGCCCCCGAAGCAAATTTTCATGGGTGGTTTATTAACCCATGGGTAATGCAACCGTTATGGGCTATTTTTTTCCCATGGGGTTTTCGGTACCCATTTTTGACCCATAGGTTTATGGGACGGTTTTTTTTTCCCATGGTTTTGATACCCACGGTTTTGTAAAACTCAAAGCTATTATATGGTCTGTGCTATGATAGATGAACATGGTCTTATGCATATGATAGATGTACAAGAAAATGTATTGCAGATGTGTTTTGAATTCGGGTGTGAATTCTGTAGATTTTGTTGAGCATAGCTCCAAACGGATCTGGGTATTGTATTGAGAGAGCTGTGAGGCTTGTAATAAAATCTGAGCAAGTGATTCTTGGTGGACGTAGCCCAAATTGGGTGAACCACATTAAATATTGTCTCTCTGTGTTGTGTTATTTTATTCTGCAACTTTTATTTGAGATCTGTAATATTTTCTGCATATTAGTTTCTACTGTTGCGATTCTGTGAGGGATTATTCCGCATATTTTATCCCTTATTTCCTAACAATTGGTATCAGAGCCTGGTTTGGTTTGCTGAAGTGTTGAATCGCAGGGAAAGTTTTTAGCTTGAGTGGGAGCTATGGCAGATGAAGGAAGATCTAGGGTTGATAAATTCAACGGGCAGAATTTCAGTCTTTGGAAGATGCAGATGGAAGATTACCTTTATCAGAAGGATCTTTATACTCCGTTGTCTGAGAAGGTGAACAAACCCTCGAGTATGACAGATGTGGAATGGGATTTGCTGGATCAGAAGGCACTTGGAACGATCCGGCTGTGTCTTGCATCTTCGGTATTATTTAATGTTTCAAAGGAAAAGACTACAAAAGATCTAATGGATGCATTAGGGAAGTTGTATGAAAAACCCTTTGCCTCTAATAAGATATTTTTAATGAAAAAGTTGTTTAATATGAAGATGTCTGAGAATAGTTCAGTAGCAGATCATTTAAATGATTTCAATACGGTTGTGAATATGCTAGCTTCGGTTACAATAGAATTTGATGAAGAAGTTAGGGCTTTATTAATTCTGTGCTCTTTACCTGAGAGTTGGAATAGCCTGGTAATGGCGGTAAGTAACTCGGTTCCAGCTAACTCGAAGTTGAAGTTTGAGGATGTTGTAGGGGTGATTCTAAGCGAGGAAATGCGAAGAAAAAGCTCTGGGGAATCTTCTACTTCAGGGAATGCTTTGACAGTGGAAACTAGAGGGAGACAGAAGAATAGAGGAAACCATGGAAAATCAAAAGATCGGGCAAGGTCAAAATCCAAGAACAAGATTGTATGCTGGAATTGTGGAAAGTCTGGGCATGCAAAGAAGGACTGTTGGGAGCTTCGGGATAAGAAGAAACAACATGGAAGAAAACAAGGAGGCAAATGTGGCATCGGGTAATGTATGTCAGGATGCTTTGATTCTTTCTTTGCATAATATTACTGAATCTTGGGTTTTAGATTCAGGGGCTTCTTTTCATGCTACTCCACATAGGCATTATTTTGTTGATTATGTTCAAGGGGATTTTGGGCATGTTTTTCTTGGTGATGATGAGCCTTGCAGCATAGTTGGAAAAGGTTCTGTTCAGGTTAAGATGCAGAATGGGAATACATGGCTATTGAAGGATGTCAGACATGTGCCTACATTAAGGAGAAATTTGATATCGGCAGGGCAGTTGGGAAGTGATGGTTGTACTGTGATATTTACAGCAGACTCTTGGAAGGTTACCAAGGGTGCTCTTGTGGTGGCAAGAGGTAAGAAGGTTGGAACCTTGTATTTAACCACTGATAGTACTAATGATTGTAATCTTGTGGCTTCATATGCAGATACAACATTATGGCACTATAGGCTCGGTCATATGAGCCATAAGGGCATGAACATCATAAAGAAGAATTTTCCTGGATATACAGAAACAGGTTTGGATTTCTGTGAGAACTGCATATATGGGAAACAGAAGCGAGTAAGGTTTCTCAAGGTTGGACCTACAAAGAAAGAGAGTAAGTTAGAGCTGGTGCATTCTGATGTGTGGGGGCCAGCTCAGGTATCATCTCTTGGGGGTTCAAGTTATTATGTTACTTTTATTGATGATGCAACAAGGAAAGTTTGGGTTTATTGTATTAGAAACAAATCTGATGTATTTGACACTTTTGTTAAATGGAAAGCCTTGGTAGAGAATGAAACAGGTCTTAAGCTAAAATGTCTCAGGTCAGATAATGGAGGGGAGTATTGCAGCAATGAATTTAATGATTACTGTTCTAAGAATGGAATCCGCAGGAAAAAGACGGTTCCAGGAACTCCGCAGCAGAATGGGGTATCAGAAAGGATGAACAGAACAATAATGGAACGTGCTAGGAGCATGAGGTTACATGCAGGACTGCCTCTTTCTTTTTGGGCAGAAGCGGTGAGCACAGCTGTGTACTTGATAAACAGAGGACCCTCAAGTGCCTTGGATGGAGGCATACCTGAGGAGGCTTGGTATGGTAAGAAAGTTGATTATTCATTTCTTAGAGTCTTTGGATGTGAGGTGTTTGTTCATATAGACAAGGATGATAGGACCAAGCTAGAGGCTAAATCAGAAAAATGTACTTTCATTGGTTATGGTGGTGATGACTTTGGATTTAAATGTTGGAGTATTAAGGACAAGAAAATCATTCGGTCTAGGGATGTGGTCTTTAATGAGAAAGTCATGTATAAGCAACAGTTGCAGGAAAACAGGGAAGAATCCAAGAAAGAATATGCAGTGGTAGAGGATCTTCCAGATGGGAAAGTGACCCATGAATCAGTTCAGGAACCTACTCAACAGGAACCCCAAACTCCTACAGTGAGGAGGTCTTCTAGGGTAAGAAAAGAACCTGAACGTTTTTCTCCTTCTCTTTATTATTTATTACTCACTGATAGTGGAGAGCCAGAGAGCTTTGATGAAGCAATGCAGGTAGATGCCAGTAAGAAGTGGGAGCAAGCCATGGATGAGGAGCATAAGTCTCTCATGGAGAACCAGACTTGGGATTTGGTGAAGCTACCGGAAGGAAAAAGAGCATTACAGAACAAGTGGGTGTACAGAGTTAAAGAGAAGAAGGAGGAAAGAAAAGATATAAGGCCCGGTTGGTGGTCAAGGGGTTTGCACAGAAACAAGGTATAGATTTTGATGAGATTTTTTCTCCTGTAGTAAAAATGACTTCTATTAGAACTGTTCTTGGAATAGTGGCAGCAGAAGACTTGCACTTAGAACAGTTAGATGTAAAGACTGCATTTCTCCATGGTGATTTGGAGGAGGAGCTATATATGCAGCAGCCAGAGGGCTATGAGGTCAAAGGTAAAGAGGAGATGGTGTGTAAACTGAAGAAGAGCTTGTATGGCTTGAAACAAGCTCCACGTCAATGGTATAAGAAGTTTGATAGCTTCATGATGGAGCAAGGTTATATTAGATGTCATTCTGACCATTGCGTGTATACAAAGAAATTTGAGGATGGAAGTTATATTATCCTGTGTTTGTATGTTGATGACATGTTGGTTGCAGGTAAAAACATGCAGGAAATAAAAGTACTCAAGAAACAGCTAAGTGAATCCTTTGATATGAAGGATTTGGGGGCAGCCAGACAAATCCTTGGTATGAGGATAACTCGGGATAGGAAGGAACGGAAGCTGACTTTATCTCAGGAAGAGTACATTAAGAAGGTATTGGACATGTTTAACATGCAGGATGTTAAACCGGTTGGGACTCCTTTGGCAGGCCATTTCAAGTTATCAAAGGAGCAGTGTCCCAAGATAGAGCAGGAAAGAAACCAGATGTCCAAGGTACCTTACTCATCAGCAGTTGGTAGTTTGATGTATGCTATGGTGTGCACTAGGCCTGATATTGCCCATGCAGTGGGAGCTGTGAGTAGATTTATGAGTGATCCAGGTAAAGAGCATTGGCAAGCAGTAAAGTGGATCCTTCGGTATTTGAGAGGGACCATGGGGACAGTTTTGTGCTACAGTGGATCAGACACCACTTTACGTGGTTATGTAGATTCATACATGGCTGGAGATGTAGACAGCAGGAGGAGCATGACAGGTTATATTTACACTGTAGGTGGGACAGCAGTGAGCTGGATTTCATGACTACAGAAGCTGGTGGCTTTGTCAACCATGGAGGCTGAGTATGTTGCTGCCACAGAGGCAAGCAAAGAGATGATTTGGTTACAACAATTGCTTGAGGAGTTGGGGCATAAGCAGGAGGAATGTAAGCTGCATAGTGATAGTCAGAGTGCTATACACCTAGCTAAGAACTCTGCTTTCCACTCTAGGACAAAGCATATACAGTTAAGGTATCATTTCATCAGGACAACTTTGGAGGAAGAGAAGTTGAAGTTGGAGAAGATTCATACCAGTCAGAATCCTGCAGACATGATGACCAAGGTGGTCACAAGGGATAAACTAAAGCTATGTTCAGCTTTGGTTGGCCTTCGCGGATGATAGTGAAGGGTTGAGAAGCTTGCTCAGAGGAAAACTAGTCTCCAAGTGGGAGATTGTTATGTTTGTGGAGCCTATTTTCATGTTAGAGTATGGTACACCTTCTATGTGTTACACTCGGGTATTTTTATGGCGGTCCCGCTCACCGGTGAGGGGGGTTCGGGGGGTTGAAGCCCCCCTGATGAAAGGGGGTTCTGGGGGCGAAGCCCCCGAAGCAAATTTTCATGGGTGGTTTATTAACCCATGGGTAATGGGTAACCGTTATCCCATATGTTTATGAGATAGTTTTGGCCCATGGTTTTGATACCCACGGTATTGTAAAACTACTTAAGCAGTTGTCTATTTATATGGTTTTGTGCATATGGTAGATAGATAATGTTGGAACATTGCACAGATGTGTTTTGAATTTGGGTGTGAATTCTGTAGAGTTTATTGAGCATAGATCCAAATAGATCTGGGTATTGTATTGAGAGAGTGGAGGCTTGTAATAAAATCTGAGCAAGTAATTCTTAGTGGATAGGTATCCTAAATTGGGTGAATCACGTTAAATACTATCTCTTTATGTTGTGTTATTTTATTATTCTGCACTTTTATTTGAGATCTATAATATTTTCTTGCATATTAGTTTCTATATTATTGTGATTCTGTGAGGGATTGTTCCATGCATATTTTATCCCTTATTTCCTAACATGCACGCTCCTCTAAACCCACATGATTTTTATTTTTTCATTTGGGCCGCCAATTTCAGAGTCACTCCCAACACTCTGAAGTCTTACCAAACTATTTACTGAAACTCTTCTATACACTCTCTAACGGCATACTAAATAGGATGCACTGTCAAGCTTAACCTGCCAAAGGAACCCTATTTAGATAGTACCTTCGCTAAAGGTGCGTAAGCGTGCCCACAAAAAATGAATCACTAAAAGACAAAACATAGAAACAATGAAAGTAAAAACATACAGGGTGAGAATTCATTAAGGTAAATCCTAAGTTAAATGGTAATACTTACTTATTTACAGATCAACCACTTAAGCACTTACTTATAGTATGGGCTTCCTCCTAATCTCGTTGAAATAACCAGGAAACATTATTCCATTCAGTGCTTATAACTTGCAAGGATTTGCACTGAATCAAGTAGGACTTTTTGGAAACATCACAGTATCCTTTACCAACCAACGTGATTGATTTTATTAATTTTACTGAGAAGGAGTATGGTGCATAAATTGTGAAACATGTAGTAGAACCATCTGTAGAGGGTGTTTACAAACTTTCTTTTCTACCTAATATGATAAAGGTCATGCCATGCCTTTCTTCCCCATCATTCTTTTTACATCTAAATGGAGGCATGGGTTTTGCAATGGCTCGCCATCTATTCGAACTCCATAATTTTAGGTCAATGTTAATGCCTTTAATGGGTTGTTGATCAACTAGATTCCTAACTCTTCTACTCTCCCTTCTCTCATGTCTTTCTATATATTTTAACATGAGGGGATCCACATTTTAAAAACTGCCTCTCCGTCAAATACTAATTGAAAATCCCCCTGGCCTTGGTCTTTCTTATGTATAAGTTGTGCATTATGCACATGGAGGACTTCCAAGACCTTATCATCCCATTCTAGATTTTCTAAGATTACCAAATCTGTAGACAATGTATGAGCTTACAGTATTGTTGTAGGCCTCCGCAGTTCCATTAAATTTGAGGGTGATAGGGTGTAGTTTTGTTGATGCCCCAAACCCTAAACTATCGTTAATAAGATTCTAACTATCTTGTTCAAATTCATTAGTACCCCTATCACTTGTTAAAATAAACAGGCATCCATATTGTTCTTGATTATCATTCTCCCAGGTTTTGGAAGTGCGGTAGCTTTATTGTAGCCATGTTAGTGTAACATTCCTTTCATAGGTGTATCACCACTTCTTAGTGTAGGTACCTTCATTCCATGATAATCTATACAAGTGATAATATCCCCTTGAAAGCTGTCCTAAGCGCATTACTAATCAGAAATAGGTCCTACATTAGTTGTAGTTAGAGGCAGGTTGGTTAGAAGTCGGAACTCTGCACCTAGTAATGAGGTCTTAATCTCATTTTGCAATATCTCATCCCTTTGGGATAACTCCAGGTGTTGGTAATGATCACACTAGACTACCTTGCAATACTCACTTGTAAGCAATTAGAGGTGCTGTGATTTTGCCATAATTTTTTCCCACCACAATGTTATGTCTTAATAATCTTGTAACTTCTGCATAGAGTTGCATTCCTCTGCATAGTGACCTCAGGGAAAGTAATGCCACCTTGAGCTTCTTCCATTATTGCAGTTATGTCACCCATGTGAGTGGATTAATGTGTTACAGCTTCCAACACATTAACCTTTATCCTGACATAGCTGGTGTATAGGTCATCTACTAAACAACATATATGGAGGGATATTGATCATAGCTTAAGACTTGTTTCTTTTCCAATTTCCTTCACTCGTGTCATTAGCAGGGCCACACGCGTTATGCAAGAAAACAAAAATATCTTGGGCTTAAGAGGGTGCATGTTATATTCCATGAAAAACTATACATTGCTTAGCAATTATGTCCTCAGTGCTTTGCACGTACCTTCTCCATAACCCAATCCGTGATAGATGGTCAGGTAACCTTAAATGAGTACCTTATACTATGGAATGTTTTGTTCTTGAATGGTAAAGGTCAAATTCTGAAATAACACCTAATAATGATCCATTGGCATTTTGCGCCCTAGTTACAAAGGAGAATGTCTTATGATGATTCTTTCTCACACCCATGTGTTATCGAAACATCTCCATATTACCCAATTAAGAAGATAAATTGTGTCAACCCTACTATTTGTACCTATGTAACACCTTGGGAGAGGTTCATGAGCCTCGTGAAAGGTATTTTGAGTTAAAATCATTCCACTTTGCATTGCTTGGATTACATGTAAGATAGAATTGGTTTAATACTGATGGTTGGGAAGACATTCCATGGGTTAAACAATTAATTTTTGCATGTCTCACTTCATGCGTGATAACTAGTATTCAAAGTTGTTCTCACCAAGTTACGAGAACCTATTCTTCCTTTTACTGTATCTCTTCTATTCAGTGACACCCTTTTATTCTCATTCCAAAATTTTACAATTAATTATTTTAGAATATTAGATGTATTCTTGTCTTTTCATGGAAGTCTGCTAGAGAAAGCCCAATAGTCAGTGTTATTGACTAACTCAAGACGTTTACGTCTCTCTATTGCTTTCATTAGTGTTTTTTGTTTAGCATCAAAGCATTGCTTGTTTTTCTAATCAAGTGTTTATTAACTATTTTATCACTTACTATACAATTAGTTAGTGCACGTCGTGTAGCATTACTAGCTTTGGTGTGTCTTTTGCCACCTACAGTTTGTATGTTTTATGTATGTTTTCAACAATTGACGCATTTTGATCAACAACATAGATGTTCTTAACCCCAGGGTCTTCATTATAGGCCTCATCTTAATTAATTTAATCAATGAAACAAATAATTGACATCTTTGTGTGTCATTTAAATTCTCAAAGTAATTATCCCAAATTCCACTAGCTTTTCTTCTCTCATTTCTTTCAGACATTTTGTTAGGCATTGGTTTTCTAATGTTTTTATCAATTTCAATTAAGTGAATTATTTTTCTTTGCAAAATGGAAGGAGGTGTTCTTAGAGGTGAAGATTCATTTACAAGGTTAATTTCTTCATTCAGTGTTTTCATACAAATTTCGTGGTTAACATTTAGATTCTCAAGTAAGGGTTCAACAATTGGATTCATATTAATTTATTCATCCATACCAACATTATCATTCAATTCAACATCATTATTCATTGCAAAATCATTATTCTCTACATTTTCATTATGTATTTCATCCCCATTTTCTAATACATTAGCTACATTTGATATAGCGGATGTACATTGCCCTGCTCAAAGTTTTTGTTCTCTTCAATTTCTTTATTCTCTTCTCTTCCAATTGCTCCAGTGTCTTGTTATTGACTTTTCTCTTGTCCTTAGCTTGACGTTTATCGCCCATGATTAGAAAAAATCAGCTAGTGGGGTAGGGGACAAAATGAACTACTAAAAAATCATGTAAGAATGTAGAGAAAATTGCAGATAAAATAGATCTTACTAAAGTTAGCTTACAATGCATCAGTCAATTCAATACCTGAATGATAAGGTGTGGGAGAATGGCTTGCACTTAGCATAATGAAATCTCTGAAGCAGATCAATCGCAAGACTGGTGAACATGTAGGCCAAGAAAGTAGTGTCAACAATCCCATATCTGTTCATAATCAAATTCTACTTTAATCCGTTTTAATGTCCTTTGTTAGAGAATTTGACTACTAGTAAAGAGGAGATCATCAACATAGAATACAATAGAGCAGTCTCATCAGTCTTCGGACATAAAGGTATGATCAGTCTTATAAACAATGAAAGCAGAGCCCAGAAAAGCATCCATGTTCTCAGACCAAGCCCGAGGGCTTGTTTGAGCCATAGAGTGAATGCCGAAGTCACAACCAGTGAAGATTCCATTACGAACCCCTAGGTTTGCTCCCCCCCCAATAATAAATCTCCTCATGGTATTCCCATGCAAAAATCACTCTTCACGTCCTCTGATGTACGACCATCGATGAGAAGCAGCACGAGAGAGACCAATGCAAACAGACTCCATCTTTGTCGACGGAAAAAAGTTTCATCAGAGTAATCTACTCCTTCAACTGAGAATACCCCTTGGCGACAAGACTGCCTTGTATTTTCAAACAACCGATCCATCAGCTTGCATATTTGGTCTTATCGACCCCTTTACATCGTACAATCTTCTTCCTTTAGGAAGAGAACCAAATTCCCAAGTCTTATTCTTCATAAGTGAGATATATTCATCTTGCATTGGCTAACTCCCATTTGGGTTTCCAATGCCTGTGAAAAAAGAACAAGATCATTAAAAAGCTTGGCTCATAGAGCCATACCAGAATAGGGCCGATGATCAACAACGACAGAAGTCCTCAAGCTCTAGTACAGTTGAGGGTATATCATAGATAGCTTGAATCACCCACCAAATCACCTATTGCAAGCCATGTAGATCTTAGCCATTCAGAGCAGGAGCCACAGTATCAGGATCAGGGGCACCTCAAAATTATCATCAGTGATAGGAGTGGATGTAATAAAATGGCGATGGAAGAACTACTGTAATGAATCTAACGGAGTGCCCCTCGTCTCAGTAACTCGACATCCCACCGAAACACACATAACATTTTTGGTAAGTGGGATCGAAGGGCTAATGCCTTCACATGCTCACATGACCAACAAAAATTGGTAGTTCTTTGCTTTTCTTCTCCATGTTTCTGAGTGTCCGTCAGGACAAGCCCAAGCCTTACAACCAAAGACCCAGAATTTTTGATCGTCAATTTGTTCCTCAACCTGAACCATGCCTCCTCAGGATTAACCACCCCTGTTGCACTGCTTTATGGGCTTTTGTTTTGAATATGATTTACATGTTGACTGGCTTTCCACTTCCTTCCCCACCCAGAACTGAGGTGCCATGTTCTTGGACTGAACCATGCAATTTTCCATTTCTTGAGTGTGTTCTTTCATTCAGCAACTCCATTTTGCTGGGGGGTGTGAGTAGAAATTATACTGGTGCACAATTCCATGCTTAGCACAAAAAGTAGTAAAGCTTACTCTCATATTCCCCCCATTATCTGTGCGAGTATTTTAATACAATGTCCAATGTTTCTCTACATAAAGCCTTAAAACTTTGAAAATGCTCCAGGACAATCACTTTTATATTTTAGAACTCACCCAAGTTTTTCTAGTAAATCATCTATGATGTGCAGTAATATCAACTATAGCCCAACCCACTAACAAATGATAACTATGACAAAAAAGGAAAATAAGTTAGATTCACTAGTGTCTAACTCAAGATGAGGCCATATCTCGTTTGCTTGACCTTTTTGGAAAAGGATCCAAGTGTTGTTTACCCACATACAACCGGACCAGACCATCATTTGATTTACTTCGAAGTCCTGTGACCATATTCTATTAAGAGAGCTTGCAGATACCCTGTATTGATGTGCGCAAACTCTCGTCCCACAATTTGCTCAAGATCAACATGAGCATAGTGAGATCCTACAAAGTTATCAAGCTGCCTGTAAATACATACAAATGTGAACATGAATCCAGAGTTCATGTACTACATATCATCAGGATCATGAAGTGCCTTGATGAAACCTTATCCGGAGAATTCAACATTTCTATCTACCATCACCAGAATTACAGATTTGATATATGGAAAGCAAATGTTAGACATATGGGAACATAAGAACATCATTTCGATTCCCAGTTGGCATTTTTTATTACAGTAACCAAACCCACCATCTACTGAATCGAATTGCCCCCGAAATTTGTGATGTGCTGTAATGCAGAAACAAAGTCACAAATCCTGGTAATGTTAATATATAGAAGCCCCTGAGTCAAGAATCCAATATCTTGCAAAGGAGAAGAAGCTCTAGTAGTAAATAGCTTACCTTGCCAACCATTGGAAAGCAGATGAAGGTGATGGAACAATGATTTGTGTTGTTTTTTAAATCCTTTCTAAAATGCTTCCAACTTCAAAAATCATCTGGATTCAGGATGAGGTTTTTTCTCTCCCCACAAAAGGAACAAGGATCAAACACACACCCTCTTTTTATATGGGCTCTTATTTTTAATATAACCATTATTGCTGTGGTTTAGAAGTGTCAACAGAGGGATTGAGAAAACCATATTGTGAGAGGGTAACGGCTATCATAGCTTTGCTTGGGTTTGTTTTTTCCATTTTTCTTATGAGAACCTGGCCACAGAGCATTATTCGATGTAGGCATAAGCATCCTCGATAGATTAATTTGCTTGTTCTCGTGAGAAGAACTTCACAAAACTGTTCAAAATGAAGCATTTTAAACGTAGTGTCTAAGGCATCCATAGTAGAAAAGAGGTTGACATATACAGAAAATGGCCCTTTAGTTTAAGTTAGGAATCGTGTATAATGCCATTCCGTCATCCTTTTTACGTTCTACCACTACACCAGGCTTTCAACTACTTACCTGCGAATCCTTAAATTTTGACTAAATTCTTCTATGGAAGGAAAATTTGAATAGGGAGGCGATAAGAGTTTAATTCATGATCTAAGTTAATTAATTTGAAGTCGTTTATCTTGTCCAAACAAAGATTCAAATTTTTCCATACTTCTTCGGAGCTGTGGCCTGGGCCGAAATATGAAACTGGAGGTTAATCCGCTACTTCAACGTGATCATCCAGATCTTCTCTTGCTTGCATTCATCCAGGTATTTTCCTTCTCTATGGGTGAAAGTGGAGAACTGTATCATCAGAACACACTCCATAATCCACAGCTGTAAGAGTTGCGTGCATCTTAGGTTTCCTAGCATGGTAAATCGTTGAGTTTAAGCTCGAACAACCGTGATCACCTCTTATGGCCAGAAATGAGGATGATAAAAAAGCTCTCGACAATGGGTTTCAATGAGGTTATTTTCAAAATTTTTCCTTTTTTAAAATGAAATTTACTTCAATGCGACGGGAATGAAAAATAATCAAAACTTTTTGCAAAAAAATGCACTCAATTTCGAGTTCCCGTGTAAAAGGATTAAACTTTCAATTTCACGTAAAATAAGTCAATTTTTTAATTAAATTGCTCACTGATTATAGATGCTTACAAATGAAGACAAGATAGTCGTATGACCACTCGTTGGACTCGGGAAGTAAACAAGGAATACAATTTGTCCTCAGTGTACAATGCCCGATCAACAAATTATTAATAGGTGTCCTTACAAGCATTACTTTTTCCCCCCATAATGATTTTTTTCATAACAACTATCGAAAAATAAAAAATATAGTTTTTTTTTTAAATGCTTAAATGCACCAATTAGATACCGGTGTGCATGTATTCACGACAAATCAGATAAAAGCTTACTTAATGTGTGTTCCCATTTAGTTCTCTATGTTGTGCAGAAGGGACTACAACAAGAAAGAATGTGAAGTGATACGTCCAACAACAAAAATGTCAACCAATGCAAACAACAACCCATGAACCGTCACGCAGCAGATAGGGAATGTAAAGGAGGAGAGTCGGGGTTGGGAGGAGAAGACAAGGATAGGACGACAAAAACGACCCCCCACGAACAGTTTCTCCACCAAAACGATGCAGCATCCGCTTACAGAATTGGATCAAAAAAAAACTAGGCGTCACCAAACAACTCCCACCGCTCAAGCATACGGATCGGAACTGCAAAACGCCCAGCCAATATGGCACCCAAACAAATTGCAGAGGCGTTAACTTTATTGGCAATGAAAATTCCATACGCAGGCACACGTCCACTTTTGGGCAGATGAGGAGAACGTGTAGAGCCACACAACAAGGTGCAACTTTTCCAGGCCAACATGTTCCAACAACAAAAACACGTTTCTCGCATGAAACAAACATCACCAATGGCGTCAGGAAAGGAACAGTCTGTGAGGTTGGAGTGGAAAACGTTGAGGCAGGAAACCCAAAAGTTTGTAGCTAAAGGACAAACGGCGTGCAGCACCCTCAACTCAACTAGATCGATTGGAGGAATAAAACCAACGGAAAACAAGGCTCACTCGCCTGCAAACACTACAAGCTCTGATAATCCATGAAAAATCTACCAGCAGGATCCTAGCACAGGAAGAGTGAGCAGAGAGATTACTCCATCAGAAGAAATAAGGAGCACAATAAGAGGAACAAAGAAATAATAATTATCTCTGATATCTCACCATCCAGGAGATTCCTTAAATAGGGAGAATAGATAGTTTGAAATTCCTAAATAATAGGAATGTCAAGCTAATTAGGAGATAACTAATTCCACACAAGGAGTGGAGGGAATACACAGCTCCGAGAGTTTATAACTAATTAAAACAAATATTAACAATTGGGGCTATAATGGCTTATCGTTTCTTAATTATTTACAAACCAACAGGTTTTCATAACCATTTAAATTATTCTCTATATAGTACATGTTTGACTTTAAATATTTAATCATGTCTTCTTGTATTTGGATGAGATGAATTTTTCATTAGATAGGTATTTTCATATGGTTTCTTGCTTCAAATTTCAAGTGTTTTCGATCTCTAAGAATTGCAAGGATCTCAAAAGGCAGTTTTGTTTCCTCGAAATTTAAATGGGATGCTATCAAAATTAGGTACCAATGGAAAATATTTTATATCATCCTTCAGGAGTTCATGAGTAAGAAGTTAACGGGCAAATTGGTAGGGAAATGGAGCAAACTTGGAAGTAATATGAGCAAAAATGTGATTTTTTGCAATAGGGTTTTTCTTGAAAATTTCGTAGCATAACCTAAATAACTAGCAAACAATGAGGGAAAAGGAATATTTGAAAAGGGATTAAAAAAATGGCTAAGTGTATGTTTTATACTCACTCTCTTAACATTAACCTAGCTAAAACTCACCTTCTAACTCCATCCTTTGCCCATTCTGGATTAACCCGGGTTACATGCATGACCGGGTAGGGTTATAAAGCCTTTAAGTGCAAAGGGACTTTAAAGGGGTGATAATGTGAGAAGGGTGTAAAGTATTTCATGAGAGGGGGCACCATAATCAGTTTGGGGTGCTGAGGAATTGAATAGCTAGTGAGAATGTTACCATACAGCCTTAAGTGACAAAAGGGAGAGATTTCATGTGGTGGTGCATTTTGATTTCCCAGTTGAAACTTGGGTAAAATTTTTGACAGTAGCCCTTATTAGTATCCTTAGGTTCCACCCATCGTATGAAGAATCCTCCTCTAATGACGAATCACTCATGGTTCTTCCTCCGGCGGAAGATCTTAAATGATTAGGCTTTTCCCAAGCCATCTTGTTTGATCTTAGAAACTACAAATGAAACTTTCTCACTTCCAAGATGTTCACATGCTCAATGTGTTGAAGTCAATTCTTAGGAATGGCATTGATATTTCCACTTGCTAAAATATTTTTCATTTTAACTCTTCATAGGATTCTAAGATATAAAACCTAATGATCTCTACAAGGGTTGAACTAAAACGTTTTGACTATTTAGAAGGGTCACAAATATTTTCCTTAACCAATTCTTACAATTTAAAAATCCTGAAGGATTCTTCATGTGGAATTATTCTCCCTGAGAGGTGACCAAGCTCATGTCATTCTTTGCAAGAATGCCCAATGCTATTTTAGATCTTTAAACCTCTAGTGATGGTATGGGACAAAGGTCATACAACTTCTCTGATCGTGAAAACACACCTAAGCTCACCAAGGAATGAGAATCAAAATTATTCATCTCCGCAAATGGGAGAATTATTTCCCAATGGAATTTATCTTTCTTGATCTCAACTCTATTCTTATTGATTTCAAAATATGATGGACCAAGAACCATCTAACAAAGAGATAATCTCAGGAAATAGATCATGTTCCCTTTTTCAAGGATCATGCTCACCCAATGGTCTATGTCCTTCGTTCCAGTATGAATGCTTGATCTTGCTTGTTGGCAACTGTGGGGTTGAAGTTTCAGATGGAGACATTGCTTCATTTGAGGCAGAGATGATTAACCTCATGCAATCATATGGCACTTATGAATGAAAGGTCCTCACGCCAAGGTGTTCCCTTAATAATTGTTTGATGATTTGTCTTATACTCCTATTTTTTGTCTATGATATGTGATTAATAATCCTATTATAATGCAAAAATAATGATCATGTAGCACATAGCTGGGGGGGTCATACTAGGATGGAGAGAGATCACCACACAACATAGCTCAAGATAGCAAGCAAGGACGTGATGAACGCAGGTCAAGAGACGAGGCAAGCTCCAAAGAGAACAAAGAGATGGAAGGTAAACAGTGACAAATTGAATGTTTTGACACGTCCTATAATGAACGAAGTGAGATTGAGAAGTCATTCTCAAGATGTCATGGCAACCGAACCACTACGCCGGCATGTTCGTGGCTAGGGTTAATTCTAGAGGAGGTAGTGTTTCGGTGCACGACAAGGTCGTTGCTTCCGTCTACTTTCGTCGGGGCGTATCCCTTAAGAGCCTGAGACTAAAATATCGTTCACTTCGATGGTGACTACTCAGACTCCGTGCACTAGAGATGACTATTTGATCCGCCATATCAGTTGAGGACCCTCTACAAAAATCCTCTCTCAGGTTTTTCCTTCTCATTTCGGTGCTCTCATCTGCAGGATATTGTTTGCATCAACGCGCGAATATGTGGCAGTTGAGCCAGGTGTAAGGTTATCAAAAACGCTATATTTTGCAACGGGATTCGTGGCACCGAACCGACTGTGCCGTACACGTCTGGTGGGCCCCGTGATGGCTAGAGTAGGTAGTGTTTTGGTGTGCGACAAGGTCGTTGCTTCAAGGCTACTCATTTCGGGTTATAGTCCATTAATAGCCCTGAGACCAAAATATCGTTCAAACTTTGACGGGTGACTATCAAGACTCCGTGGCACTAGAGATGGCTACTTCTAATCGACACCTCACGTAGGGACCCCTCTACAA